>JZKD02S2271785.1:18819-35455 GCA_000966675.3 Picea glauca
TATTCACGACTACTCTTTATATTTATTTGACATGGATCTACAGTGTATTTGATTGGTAGCCATGGTTCTATTTTATCCCGAGCATGGGTATGCCCACCTCAGTGAAACATTTTTTATTTTACAGACGACACCTCCTAGTTCTTGATCCTTGGGCTCACTCATTCAACACATCAGTACAGATTGGTAAAAGATCGGTAATGTATTTCGGCCATCAGATGCTCTTCTGACCTCACACATTAGGGGGCATCTTTGATAACCCTAAATTGCACCACACATGCTTACCTGGCATTAGGCCAAATCATATCCCTTCATTTCCAAAACATCTACTGAACAACCTCTTTGAAAACCCTCTTGGGTCAAGGCCCACACGCCCTAACCCACTACTGCACTCGTGTACACACTGGCAGGCCTACTACAACCCGCGTGTACCTAACAAAACACAAAAATAGGAAAGTTGTCGATGGGACAAAAATCTATGGGTCAATTAACTGAAATTCCTGGCCATGCATGGCTGAGGGTTCGTCCAAAACCCTAGCTCCTTCTAGCCTATAAAAGAAGGGGTAGGGTTACCATTTGGAGGAGGAAAATTATAGTGAAGAAACTCTGCCCATTTGCCGAATCCATTGTCCCAACCCTTTAGCCTTTCCTCAAGCCAAAGGAGAATTAACGTAAAGCAGTTGGAGGACAAAAGAAGAGGAGGAGCCTAGGATCAAGATCAAGGAGCGATGGTCGGTCTCGACTTTGATTGTAAGTTGATTCATTTTGAAAATAATAAAAGAATACTTTTCCCATCCCAATGCATGAGTTATCTATGGTTTGTTTAATTTATGCTTAATTTCTAACCGTCAAGTAGAAAAGTAGCGTGCATGCATCGTTGTTTGTCTTGATTGCAGGTTATCTTTGGAAGGAGCAGCACAAGCAAGCGGACAAAGCACAACAGAGGATCTACACCAAACATCAGTAAAAAGGTTAGTAGTTCCTTTCCATGCATGTATTGTGAAAGAGGGGTTTAAGTTTTGGGTGGTAGTTTAAAAAGTGATTTCTCTACGGTCAAAATCTGCATGCAAGTCTGATCCTAGTTTGCTAGTCTGTAGGGTATTTTTCCCAACAACAGCCTACTAGAGTGAAATTCCATTCCGGACCCCCCGCTCCATTAAAGGCAGAACCGATGGGGGGGTCCAGAATCCAATATAGACCGTAGATCTAAACATCGATACTTGGGCCATCCAGATGCGTTCATACATTATCTCCGATTCCAGAACCCCCCCTCTCGTTAAAGCCAGAATGATGGAGGGGGTGCGGAATGGAACCTCATCCATGAATTTGAGTGCCTGGATTACGACCGTCCAGATCTGTGCCCTCTTTAAATTAAATTTTCCCAAGCCTTGTTGATGGATGAATGGCTGAGATGGCCTCGACACTTTCAACATCAAAATCTCGAAGGTCCCCACTCCTGGATCAACTATTGTGCCATGTGTCCTTCAGATGGATGGTCCCGTTTCTTTCGGGATTTCTGGCATCGGGGGTTCATGATGCAACGTTTCTCAAAATCCCGATTGACCAAACCACAAAAGCACGGATGTACGTCATGTGTCCTCCAGAGGAACAATCGAGATGGCATTTGATGTTAGAAGAGGGATGCCTCCATTATCAGGCTCTCTTGATGTGACCGGGTGCTAGGACCATAGCCTTAGCTTCAAAGGCGCTTATCGACGTTTCGGGGTTCAGGGTTTCAAGATGTAGAAAGACGTGAAACCCTCACCCTTCGAACTCCTGAATGCCGAAATGCCGACATGATTAGATCTCATACCATGCATCCTTTGGATGGATGATTGATATCCTTTCTTTCATGCAATATAGACGCTACTTATCACGCTAATCCCAGCGCAACCCCACTAGCCACGATTTCTCGCCATTCGTCGATCTGCTTTTATAGATGAATCCAGGTCGTTGACAATTTAATTTCGCTCGCTCACTTGATTTTTAGCCTGAAATGGGACTTTACATGCTACGCTTGGGCATTCTTCGTGCAACCTGCAGACCTGGATGCTTTCAAGCCCAAGACAAGAAATGTCGCTAAAAGTGTCATTTTCGGGGAATGGAATTTGAAAGTATTTTTCCCTGAGGATATGACATTGGAAATATGGTACTCATAGGTGAACAAGTTTCAGACACCTAGATATTAAATTATTTCACTTGGCGAATCCAAAATAATAATATCTAACATCTAACAGAAGATATACTATAAGTAATCGATATCTTGAGTGTACTCTAGTATATTCAGACCTTGAGAAGCTCCTGACTCTGAGAAACCTAAGAGAATGTCAAATATATTTGCCTCTCGGTAACCCTAATTTGGGAGCTTCTCATTCTATTGTTCATGTAGGTACTGAATTTTGATAGACTGTTGATATATTCGTTGAATCTATTTATGTTGTTAAGATATCTCCTGAACCGTTAATAGATCTATGAAATTCACCATTAGCATTCTGTGAATAAGTGAGCTCCTCCTTTAAACCCTTTATGAAAAACCATATCAACCCTCCATCTGGTTAATCCCATAACATTATCATGCAGAACCTTATGGATAATTTAGGAGGAGGGAGAGCTGGGGGAAATAAACCTATGCCCCCCACCTTTAAAACCCCGAGTCATGGCGCAATTTGGTCCTCTAAATATCCCTTCTCACTTCCATGACCTACTTTAAAATTATCTAAATATGTTACCCAAATACAATGGTGAACCAACCCTTTCCACTGAAGAACATCTAGTTTCCTTACATGATTTCCCTAATAACCTGTTCGTAGAGCATGACGATGTCTTCATGAGGTTATTTTTTCAAAACCTAGAGGGAGATGTTTGTAAATGGCTCAAAGAACTCCCAACTTCCTCTATTGATAGTTGGGAGACTCTTGAATCTGAATTATGAAGTAGTGGGGGGAGAAGAGGGATAACTTGTACTATCTGACTAAATATATCTCCCTTAAGAAGAAATTAAATGAGTATGTTGTTGACTTTAACAAAAGGTTTAACAAGCTTGACAACAATATTCCAAGAGAAATAAAACATTTTCAATGAGCAGCCAAGGTCACATATGTTGGGGAATTTGACGCAGATTTTTCAATGGCATTAAGAAAAAGAAGAGCTCCCATCTTGACGATAATGTAGGATGATGCAATATACATTGAGGGAAATATGATCACATCAAGAAAAATGAAACAAAAATATGATCAAGTAAACAATAAGAATATCAGAGAAGACTCCGACCCTATAAACCCATCCAAGAATGTTCATGAAGATCAAATGAATGAAATTTCTAGACTAATAAGAAATATAACTAAAAAGATGTCTAGATTTGAAAGGATAATGGAAATGATAATAAAGTCCCTCAAGAAGGAGGGTTGAGGAACCCTAACCAGTTTAGGAGGCCTTTTAATCCTCAACACATGAGGAGAGAAAGAAGAGATGATGAGTAACCCATTCAGCCTCTTGTTCGAATTAATGATCAGAATAACCTGGTAGAAGAGGAAATAGATGAAGAATACGTTGATAATCCAAAATACATACACCTTTTGCAGGAGGAAAATAAAACTATGCACCTAAATAAAAATGATTATGAAGACTCTCTCGGCATTAAGGGGCCAACCCTAAAAAATGAATCCAATGAAGAAATATTTTTCTCTACTCAGTAGAGAATGTTTGTTGATGAGCTATAGGCTGAAATCCATAAGAAGTTTGATCTTAGGCTTAGGCAGAAAGTTGTTAATTAGAACAACTAGCCACATCCTAAGAAGCTTAGCTCAATTGTTTCTATGGATAAAGTCAAAGAACTAAAAAATACTATMAAGATTAAAGAAGTTGGTGAAACTTCAAAAGGAAAAAAGGAGGTAAATGAGCTTGAGGAATTAGTTTCATCCTTGAATTTTGAGAAAGAACTTTCCAAAATCAATATCTTGGTCTCATTGGTCGAATTGGTTAAAAATCCCTCATACCACAAGTAAATTGAAAAAGTCATACAAGGAAAAATCCTAGTAAACCCACCTAACACTGTGAATTTACAATACAAGTCTCCTACTATAGTATTTGGTCCTCATATAGATGAAAAAGAGGATTCAATTGCACCTTTTGTCATGTCCCCATTTTTGGGTTCCCCTTTTTTGTAGTATAAGAGACTTATGTGGCTTGTTAATGAAGAAAACGGAGTAAAAAGGGGGTGATTTAATGTCACTTAGTTAGGAGATGTTATGTTTTTAAAGTGACATTAGGAAAGTGAAGTAACTTTGGATTAATAAGTTACTGAACAATTATTAAACTGACTTTTAATCTTAAAGTGAAAATTGGATGGAAATAAGGGTTATATTTGACTTAGTAAAAAATGGGGAATTGTAGAAGTTACATTTGATTTGGTTAAAAAAGGAAAAGTTCTAGAAGGCATGGAAAAAATATAAAAGGATGGGTAGAGGTTCAATTTGGAATTATGATTTTATATCTTATTGAGTTCTCTTGTATCATGTATTTTCGTTGGGGTTTTGGAAAAAACCCTTCCATTGTTGGTCTTGTTTCGGTGGTGGAATATCCACCCTAGCTAGACAATGAGGAGGATCCATATATGATATTCATTGGAGCTTCATATTGTATTTGTTTTTAGTTTTGGGTTGTAGTGATTTTCTTGGAGAGATTGTGACACTTGGAGGGTTTGATATCATTTGTTGAGGAGGCTATGGCATGATTCTAGGTTTTTGTCTTGTATTGTGTGTTTTCCATAGGGGTATTGCAATTTCCATAACAACCATTAGATTGTTGTATTCAGATCTTCATTCATAATAAAATATCACATATTGTCTGTTATATTTCTAGTATATTTTTATTACATGTAATATGTTTGACGAAATGTCTATTAGTACATTACATGAAAACTGTTTGTCATAATTTGTCAACCAAATTAGAGCATCAAGATCATTTAATGTATAGAATGACATAACATCCCAACCCATTCTATTGGGGATATTATAGTGCTATCAGAGTTGGTTATGTTTTCAGCTTGTGATTGCATCAAAGAACTTTCTTTGGCCAAAGAAGGGAAAAAAATTTCGGGTCTTTTTGCAGAATTGTTTTTGGGAAAAAAGAGGGTGTAACACAGCCACTACCATAATCAAATTTTTTGTTGCTTTCTACAGAATCAGATCCCCTGAAATATCTACGGAGGCCTAGTGTAAGATATCTCTTTCTCTGTCTACTTCCATGTGATCGTGGGTCATGATCACAGGTCAAATAACCATGGCGCCTCTCAGTAATTTGTGACTCAGTACTACATAAATGTTGAATTGTTCATCTCTGCAACCATCGAACCCCAACAGGGCTAGCGACTGGCCAACAGAGATGAATCCGAACAGGGTTAGCGAATGGACAATAGGAGTGGGCCCTGTCACACAGTTGAGAGGAGTATAGGTGGCAAGAGGGAAACATGACACGGTGGGAGACGTGACAGGAGATGGGTTCCACTTCACACGCCACACCATTCCAGACNATCAGAGCCCCTGAAATATCTACGGAGGCCTAGTGTAATCTATCTCTTTCTCTGTCTACTTCCATGTGATCGTGGGTCATGATCACAGGTCAAATAACCATGGCGCCTCTCAGTAATTTGTGACTCAGTGCTACAGAAATGTTGAATTGTTCATCTCTGCAATCGTCGAACCCCAACAGGGCTAGCGACTGGCCAACAGAGACGAATCCGAACAGGGTTAGCGAATGGCCAATAGGAATGGGCCCTGTCGCACAGTTGAGAGGAGTATAGGTGGCAAGAGGGAAACATGACACGGTGGGCGATGTGACAGGAGATGGTTCCCACTTCACACGTCACCCCATTCCAGACCCCCCCCCCCATTAAATGTAGAATGGAAAGGGGGTCCGTAATTCGCCTGAGTGTCGTTGATCAAGGCATATAAATCCTGACCATTCAAGAGTTGTGCGTTCGATTCCAGACCCCCCCCGTTACCGCTAAAGGCAGAACAACAAGGGTGCTCTAGAATGAAGCCTCAGCCGTAGATCTGGGTGGGTGGACTCTGGCCATCCAAATCTTCTCGCCACTTACCCTAAGGTGAATTCGCACCCCAACTTAAATTCGACATCTCTTCCTCACATATGATGGTCGTTATAGACCCTGAGATCCTCCAAAAGAATCTCGTCCATTCATCAGGACTTATCATCACGAGAGTCTAAACTTTCAACCACGGGACTCCCAAATTCTCGATCCCTGATTTCCTGATGTGGTTAATCTCTCGACACATAGCCTCCTTAAATCAAATGGTCCAGATCTATCTCAGGGTTTCCACCATGGAAAGTCCAAATCTCTCATCACCAGAATTCTCGAGTTCGCAATTCTTGATTTCCATAAATGGGAAATCTCGTGACACGTGGCCTCCTTAAATTGGATGGTCCAGATTTGTCTCGGGGTTTCCACCATGGAAAGTCCCGATCTCTCATCACCAAAATTATCGAGTTTGCGATTCTCGATTTCCCAAAATGGGAAATCTCATGACACGTGGCCTCCCTAAATCGGACACTCCAGATCTATCTCGGGGTTTCCACCATGGAAAATCTCGATCTCTCATCACCAGAAATCCTGAGTTTGCGATTCACTATTTCCCTAAATGGGAAATCTCATGACACGTGGCCTCCATTAATCGGACGACCCGAATTTACTTGGGGGTTTCTACCATGGAATGCCCTGATCTTTCATCACCAGAACTCTCGAGTTATCGACTCCCGATTTCCTGAAGTGGAAAATCTCTTGACACATGGCCTCTGTTACTCGGACGGTCCAGATCTATTTTGGGGCTTTCGTCCCTATTCACTGCAGGTTTAACCCTCGGGTATCTCCTAATAGATCCAACAGTTGTTGGGTATTCTAGCTGAGATATGACAATTCAAATAGGTTCCTAACTTGTGTGCTCTCCCACGACTCCCTGGACATGGAAAGATCAGCGGTCCGGATGCTCTCATGGACCTTGGGGATCTACAGTCCTGACCTCTTCACTACCCACAAAGACATAAAAGTCATAGGGGTAAGGCACTTAACATCCTACTTTCTCCTACCAAATCTAATGGTCATGAATGACCACATACTTCTTGACGGAATCTCGTCCATCGATCACCACCTATCAAGGTTAAGGCACATAAATTTCCATCTTCTTCCTCTTATCTGACGGTCGTGAGTGACCACAGATCTCTCGACAGGATCTCGTCCATCGATTCGATACTTATCAAGGATTTCTTAAGGACTTGTGCCTTCACGTCCTCCTTCAAGGCTCTTGATGGGCTTTACAAGAAGGGTATCTCTATGGGGAGGTTTACCCAGGGTACTATCTGAGGAATATAAGGGTATTACTCTCCCNGATTGTCCAGATCTGTCTCGGGGTTTCCACCATGGAAAGTATCGATCTCTCATCACCAAAATTCTCGAGTTTGCGATTCCCGATTTCCCGAAATGGGAAATCTCACGACATGTGGCCTCCCTAAATCAGACAGTCCAGATCTATCTCGGGGTTTCCACCATGGAAAGTATCGATCTCTCATCACTAGAACTCCCGAGTTCGTGATTCCCTATTTCCTGAAATGGGAAATCTCACGACACGTGGCCTTCATTAATCGGATGACCCAAATTTACTTCGGGGTTTCTACCATGGAATGTCCCGATCTTTCGTCACCAGAACTCTCGAGTTCTCGACTCCCGATTTCCCGAAGTGGAAAATCTCTTGACACATGGCCTCCGTTACTCGAATGGTCCAGATCTATTTCGGGGCTTTCGCCCCTATTCACTGCGGGTTTAACCCTTGGGTATCTCCTAATATATCCAACAGCTATTGGGTATTCCAGCCGAGATCTAACAGCTCAGACAGGTTCCTAACTTGTGTGCTCTCCCACGAATCCCTGGACATGGAAAGATCAACGGTCCAGATGCTCTCATGGACCTTGGGGATCTACAGTCCTGACCTCTTCACTACCCACAAAGACACAGAAGTCACAGGGGTAAGGAACTTAACATCCTACTTTCTCCTACCAAATATAATGGTCATGAATGACCACATACTTCCCGACGGAATCTTGTCCATCAATCACCACCTGTCAAGGTTAAGGCACATAACTTTCCATCTTCTTCCTCTTATCTGACGGTCGTGAGTGACCAAAGATCTCTCAATGGGATCTCGTCCATCGATTCGATACTTATCAAGGATTTCTTAAGGACTTGCACCTTCACGTCCTCCTTCAAGGCTCTTGATGGGCTTTACAAGAAGGGTATCTCTATGGGGAGGTTTACCCAGGGTACTATCTGAGGAATATAAGGGTATCACTCTCCGGAGAACCAGATGTGAAGTCTGAATCAGATCAGTACACACATAAATAATGATTTACAAGAACATAAGCCATACGTAGTCTTTCCATATAAACATACAACTACGAATACTGATCAAGACACCATACAGACATTCTTATAATGAAATCATTCACAATTTCATAGCTTATGATCATAAATGTCAGCATACATATATTTCAAGATGCCAAAGAAAAAACACTTATCAGAAGGTAACACCAGGGGTTATGCAACTGCTTAGAGGGGTGCTCGTTTCCATCCAACCGTAGGCTCAGTGACTCCCAATGGATTTACCACTAGCCACCCCCGAGATGAGACCACGATGTTGTGAGACTACATCTTTGTTTTCCAATGACCAGGAGTGAAGGTTACTCTCCTTCCTCTCTGCTATCACTCACTCTGCATATCGCCAGAGTTCTCTTTCTCCCCTCGCATCTGCCCCCAATTTCTTCTCCCCCAAGCCTTATCCTTTTGCAAGGTTGTGTGTGGCACGATTTCCCTCACACTGGTCGAGCCTGACGGCTCTACGGATGGGTGGTTCACCTCCCCATCCCTCATTAATTCCTAAGGAGCCATCTGCCTACCAGCCTGTGAGACATTTAATTCGGGGCCACCAAGCCACTTTTGGTTCTCCGGGCTAGTGAAGTCCAAATACGATATTGGTTTTCAGTGGAAGTTAATGCCACCTTTCCAAGTGCCTTCCACCGCCTTTCCATAGCCATCATGGTCTCTTTTTTAGCATAACCCCTCTCAGCAGTCCTACAATAAAAATTCATAATATTATTCACATTCATCGACCTTTTCCACAAGGTCCATTCGCATCACATATACACATTTCTGAGTTTTCCATAGTTCTTGGCCAGTCTAGTTATTTTTACAAACTAGGGGAAACAGGGTGTTACAATTCCCTCCCCCTTAAAGTAACATCATCCTCGATGTTCTATCTATCAACATGTCATGCATGTACAGATGCAAACAAAATTGGATATGCATGTTTCGTGGCATCCTCCATTTCCCATGTAGCCTCATCTAGGCCAAAATGTTTCCATTGCACCTTGACCTGTGCAATGGTTCGGTTGCAGAGCAGGGTTTCCTTTCTATCCAATATGCATTGGGGTTCTGGTAGAAATTCTCCCTTTCGTTCCACTTGGATCACAGACCAATCAATTATATGATTAGCATCATGTACATATTTCTTCAGTAATGAAACATTGAAAACATTATGTTCTTTTACTATGGGAGGAAGTGCTAGCCAATAGGCTACAAGTCCCACTCTATNTTTCTCATTTGCAGGGCTGATATTTGCCTCACCGAGACAGGTTTTCAGATCCCTTGAAGGGTTATCCTTTTTCCTTATTTTCTCACACATTCTAAGGTTTTATGGTAACAGTCCAATTTGGCTTTATGGGTGGCCAGCCAGTCCATACCAATCAATAGATCGTATGATCCCAGGGGTAATATGTTAAGGGTTGCTTGGGTGGGGAATTCCCCCAACATTAATTGGCAGGCTGGTATGACCTCTGCTACCCTTCTTTTGGTGCCAGTGTCTAATTGTACCAACCATGGCTTAATGTTCTTGTGAGGCTATAGTTTACACTTATCAACAACTTTAGGGTCTATATAACTCAAATTTGAACCAGGGTCAATCAAAACATACACCAGATGGTTGAAAATCATACCTTCTATTTCCACCACTGAAGCTTGGTGGTTAGCTTGGTTATTATCCAATGCTGCATAAATCTGCAACACACTCCTTGCCACATCATTGACTATGGTAGCTTCCTGAATGTTATAAACTTTCCGACTGTTCTGTTGACGGTGTGGATAGTCTCTCAGGAGATGCTCTTCTCCACAACCCCAGTATTTCAGAGGTTCTCTCTTTGGGTTATCATTCTTTACTAGTATAGGTCCAAAAGTTTTATTTCCACTCGATGAGGGAAAGTTATGTTGGAGTACACTCTGGGTTGGAAATTTCATTCTGGGGTTCTTCTTGTAGTTCTTAAATCCTGAGGATTTGATCCCCTTTTTCTGAAATCTCGAACCACTCTTCTATTTCCAGTCTCCACAAGACTCTGTCCGATGTCCATATTGTTTATAATAATATGTTGCCTTTTGAATAGTGTCTTCTAAGGTCTTTGGCTCATCAAGCTCAATTCTGTTCTGGTATTCCATGGGTATCCCACTGATGAAGTGTTGCACCTTCTCCTTCTCTTCTTTGATGTAGGGTAAATATCTCAATAAGTCGAGGAATTTGTTGACATATTCCTCTATAGTGAGTTGCCCCAGTTTGAGTTCATAAAACTCTTTATTCGTCTCGTCGAAATATTTTTCCAAAAAATACTTCTTCCGGAAGTATTTCTCAAACTGTTTCCAGGACAGGTCCTCCTCGCATACCCCTTTCATATTCTTAAGATCTTCCCACCGGATGGAATCTATTTCGTTCATATTTAAAGTGGCTACTTGGGCCTTCAAATTCTCTGAAAAATCATGGACTCTGAAATATTTCTTCAGTCCAAGTAGCTAGGCCTCTGCTTCCTCTCCCTTCTTTATATCACCATCGAAGGAGGGAGGTTTGGCCTTTCTGAATTCCTCAAATTTATGACCCTTGGAAGTATTTTGCTTCTTCTATTTTCTTCAAGAATAGGAACTGGTCCTGCTTCTAGAAGAGCATTCTGAATTGACAACTTCCTTCTCAGAGGAATCGTCTGGCACTGGTCCTTTACCTCTGGGGTGGACCTTCCTTGAGGTTCTCCTCTTAGTATGGCCACTGATATGACCATGTTTCTGCATCTCGGGTTCATGTTGCATTTTTCATTGTAGGTCGGATAAGCTCTGCAGTAAAACTACATTAATTTCAGTTTTCTTTTCTTGTTCTTTCATCATCCTTTCATTGTTGGCCTTGCAGCTTTGCAATTCGACCATGAGACTCCTCATAGTCTCGGCTAGATCTAGGGGGGTCCCTATTTCTCTTCTTTTGTCAAACTCTTCGTCTCTATTGTGGGAACCTTCTCCCATCTCTTGGTGAGTCACCATTCTTTGCATCTATAAATTCCCGCGGCTGATTGCCTGCTTGGCAGAAAAGACAAACGTTTGTTGTTAGTCAATATTTATAATTATTTATACCCAGTACATAATTCATATTTTCACATGTATACCCATATAACAAGGGTTTTTCATTTGGGTCTTAATCCTTATCTATCCAGCCATCTCAATTGCAAGAGACTCTACCTACTTTAGTAGGTAGCCATCGTAACACTAGAACAGGACAACCCAGTTCATGTCCCTTGTCTGGCTCGTGCAAATTTATGGAACAATTTATTCCACCTCTTTTATTTGCACTCAGATCTTATCAATGATAACAATCATTGCATCCTTTCTCCTAGAAGAGTAGTTATTATTTTAACAGAGGGGTTACAGAAAAAAATTCCCAAATTACAGTTTCATTCTACAATCCTTCATCTTAAGGAGAAAACCCAGATAACAATATCTTCTTACACGGCTCATTCCTGAGCCCAAGCAGGCCAAATGTTGTAACCATGCTCTGATACCAATTTGTAACACACCCACTACCATAATCAAAATTTTCATTGCTTTCTGTAGAATCAGAGCCCCCGAAATATCTACGGAGGCCTAGCATAAGCTAGCTCTTTCTCTGTCTACTCCCATGTGATCGTGGGTCATGATCACAAGTCAAATAACCATGGTGCCTCTCAGTAATTCACAACTCGGCGCTACAGAAATTTTGAATTGTTCAGCTCTGAAACCGCAGAACCCCGAAAGGGATAGCGACTGGCCAACAGGGACGAATCCCAACAGGGTTAGTGAATGGCCAATAGGAACGGGCCCTGTCACACAGTTGAGAGGAATATAGGTGGCAAGAGGGAAACATGACACGNTGAAAATCATACCTTCTATTTCCACCACTGAAGCTTGGTGGTTAGCTTGGTTATTATCCAATGCTGCATAAATCTGCAGCACACTCCTTGCCACATCATTGACTATGGTAGCTTCCTGAATGTTATAAACTTTCCAACTGTTCTGTTGACGGTGTGGATAGTCTCTCAGGAGATGCTCTTCTCCACAACCCCAGTATTTCAGAGGTTCTCTCTTTGGTTTATCATTCTTTATTAGTATAGGTCCAAAAGTTTTATTTCCACTCGATGAGGGAAAGTTATGTTGGAGTACACTCTGGGTTGGAAATTTCATTATGGGGTTCTTCTTGTAGTTCTTAAATCCTGAGGATTTGATCCCCTTTTTCTGAAATCTTGAACCACTCTTCTATTTCCAGTCTCCACAAGACTCTGTCCGATGTCCATATTGTTTATAATAATATGTTGCCTTTTGAATAGTGTCTTCTAAGGTCTTTGGCTCATCAAACTCAATTCTGTTCTGGTTCTCCATGGGTATCCCGCTGATGAAGTGTTGCACCTTCTCCTTCTCTTCTTTGATGTAGGGTACATATCTCAATAAGTCGAGGAATTTGTTGACATATTCCTCTATAGTGAGTTGCCCCAGTTTGAGTTCATAAAACTCTTTATTCGTCTCGTCGAAATATTTTTCCGAAAAATACTTCTTCCAGAAGTATTTCTCAAACTGTTTCCAGGACAGGTCCTCCTCGCATACCCCTTTCATATTCTTAAGATCTTCCCACCGGATGGAAGCTATTTCATTCATATTTAAAGTGGCCACTTGGGCCTTCAAATTCTCTAAAAAATCATGGACTCTGAAATATTTCTTCAGTCCAAGTAGCTAGGCCTCTGCTTCCTCTCCCTTCTTTATATCACCATCGAAGGAGGGAGGTTTGGACTTTCTGAATTCCTCAAATTTATGACCCTTGGAAGTCTTTTGCTTCTTCTATTTTCTTCAAGAATAGGAACTGGTCCTGCTTCTAGAAGAGCATTATGAATTGACAGCTTCCTTCTTAGAGGAATCGTCTGGCACTGGTCCTTTACCTCTGGGGTGGACCTTCCTTGAGGTTCTCCTCTCAGTATGGCCACTGATATGACCATGTTTCTGCATCTCGGGTCCATGTTGCATTTTTCGTTGTAGGTCGGATAAGCTCTGCGGTAAAACTACATTAATTTCAGTTTTCTTTTCTTGTTCTTTCATCATCCTTTCATTGTTGGCCTTGCAGCTTTGCAATTCAACCATGAGACTCCTCATAGTCTCGGCTAGATCTAGGGGGGTCCCTATTGCTCTTCTTTTGTCAGACTCTTCGTCTCTATTGTGGGAACCTTCTCCCATCTCTTGGTGAGTCACCATTCTTTGCATCTATAAATTCCCGCGGCTGATTGCCCGCTTGGCAGAAAAGACAAACGTTTGTTGTTAGTCAATATTTATAATTATTTATACCCAGTACATAATTCATATTTTCACATGTATACCCATATAACAAGGGTTTTTCATTTGGGTCTTAATCCTTATCTATCCAACCATCTCAATTGCAAGAGACTCTACCTACTTTAGTAGGTAGCCATCGTAACACTAGAACAGGACAACCCAGTTCATGTCCCTTGTCTGGCTCGTGCAACTTTATGGAACAATTTATTCCACCTCTTTTATTTTCACTCAGATCTTATCAATGATAACAATCAGTGCATCCCTTCTCCTAGAAGAGTAGTTATTATTTTAACAGAGGGGTTACAGAAAAAAATTCCCAGATTACAGTTTCATTCTACAATCCTTCATCTTAAGGAGAAAACGGAGATAACAATATCTTCTTACACGGCTCATTCCTGAGCCCAAGCAGGCCAAGTGTTATAACCATGCTCTGATACCAATTTGTAACACACCCACTACCATAATCAATTTTTTCATTGCTTTCTGTAGAATCAGAGCCCCCGAAATATCTACGGAGGCCTAGCATAAGCTAGATCTTTCTCTGTCCACTCCCATGTGATCGTGGGTCATGATCACAGGTCAAATAACCATGGTGCCTCTCAGTAATTCGCAACTCGGCGCTACAGAAATGTTGAATTGTTCAGCTCTGAAACCGCAGAACCCTGAAAGGGCTAGCGACTGGCCAACAGGGACGAATCCCAACAGGGTTAGTGAATGGCCAATAGGAACGGGCCCTGTCACGCAGTTGAGAGGAATATAGGTGGCAAGAGGGAAACATGACACGGTGGGTGACGTGACAGGATATGGGTCCCACTTCACACACCACACCATTCCGAACCCTCCCCCCCATTAAAGGAAAAATGGAAAGGGGGTCTGGAATTCACCTGAATGTTGTTGATCAAGGCGAATAAATCCTGACCATTCAAGAGTTGTGCGTTCGATTCCAGACCCCCCCCCCTCATCGCTAAAGGTAGAACAAAAAGGGGGCTCTGGAATGAAGCCTCAGCCATAGATCTGTGTGGGTGGACTCTGGTCGTCTAGATCTTCTCGCCACTTACCCTAATCCGCATTCGCGCCACAAATTAAAGTTGACATCTCTTCCTCACATCTGATGGTCATTATAGACCCTGATATCCTCCAAAATAATCTCATCCATTCATCAGGACTTATCATCACAAGAATCCGAACTCTCGACCACGGGACTTATCATCACAAGAATCCGAACTCTCGACCATGGGACTCCCGAATTCTTGATCCCTGGTTTCCCGATGTGGTTAATCTCTCGACACGTAGCCTCCTTAAATCGAATGGTCCAGATCTATCTCGGTGTTTCCACCATGGAAAGTCCCAATTTCTCGTCACCATAACTCCCGAGTTTGCGATTCTCGATTTCCCGAAATGGGAAATCTTGCGACACGTGGCCTCCTTAAATCAAACGGTCTAGATCTATCTCGGGGTTTCCACCATGGAAATTCCCAATCTCTCATCACCAAAACTCCAGAGTATGCGATTCCCAATTTCCCGAAATGGGAAATCTCACGACACGTGGCCTCCTTAAATCAGACGATCCAGATCTATCTCAGGGTTTCCAGCATGGAAAGTCCTGATCTCTCATCACCATAACTCCCGAGTTCGCGATTCTCGATTTCCTGAAATGGGAAATCTCACAACACGTGGCCTCCGTTAATTGGACAACCTGAATCTACTTCGGGGTTTCTACCATGGAATGCCCCGATCTTTCGTCACCAGAACTCCTGAGTTCTTGACTCCCGATTTCCCGAAGTGGAAAATCTCTTGACACATGGCCTCCGTTACTCAGACAATCCATATCTATTTCGGGGCTTTCGCCCCTATTCACTGGGGGTTTAACCCTCGGGTATCTCCTGATAGATCCAACAACTATTGAGTTTTCCAACCGAGATCTGACGGCTCAGACAGTTTCCTAAATTTTGTGCTCTCCCACGACTCCCTGGACATGGAAAGATCAATGGTCTAGATGCTCTCATGGACCTTGGGGATCTATGATCCTGGCCTTTTCACTACCCACGAAGACACATAAAGTCACAGGGGTAAGGAACTTAACATCCTACTTTCTCCTACCAAATCTAACGGTCATGAATGACCACAGACTTCCCGACGGAATATCGTCCGTCGATCACCACCTATCAAGGTTAAGGCACATAACTTTCTATCTTCTTCCTCTTATCTGACGGTCGTGAGTGACCACAGATCTCTTGACGGGATCTCGTCTGTCGATTCAATACTTATTAGGGATTTCTTAAGGCCTTGCACCTTCATGTCCTCCTTCCAGGCTCTTGATGGGCTTTTCAAGAAGGGTATCTCTATGGGGAGGTTTACCCAGGGTACTATCTGAGGGAGATAAGGGTATCGCTCTCCCGAGAACTAGATGTGAAGTCTGAATTAGATCAGTATGCACATAAATAACGATTTATGAGAACATAATCCATACATAGTCTTTCCATATAAACATACAACTACCAGTACTGATCAAGACACCATACAGACATTCTTATAATGAAATCATTCACAATTTCACAGCTTATGATCATAAATGTCAGCATACATATATTTCAAGATTCCAAAGGTAAAACACGTATCAGAAGGTAACACCAGGGGTTATGAAACTTCATAGAGGGGTGCTCATTTCCACCCAACCGTAGGCTCAGCGACTCCCAACAGATTTACCACTAGCCACCCCCAAGCTGAGACCACGATGCTGTGAGACTGCGTCTTTGTTTGCTAGTGACTAGGAGTGAAGGTTACTCTCCTTCCTCTCTACTATCACTCACGTTGCATATAACTAGAGTTATCTTTCTCCCCTCGTGTCTGCCCCCAATCGCTTCTCCCCCACGCCTTATCCTCTTGTGAGGTTGCGTGTGGCGCAATTTCCCTCACGCTGCT
>JZKD02S2271796.1:0-21184 GCA_000966675.3 Picea glauca
CGTGACACTTGAAAAACAGGGGAATTTTTAGGCTTTAAATAAAATAAAAAAACTTAAAAGAAATGGGATTTAGGGTTTTTGGGGAAAAACCTAAGGGGGATTAGGTCAAAAAGAGGATAAAAGACATGAGATGGGAAAGAGAAGGGGTGATTTTTTTTATTCAGCTATTAGGTATTGTTATCCTACCAAACTAGAGACTGGACTGATTGCTTGTAGGAGTTGGGGATTTCTCAGCTTACTTGAGTGGTCGCTGAGCCTTGGAGGCGAGCTGAGAAGCTAGGCTACTGTCTGGATTGTGTGTGGCCCGTTTGTGGCTCGGGGGGCTAAGGCGGAAGGAGAGTATCCCTAGCGTTTGGCTGGGAGGTACCGGTGAGTCCTCTACGGTTGGCGAGCGGGAGCAGCACTGAAGGCAGAAGCGACACCGAGCACAGGAGTCAATTGCGGCAAGAAAATAAGGCAAAGCCTTTTGCAGTAGGGTTTCGTCTTTATACCGGGGTGATTTTTTTTGTTTCAGTGGATTATCACTTTTGTACAGAGGGCGAATTTGTTACGGTGGGCATTGTTTATGGGCGTTTTTATATATAATGGCAGTTTTATTCTACAATGGGTTTCCTTTTTTTTTTACCTGGGTGTTTTTCTTTTTATATACTTTGGCGTGCGTTTCCCAGTCAGTTTCTCCTTTCTCATTGGGCGTTCTTATATATACAGAGGGCATTTCTCAGTGGGTTTCAGTTTTTTTTTATATACAGTGGGCATCTTTTTCTTCAGTGGGTTTTTGGTTACGAATATTACACTCTCCACGACGCCTAGATATCACGGTTCGGCTATCGCTGGCTGGTCTTTCTCTACCTCCTCCTATCTGGCCTTCGCTCACTCTTGCGATTGTCATTCTTTACTTCTCGATTATTGTTGTTGTCCTTCCTTCTTGGTGTTGGCACTGTGCTGGCTAAGGTGTTTGATATGGGTTGTGGAATAGTGCTAGCTCGTGCCTGTGTGTTGCTGTTGGTTTATGGCGTTGAATATTCATGGGGGTCGTAGGCACTGTGTTTAAAACAAAAAAAAATCCAGTCATTTCAGAAAAACGATTGTTATTTCCAAGAATCGTTGTTTATACATTTTCAGAAAATAATTTGCATACGTTGTTTATATTTCTAGAAAATGATTTTTGTTGTTTCAGAAAATGATTTTTATATTTTATAATTATGGGTTCATAATTAGAGGGTGCTTAAACAATTGCCTTATTACAGCTGTCCCTGGTTGCGAATCTTAATTTCTGAAAAGTTCTGATCCCCTTTTCCAATCATGACAGTTATATTCGCTTTTTTTTTTTTAAAACCTAGACGTACAGATATTTTACTGATGGTAACGGACCGGAGTGTAACATAACGAGGTGTCAATCTACCATGAGTGAAACAAAAAAAAAGTGGTGTCCGGTTGTAGCTGTCTTAGTTAGAATTTTATCATTATTGAATAGATCTGCCCATTTTTCCCTAAATCTGGACAATCATTACATTTCATTGAATGCAAATGGTTAATACAAGTGTCGGGATATATGATTGTTAAAGGAATAGTTATGTTCCTCCGCTCCCATAATCTTGATATTAGATAACTAGCGAATGTAATAGTATGCAACGCAATATAAGAGATACTAAAATAACCCTGACTGCTGGCTTAAAAGAATTTCATAGTATTGTTCCTTTTATAAATTTATCATAGTTGGGTCGGTACTAGTCGGTTACTGCCCTTGGAATTTTAGTTTAGATGCTTTTGATAGATGTTCATTCATTAGTTGAATTAAATATGAAATATGAATTATAGTTTAGTCCTAGAGTTAATGTTTCCCTTAATCCTGACTGATAAATGTTAGTTGTTCAATTTTGATTTCCCTTAATGAATGTAAAATAACCTAGGGGGTACAAATCACCTTATGATGGAATGTAAGGAATTATAATGGAAGAAATTTGTTATGCCTTTTTGTTTATGTAAAGCAAKATTGGTTCTTTCATTAGGCATTGAGACGGGCTTTATTCGTTCATTTATTCATTTAAAAAGGGGGGTTTATTCCTTTAGTTGTTTATCTAAATAGGGTATSRTTGTATTTTAATGSCAAAAAAAAAGATGATATAATRAAATGMAATATTAGTAATGGTTCTGCTTTCATTTCTTASAATMTTGATGTTATTTATATTCTRTTGGATGTAATGAAACTAATGCTATGTTAATGGAAGGAAGATCATTATAATTCTATTTGGAAACTAGTTAGTGGATATGCCAAGTCATTTATTGCAAATGTATATTTAAATCTTATTATGAAATAAGTCGGCAAAATTAGTTGACATCGTTTATGGTAGGGATGTCATTATCATTTCCTTGGGAATTAGTTAGTGGATMTGCAAGGGMATTTATTGCAATGTATATTTAGTTTGATTYTGCACCAATTCCACACAGTTAATCTCCACATAATTATTCTCCRTGTTTTTAATTAATATTTGTTTAATTTGCAATGAATATACTGGTTATTGGCAATGTTAATATTAGATATTATTTTTAATACTTGTTATATGMTTAAATGTAATATTGTTTAAATTGAATGCAATGATAATACTTGTTTAAATATTAATATTAATATTGTTTTAAGATGCAATATTAATATTGGCATAATTGCGATGGTAATACTTGTTAAATTTGTGATAATAATATTTGTTTTAATTTGCAATGTTAATGATGATGGTTGAATCACAATGTTAATATTTGTTTAATTGAACTGTTCGCGATGATGTCTAAATTGCAAGGTTATTATTAGTTTATATTGGAAGGTTAATGATAAGGTCTAAATTGCAATGCCAATATTTGTTAAATTATTATGACTTGTATCATGTTCTTCAAGTTGTTAAACCCTTAATGTTGATCGATTCTTAATGCTAATTTAAGGTGTACATATCGACTTATTTGAGTTTTAAAATGCTCTCAATACTAACCTAAAGTTGTAATCAACAATTTGGTTTATGACCCGCCTTCAGGATGTAAAACTACAATTAACCTAGACCGGTTCAGTGATAGGTATTTATCGTCCTTTTAGATCTTAGATATTGGCCTTTAGCCAGGAATACTGGTCGGGTAGTTGACGAGGTTGTATTTAGCTTATGCTTCCCTATGTGGATTGTTGTTCTTTAACCCTTATTTTACTTGGTTGTAATCAATCCCTTCTTGTTCTGCTTGTGTCGGGAGTGTTCTAGACACCTCCTGGTAAGCCTTAGTATATATTTCTATGTGTTTTTCTGCGTCAAGAATCCAGTGTTGTATCAAGATTCTCGGACCCTTTAAAGGCAGGGTTTCCACTCTTGTGACACACCTGAGGGGATTACTAGTTTCTGCCTGAGCAGTCGGCCAGGATCCTGTATAATCTTCTTTCGAGAAGACATAAGACTAAAAGCCCTGCTTTTCTATGCAGAAATAGTAAACTCTACTGTTGGATTCATCCATCTATGACGGTACTGTACTTAACACCTGGTGTCATTTTCTGCTTATAGCTGCTAGTTTTACACCTTACATCCAGGGTCATTTATTCTTGTTGTCAATGTGATATGTTGGGTCGTCTTGTTGTGTTCGTCTTACTTGCGTCTTGTTCTAGGTCGGGTTACTAGTTTCTGCCTGAGCAATCGGCCATGAGCCTGTCTAATTTTCTTCGAGAAGACATAAGACTAAACGCCCTACTTTTCTGTGCAGAAATAGTAACCCTAACACCATGGATTCTTCCCTCTGTGTTCTGACTGTGCAACCCTAGTGTATCTTAATGATTGTGTTGTGCGCCTTACGCCTATGGTTGTTGTGGTTGCAGTTACTCGTTGTGTGCCTTCAGTCTTCTTGTGCTGAACATCATGGTTGTGTCTTGTTGGTTCGAGTGGTGACGCAGAGTCAAGGGTGTTTGTTACTTCTACATGCGCGCACACACTTTAAACAAAAAAAAAAAAATTCACCTGTTGTCTAAGTTGTTGTCGTAACAAGGAGGGCCTTTACATATGGTATCAAAGCCGGTTCGACCCACGACTTGGGGTTTTCTATGTCTTTCGTTGACATGAGTTGGTTTTATTATACTGTTGTTGATCGAGTTGATTGTGTGCATGCATGCAATCATGGTTAGAGGACACCGCGGAGGCAGACGACAGGGTGCTAAGGGAGGAGGCGTGACGCCTCCAGCAACATCCACGCCTGAGGGGTCTAACCCCTAGGGAGGTGAGCAGGTTCTCAGACAGGAGTAGATAGCAGTGGGTGATGTTATTAGGATGATGAGATCCTTTCAGCTCATGTCTGAAGCTCTGATCAGCCGTTTGGATAGAGACGAGGCCAGGGCGCTAGCACCCCCTGAGGTTCTGCTGCGCGCACCGGCCATTACAGGTAGCATTCACCGTGAACTCGAGAAGGTAACATTTCCCAAGTTATTTGGTGCCTCAGATGGCCCAGTCTCCGAGGCATGGTTGGAGAATATGGCGATGTGCTTCGCACTTCGCAATTATACCTCCAACATGAAGGTTCGCATGGCGGTCTTTTAACTGAAGGGGAGCGCTCTTCTATGGTGGAAGACACTCCTGCCGCAGCTGAACATGGTCGTGGAAGACGTATCATGGGAATTCTTCGAGGAACGGTTCCAAGAGAGGTACCTTTCAGAGGAATTCATTGAGTGTCAGTTCAATGAGTTCAATGTGCTACGACAGGGAGGCCATATGGTGCCCGAGTACGAGGCACAATTTATGGAGCTGCTCTGGTATGCTTAGCACCTTAACACTGAGAAGCTCAAAGTCAACAGGTTCGTGTTTGGCCTTAACGACAGCCTGTGTGCAAAGGATAGGATCTTGATGCCTCAAACCTTGCACGACGCTATCCAAAAGGCCCTCATAGCAGAGGAGGAGCTTATTACCGAGGTTCAGACTAGGACTTCAGTGAGACCCGCAAGGCAGAGCTCATCTGGTGCGCCGCAGCATCAAACACCAGTGAGACATACGCCGGGACATCGTGGCTTCTAGAGGGGATCCACTTTTGCTACACCCCGACGACCGCTGCCTCAACAGCGGACACCTTATCGAGGACCACAGCACCAGCAGCAGCGTCGCCCACAACAGCAGTAGTTTATGCCTATTCAGCAGAATAGACCAGGATTTCAGACTGGTGGGCAGTCATCTTCTACTTTGGGTACCAGGACTACTGGGCCGAAGAAGGGGTGTTGGACATGTGGGGAGCCACACTACCAGCACGACTGTCCTGTGGAGAGGACCAGGGCATCCAGATCAGCCGAACCTGATACCGTGAGTGATATGGGCAAGTCCCATCGGATTCATGCAGCAGTGAATAACCGCCAGGCAGAGCACCAGTCGACTGTGCTTCAGACGACAGGTACTATCGCTGACCAGACCCTTAGTATTTTGATAGACCCAGGAGCTAATGAGAGTTTCATTTTTGGTGCAGCGCTAAAAAGGATTAAGGTAAAGGTAGTCGAATAGGATGAGTTTAGCTTCGTGGAGATGGCTTTGGGAGCCAAACAGAAGGTTGGAGGAAAGGTTATGGGTTGTGCCCTTAACCTAGGAGAGTTTGTCATGAGAATCAACTTGTACATCACGATCTTAGGATCTTATCACGTCGTGATCAGTATGGATTGGTTGGAAATGCATGAGGCGATTCTCAACTGTAAGACAAAACGGTTGAGCTTGGTTGATGATGAAGGACAGAGATGTGTGATTGTAGGAAGGAACCAAGGAGTTTCCCTGTAGTTCATCTCTTCCTTACAGTTACGAAAGAGTATGCGCAAGGGGTGAAAACTTTATGCGATCCTCGCACTAAATGAGAAGGGAGTAGCGGAAGGTATAGAACACCTTCCGGTGGTGAAGAAGTTTGCGGACGTATTTCCAGAGGAGTTGCCTGGGATGTCGCCGGAAAGGGAACTGGAGTTTACCATAGACCTAAAACCGGGAACCGAACCGATAGCAAGAACGCATTATCGGATGTCAACCCTAGAGTTGCAAGAGTTGAAAATGCAACTAAAGGAGTTGTTGGACCTGGGACTGATACGTCCTAGTGTGTCACTGTGGGGTGCACCAGTTATTTTCATACGGAAGAAGGATGGATCATGGAGGCTTTGCATTGACTACCATCAACTGAACAAGGAAACAATCAAGAATCAATATCCCTTACCTAGAATTGATGATCTGTTCGATCAAATGAAGGGGGCGATGGTGATCTCTGAGATCGATTTGCGATCCGGGTATCACCAGTTATAGATCAAGAAGGATGACATCCCTAAGACTGCCTTTAAGATGAGATTTGGACATTACGAGTTTACTATTTTGCCATTTGGATTGACAAACGCCCCAGGGGTATTCATGAGTTTGATGAACGGGGTGTTCCACGAATACTTGGACAAGTTCGTCCAAGTATTCATTGACGATATCTTGATCTACTCTCGGACGACGGAGGAGCATGATGATCACTTGCGCTTGGTACTACAATGTTTATGAGAACACAAATTGTATGGGAAGTTGTCCAAATGCTCTTTTTACCAATCGAGGATTCACTACTTAGGGCATGTCATCTCCAACGAAGGTATCACCATGGATCCAACCAAGGTTGAGGCTATTATTGAATGGCCTGCGCCGACGAATGTCACAGAAGTGCGTAGTTTTATGGGATTAGTAGGATACTATCGACGATTTGTTGAGGGTTTTTCGAAGATAGCAAATCCAATCACAGAATTGCAGAAGAAGAACAAGAAGTTTGTTTGTACAAAGAAATGCGCGGAAGCATTTCAGAGGCTTAAAGAGTTGTTGACAACAGTGCCGATACTAAAGGTCCCTGACATGGACACAGAATTCTTGGTATGCACTGACGCATCCAAGGAAGGTTTAGGCGGAGTCTTGATGCAGGACGAATGAGTGATTGCTTACATTTAAAAAAAACTGAGAAGGCATGAGGAGAATTACGCGACGCACGATTTGGAGTTATTAGCCATCGTTTATGCCTTGAAGGTTTGGAGACACTACCTTATTGGACAAAAATTTGAATTAAAGACTGATCATTGTGGACTACAACACATTTTCACGCAAAGCTACCTGAACGCGCGACAACGGNTAATATTGTTTTAAGATGCAATATTAATATTGGCATAATTGCGATGGTAATACTTGTTAAATTTGTGATAATAATATTTGTTTTAATTTGCAATGTTAATGATGATGGTTGAATCGCAATGTTAATATTTGTTTAATTGAACTGTTCGTGATGATGTCTAAATTGCAAGGTTATTATTAGTTTATATTGGAAGGTTAATGATAAGGTCTAAATTGCAATGCCAATATTTGTTAAATTATTATGACTTGTATCCTGTTCTTCAAGTTGTTAAACCCTTAATGTTGATCGATTCTTAATGCTAATTTAAGGTGTACATATCGACTTATTTGAGTTTTAAAATGCTCTCAATACTAACCTAAAGTTGTAATCRACAATTTGGTTTATGACCCGCCTTCAGGATGTAAAACTACAATTAACCTAGACCGGTTCAGTGATAGGTATTTATCGTCCTTTTAGATCTTAGATATTGGCCTTTAGCCAGGAATACTGGTCGGGTAGTTGACGAGGTTGTATTTAGCTTATGCTTCCCTATGTGGATTGTTGTTCTTTAACACTTATTGTACTTGGTTGTAATCAATCCCTTCTTGTTCTGCTTGTGTCGGGAGTGTTCTAGAAACCTCCTGGTAAGCCTTAGTATATATGTCTATGTGTTTTTCTGCGTCAAGAATCCAGTGTTGTATCAAGATTCTCGGACCCTTTAAAGGCAGGGTTTCCACTCTTGCGACACACCTGAGGGGATTACTAGTTTCTGCCTGAGCAGTCGGCCAGGATCCTGTCTAATCTTCTTTCGAGAAGACATAAGACTAAAATCCCTGCTTTTCTATGCAGAAATAGTAAACTCTACTGTTGGATTCATCCATCTATGATGGTACTGTACTTAACACCTGGTGTCATTTTCTGCTTATAGCTGCTAGTTGTACACCTTACATCCAGGGTCATTTATTCTTGTTGTCAATGTGATATGTTGGGTCGTCTTGTTGTGTTTGTATTACTTGCGTCTTGTTCTAGGTCGGGTTACTAGTTTCTGCCTGAGTAGTCGGCCATGAGCCTGTCTAATTTTCTTCGAGAAGACATAAGACTAAACGCCCTACTTTTCTGTGCAGAAATAGTAACCCTAACACCATGTATTCTTCCCTCTGTGTTCTGACTGTGCAACCCTAGTGTATATTAATGATTGTGTTGTGCGCCTTACGCCTATGGTCGTTGTGGTTGCAGTTACTCGTTGTGTGCCTTCAGTCTTCTTGTGCTGAACATCATGGTTGTGTCTTGTTGGTTCGAGTGGTGACGTAGAGTCAAGGGTGTTTGTTACTTCTACATGCGTGCACACACTTTAAACAAAAAAAAAAAATTTCACCTGTTGTCCAAGTTGTTGTCGTAACAAGGAGGGCCTTTACATATGGTATCAAAGCCGGTTCGACCCACGACTTGGGGTTTGCTATGGCTTTCGTTGACATGAGTTGGTTTTATTATACTGTTGTTGATCAAGTTGATTGTGTGCGTGCATGTAATCATGGTTAGAGGACACCACGGAGGAAGACGACAGGGTGCTAGGGGAGGAGGCGTGACGCCTCCAGCAACATCCACGCCTGAGGGGTCTAACCCCCAGGGAGGTGAGCAGGTTCTCAGACAGGAGTAGATAGCAGTGGGTGATGTTATTAGGATGATGATATCCTTTCAGCTCATGTCTGAGGCTCTGATCAGCTGTTTGGATAGAGACGAGGCCAGGGCGCTAGCACCCCCTGAGGTTCTGCTGCGCGCACCGGCCATTACAGGTAGCATTCACCGTGAACTCGAGAAGGTAAAATTTCCCAAGTTATTTGGTGCCTCGGATGGCCCAGCCACCGAGGCATGGTTGGAGAATATGGCGATGTGCTTCGCACTTCGCAATTATACCTCCAACATGAAGGTTCACATGGCGGTCTTTTAACTGAAGGGGAGTGCTCTTCTATGGTGGAAGACACTCCTGCCGCAGCTGAACATGGCCGTGGAAGATGTATCATGGGAACTGTTCGAGGAACGGTTCCAAGAGAGGTACCTTTCAGAGGAATTCATTGAGTGTCAGTTCAATGAGTTCAATGTGCTACGACAGGGAGGTCATATGGTGCCCGAGTACGAGGCACAATTTATGGAGCTGCTCTGGTATGCTCCGCACCTTAACACTGAGAAGCTCAAAGTCAACAGGTTCATGTTTGGCCTTAACGACAGCCTGTGTGCAAAGGTTAGGATCTTGATGCCTCAAACCTTGCACGACGCTGTCCAAAAGGCCCTCATAGCAGAGGAGGAGCTTATTAGCGAGGTTCAGACTAGGACTTCAGTGAGACCCGCAAGGCAGAGTTCATCTGGTGCGCCGCGGCATCAAACACCAGTGAGACATACACCGGGACATCGTGGCTTCTAGAGGGGATCCACTTTTGCTACACCCCGACGACCGCTACCTCAACAACGGACACCTTATCGAGGACCACAGCACCAGTAGCAGCGTCGCCCACAATAGAAGTAGTTTAGGCCTATTCAGCAGAATAGACCAGAATTTCAGACTGGTGGGCAGTCATCTTCTACTTTGGGTACCAGGACTACTGGGCCGAAGAAGGGGTGTTGGACATGTGGGGAGCCACACTACCAGCGCGACTGTCCTGTGGAGAGGACCAGGGAATCCAGATCAGCCGAACCTGATACCGTGAGAGATATGGGCAAGTCCCATCGGATTCATGCAGCAGTGAATAACCGCCAGGCAGAGCACCAGTCGACTGTGCTTGAGACGACAGGTACTATCGCTGACCAGACCCTTAGTATTTTGATAGACCCAGGAGCTACTGAGAGTTTCATTTTTGGTGCAGCGCTAAAAAGGATTAAGGTAAAGGTAGTCGAATAGGATGAGTTTAGCTTCGTGGAGATGGCTTTGGGAGCCAAACAGAAGGTTGGAGGAAAGGTTATGGGTTGTGCCCTTAACCTAGGAGAGTTTGTCATGAGAATCAACTTGTACATCACGATCTTAGGATCTTATCACGTCGTGATCAGTATGGATTGGTTGGAAATGCATGAGGCGATTCTCAACTGTAAGACAAAACGGTTGAGCTTGGTTGATGATGAAGGACAGAGATGTGTGATTGTAGGAAGGAACCAAGGAGTTTCCCTGTAGTTCATCTCTTCCTTACAGTTACGAAAGAGTATGCGCAAGGGGTGAAAACTTTATGCGATCCTCGCACTAAATGAGAAGGGAGTAGCGGAAGGTATAGAACACCTTCCGGTGGTGAAGAAGTTTGCGGACGTATTTCCAGAGGAGTTGCCTGGGATGTCGCCGGAAAGGGAACTGGAGTTTACCATAGACCTAAAACCGGGAACCGAACCGATAGCAAGAACGCATTATCGGATGTCAACCCTAGAGTTGCAAGAGTTGAAAATGCAACTAAAGGAGTTGTTGGACCTGGGACTGATACGTCCTAGTGTGTCACTGTGGGGTGCACCAGTTATTTTCATACGGAAGAAGGATGGATCATGGAGGCTTTGCATTGACTACCATCAACTGAACAAGGAAACAATCAAGAATCAATATCCCTTACCTAGAATTGATGATCTGTTCGATCAAATGAAGGGGGCGATGGTGATCTCTGAGATCGATTTGCGATCCGGGTATCACCAGTTATAGATCAAGAAGGATGACATCCCTAAGACTGCCTTTAAGATGAGATTTGGACATTACGAGTTTACTATTTTGCCATTTGGATTGACAAACGCCCCAGGGGTATTCATGAGTTTGATGAACGGGGTGTTCCACGAATACTTGGACAAGTTCGTCCAAGTATTCATTGACGATATCTTGATCTACTCTCGGACGACGGAGGAGCATGATGATCACTTGCGCTTGGTACTACAATGTTTATGAGAACACAAATTGTATGGGAAGTTGTCCAAATGCTCTTTTTACCAATCGAGGATTCACTACTTAGGGCATGTCATCTCCAACGAAGGTATCACCATGGATCCAACCAAGGTTGAGGCTATTATTGAATGGCCTGCGCCGACGAATGTCACAGAAGTGCGTAGTTTTATGGGATTAGTAGGATACTATCGACGATTTGTTGAGGGTTTTTCGAAGATAGCAAATCCAATCACAGAATTGCAGAAGAAGAACAAGAAGTTTGTTTGTACAAAGAAATGCGCGGAAGCATTTCAGAGGCTTAAAGAGTTGTTGACAACAGTGCCGATACTAAAGGTCCCTGACATGGACACAGAATTCTTGGTATGCACTGACGCATCCAAGGAAGGTTTAGGCGGAGTCTTGATGCAGGACGAATGAGTGATTGCTTACATTTAAAAAAAACTGAGAAGGCATGAGGAGAATTACGCGACGCACGATTTGGAGTTATTAGCCATCGTTTATGCCTTGAAGGTTTGGAGACACTACCTTATTGGACAAAAATTTGAATTAAAGACTGATCATTGTGGACTACAACACATTTTCACGCAAAGCTACCTGAACGCGCGACAACGGAGTTGGTCAGAATTGCTTAGTGAGTACGATTTCGAGATTACTTACATAAAGGGAATAGTGAACCGAGTGGCGGATGCTTTGAGTCAGAGGCCATGCATCTTTTCGGTGTTACCTCTTTAGACAAATCTACGTGAGAAGGTTCTCACCTTACAGCGTGATGATGACTGGTACACAGAAGTCAAGGATTCTATCGGACAAAACACAATGATGGTACTACGTTATGAGGGATATTCATTGGATAACGATGGGTTATTGAGGTCTAGAGGTCATATTTATGTACCGCCAGATGACAAGTTGAGGATGTTGATCTTGAGCGAGGCTCATAGAGCAATTTACATGGCTCACCCAGGAGTCACGAAGATGAGAGCAGACCTTAAACCCTTATTCTTTTGTAAAGGAATGAAGGCCGACATAGTCAACTTTGTGTCTAGATGTCTAGAGTGTCAGCAGGTAAAGGCTGAACATAGACACCTGACAGGTTTACTTCAACCACATGTCGTTCCAGAATTGAAGTGGGATGTTATTTCGATGGATTTCATTGTTGGATTGCCACTGACGGCAAGGAGACACGACTCGATTTTTGTAGTAGTAGACACTCTGACGAAGAGTGCTCACATTATTCTTGTGCATACAACGTATCAGGTGCCTGACATAGCGAGAGTTTTCATCAGTGATATTGTGAGGCTATATGGCGTGCCTAAAAAGATCATATCCGATCGAGGATCGGTGTTTACTAGACGATTTTGGATGAGTTTCCAAGAGGCCTTGGGAACCCAACTTAACTTTAGTCCTCCATATCACCTAGAGATGGACGGACAGACAGAACGTATGAACCAAACCTTGGAAGACATGTTGTGCATGTACTNGACCAACAAAAGCGTTGGGAGGAATTCTTGCCTCTAGTAGAGTTCGCTTACAACAACAATTATCAAAGCACCATAAAGATGGCGCCTTTTGAGTTTCTTTATGGGCGACTGTGTCAGACGCCCTTGAGTTGGGATCATATTGAGGATAGGGTCCTGGTGGGACCAGAAGCAATCCAAGAAATGGAAGAGCAGATGCAAACCATAAGACAAAGGATTAAAGAAGCGCGGGATCGACAGAAGAGTTATGGCGATGTGCACCGAGTCGACCATTGTTACGAGGTCGGCAATCGAGTCTTCTTGCGGGTTAAACTACATAAGAGTTTGATCATGTTTGGAAAGGGAGATAAACTCTCTCATAGGTTCATGGGACACTTCGATATTGTGGAGAGAAAGGGGCCCGTGGCCTATCGACTAACCTTGCCTGATTTTTAGAGGCGTATGCACGATGTTTTTCATGTATCTGTTTTGAGACATTATATTAGTGATCCTACACATGTGATTGACCTGAGTTCCTTGCAGGTATCGGATGAGGGAGCGCTCATGGCTGAGTCGGTCCGCATCTTAGATCAGCACGTTCGACAGTTATGACGTCGAACGGTACATCAGGTCAAGGTCCAGTGGGACAGTTATAGTCCACACTATGCGACCTGTGAGGACGCAGATGATATGCATCAGTAGTTTCCATTTTTGTTTGATAGATAGACTTATGATACTGTGATACTTTTATTACTACATTTATACTGAGAAACTTCAGGATGAATTTTAGACCAAGAGGGGGTGTATGTAACATCCCTCTCTGGCGCACTGAGATACATTATTTTTTGAGGACACTTTCTCGCAAGTGATTTGGAATTTTATGATGTTAGACCATTTATACTTGATTATGATGCGATTGATAGATGACATGATGTGTTACTATTTGATGTAGACAGGTGCTATTGACTCACTTTTTTTTTTAGTGTGCAAGGTTGTTGACCTTGAGGATGCAGAGGCATTGGTAGAACCCCCTTGGACTCCGGACTGAGTCAGGGAGTGTGCTTTCAGGTTGATATAGTTACTATGATGTTTCATTGATTTGATGATTTGATGTTGACATTTCTGACATGATTTTTGATGATGCAGGCTGATGATAGCTTTCCGACCAGATTCACATATCGAGTAAAGGGGTCACACATGTTTTGCAAGGAGGCTGAGGGAGAGGGGTGGACAGTAGCCCTGCCACCGCCTACTAGCACTCCCGCTGTGGCTCAAACTGTACGTTAATGATTACCTAGTTTGAGAGGATCCACGATGCCATGAGGGCAGACTGCGACAGTCGCTCACGATGATTCTAAGGGGCGCACAATAAGACAGGGGCCTTATTCCTTAGAACCCTTAGTCTCCTACAAGTTCACCTGGAGGAGTGTTGACTCCAGGGGTTATATATGTCTACCAATCAGTCCAGTTGGCGAGTGGCACCCTTGGAGCACATGGTGCATCCTGAAGGGCACGTCNGAATTCTTGCCTCTAGTAGAGTTCGCTTACAACAACAATTATCAAAGCACCATAAAGATGGCGCCTTTTGAGTTTCTTTATGGGCGACTGTGTCGGACGCCCTTGAGTTGGGATCATATTGAGGATAGGGTCTTGGTGGGACCAGAAGCGATCCAAGAAATGGAAGAGCAGATGCAAACCATAAGACAAAGGATTAAAGAAGCGCAGGATCAACAGAAGAGTTATGGCGATGTGCACCGAGTCGACCATTGTTACGAGGTCGGCAATCGAGTCTTCTTGCGGGTTAAACTACATAAGAGTTTGATCATGTTTGGAAAGGGAGATAAGCTCTCTCCTAGGTTCATGGGACACTTCGATATTGTGGAGAGAAAGGGGCCCGTGGCCTATCGACTAACCTTGCCTGATTTTTAGAGGCGTATGCACGATGTTTTTCATGTATCTATTTTGAGACATTATATTAGTGATCCTGCACATGTGATTGACCCGAGTTCCTTGCAGGTATCGGACGAGGGAGCGCTCATGGCTGAGTCGGTCCGCATCTTAGATCAGCACGTTCGAAAGTTACGACGTCGAACGGTACATCAGGTCAAGGTCCAGTGGGACAGTTATAGTCCACACTATGCGACCTGTGAGGACGCAGATGATATGCATCAGTAGTTTCCATTTTTTTTTGATAGATAGACTTATGATACTGTGATACTTTATTACTACATTTATACTGAGAAACTTCAGGATGAATTTTAGACCAAGAGGGGGTGTATGTAACATCCCTCTCTGGCGCACTGAGATACCTTATTTTTTGAGGAAACTTTCTCGCAAGTGATTTGGACTTTTATGATGTTAGACCATTTATACTTGATTATGATGCGATTGATAGATGACATGATGTGTTACTATTTGATGTAGACAGGTGCTATTGACTCACTTTTTTTTTTAGTGTGCAAGGTTGTTGACCTTGAGGATGCAGAGGCATTGGTAGAACCCCCTTGGACTCCGGACTGAGTCAGGGAGTGTGCTTTCAGGTTGATATAGTTACTATGATGTTTCATTGATTTGATGATTTGATGTTGACATTTCTGACATGATTTTTGATGATGCAGGCTGATGATAGCTTTCCGACCAGATTCACATATCGAGTAAAGGGGTCACACATGTTTTGCAAGGAGGCTGAGGGAGAGGGGTGGACAGTAGCCCTGCCACCGCCTACTAGCACTCCCGCTGTGGCTCAAACTGTACGTTAATGATTACCTAGTTTGAGAGGATCCACGATGCCATGAGGGCAGACTGCGACAGTCGCTCACGATGATTCTAAGGGGCGCACAATAAGACAGGGGCCTTATTCCTTAGAACCCTTAGTCTCCTACAAGTTCACCTGGAGGAGTGTTGACTCCAGGGGTTATATATGTCTACCAATCAGTCCAGTTGGCGAGTGGCACCCTTGGAGCACATGGTGCATCCTGAAGGGCACGTCNACTAATGCTATGTTAATGGAAGGAAGATCATTATAATTCTATTTGGAAACTAGTTAGTGGATATGCCAAGTCATTTATTGCAAATGTATATTTAAATCTTATTATGAAATAAGTCAGCAAAATTAGTTGACATCGTTTATGGTAGGGATGTCACTATCATTTCCTTGGGAATTAGTTAGTGGATCTGCAAGGGCATTTATTGCAATGTATATTTAGTTTGATTCTGCACCAATTGCACACAGTTAATCTCCACAGAATTATTCTCTGTGTTTTTAATTAATATTTGTTTAATTTGCAATGAATATACTGGTTATTGGCAATGTTAATATTAGATATTATTTTTAATACTTGTTATATGCTTAAATGTAATATTGTTTGAATTGAATGCAATGATAATACTTGTTTAAATATTAATATTAATATTGTTTTAAGCTGCAATATTAATATTGGCTTAATTGCGATGATAATACTTGTTAAATTTGCGATAATAATATTTGTTTTAATTTTCAATGTTAATAATGATGGTTGAATCGCAATGTTAATATTTGTTTAATTGAATTGTTCGTGATGATGTCTAAATTGCAAGGTTATTATTAGTTTAAATTGGAAGGTTAATGATAAGGTCTAAATTGCAATGCCAATGTTTGTTAAATTATTATGACTTGTATCATGTTCTTCAAGTTGTTAAACCCTTAATGTTGATCGATTCGTAATGCTAATTTAAGGTGTACATATCGACTTATTTGAGTTTTAAAATGCTCTCAATGCTAACCTAAAGTTGTAATCGACAGTTTGGTTTATGACCTGCCTTCAAGATGTAAAACTACAATTAACCTAGATCGGTTCAGTGATAGGTATTTATTGTCCTTTTAGATCTTAGATATTGGCCTTTAGCTAGGAATACTGGTCGAGTAGTTGACGAGGTTGTATTTAGCTTATGCTTCCCTATGTGGATTGTTGTTCTTTAACCCTTATTGTACTTGGTTGTAATCAATCCCTTATTGTTCTACTTGTGTCGGGAGTGTTCTAGACACCTCCTGGTAAGCCTTAGTATATATGTCTGTGTGTTTTTCTGTGTCAAGAATCCAGTGCCGTATCAAGAGTCTTGGGCCCTTTAAAGGCAGGGTTTCCACTCTTGCGACACACCTGAGGGGATTACTAGTTTCTGCCTGAGCAGTCGGCCAGGAGCCTGTCTAATCTTCTTTCGAGAAGACATAAGACTAAAAGCGCTACTTTTCTGTGCAAAAATAGTAAACTCTACTATTGGATTCATCCATCTGTGACGGTATTGTACTTAACACCTGGTGTCATTTTCTGCTTACAGCTGCTAGTTGTACGCCTTACGTCTAGGGGTGTTTATTCTTGTTTTCACTGTGATATGTCGGGTTGTCTTGTTGTGTTCATCTTACTTGCGTCTTGTTCTAGGCTGGGTTACTAGTTTCTGCCTGAGCAGTCGGCCAAGAGCCTGTCTAATCTTCTTCGAGAAGACATAAGACTGAACGCCCTGCTTTCCTATGCAGAAATAGTAACCCTAACACCATGGATTCTTCCCTCTGTGTTCTGACTGTGCAACCCCAGTGTATCTTAATGATTGTGTTGTGCACCTTATGCCTATGGTCATTGTGGTTGCAGTTACTTGTTGTGTGCCTTTAGTCTTCTTGTGCTGAACATCATGGTTGCATCTNTTGTTATATGCTTAAATGTAATATTGTTTGAATTGAATGCAATGATAATACTTGTTTAAATATTAATATTAATATTGTTTTAAGCTGCAATATTAATATTGGCTTAATTGCGATGGTAATACTTGTTAAATTTGCGATAATAATATTTGTTTTAATTTGCAATGTTAATGATGATGGTTGAATCGCAATGTTAATATTTGTTTAATTGAATTTTTCGTGATGATGTCTAAATTGCAAGGTTATTATTAGTTTAAATTTGAAGGTTAATGATAAGGTCTAAATTGCAATGCCAATGTTTGTTAAATTATTATGACTTGTATCATGTTCTTCAAGTTGTTAAACCCTTAATGTTGATCAATTCTTAATGCTAATTTAAGGTGTACATATCTACTTATTTGAGTTTTAAAATGCTCTCAATACTAACCTAAAGTTGTAATCGACAGTTTGGTTTATGACCTGCCTTCAAGATGTAAAACTACAATTAACCTAGATCGGTTCAGTGATAGGTATTTATCGTCCTTTTAGATCTTAGATATTGGCCTTTAGCTAGGAATACTGGTCGGGTAGTTGACGAGGTTGTATTTAGCTTATGCTTCCCTATGTGGATTGTTGTTCTTTAACCCTTATTGTACTTGGTTGTAATCAATCCCTTGTTGTTCTGCTTGTGTCGGGAGTGTTCTAGACACCTCCTGGTAAGCCTTAGTATATATGTCTGTGTCTTTTTCTGTGTCAAGAATCCAGTGCCGTATCAAGATTCTTGGGCCCTTTAGAGGCAGGGTTTCCACTCTTGCGACACACCTGAGGGGATTACTAGTTTCTGCCTGAGCAGTCGGCCAGGAGCCTGTCTAATATTCTTTCGAGAAGACATAAGACTAAAAGCGCTACTTTTCTGTGCAAAAATAGTAAACTCTACTGTTGGATTCATCCATCTGTGACGGTATTGTACTTAACACCTAGTGTCATTTTCTGCTTACAGCTGCTAGTTGTACGCCTTACATCTAGGGGTGTTTATTCTTGTTTTCACTGTGATATGTCGGGTCGTCTTGTTGTGTTCATCTTACTTGCGTCTTGTTCTAGGCCGGGTTACTAGTTTCTGCCTGAGTAGTCGGCCAGGAGCCTGTCTAATCTTCTTCGAGAAGACATAAGACTGAACGCCCTACTTTCCTATGCAGAAATAGTAACCCTAACACCATGGATTCTTCCCTCTGTGTTCTGACTGTGCAACCCCAGTGTATCTTAATGATTGTGTTGTGCGCCTTATGCCTATGGTCATTGTGGTTGTAGTTACTCGTTGTGTGCCTTTAGTCTTCTTGTGCTGAACATCATGGTTGCATCTTGTTGGTTCGAGTGGTGACGTAGAGTCAAGGGTGTTTGTTACTTCTACACACGTACACATACTTTAAACCAAAAAAAAAATTGCACCTGTTGTCCAAGTTGTTGTCGTAACAAGGAAGACAGGCACAGGCCACTTCATATTCCTAAAGCGTTTTGGTTTCTATGGATACAAATGCACAGGCACAAGAATGGATATGAAGTAATTAACTTGCATGTTTCTTGATTGTTGAACCTTCACATTCCTTTCGCGGAATTGCTCACCTCTACCTGGATCAGACTTCATCTATCACTCGCCTATCGCAGCCTTGCTGGAGTGTTCTTCTCTATGTATGGTAAGCCTTCCCCATCCTCTATTCATTTGCATGTGTTTCAAAATACTTTGTTTCATTTGCTTTTGTTTCAGTGAGTAAGTTACATTTTCATTTCAATTTGCATGCTATTACACATCAAGCAAAGAGAAAGGAGAGTGCTACTACCCATCAACAAAGGAGCGAGGAGGTTCATTACCAACTCTTGCTTGTCCAAACTACCAAACTTCCATTTCATTCAAGGATTTAGGTATGTTTTATTAAATCAACCCTTCCTTTCAATTTAACCTATATATTTTTGTTCTTCCTCTCTCCTGTAATTTGGTTTCACATTTTTGTTCCGCCTCTCTCATGTAAGATGGCCTGAGCCTTTTAATTTATGTTGTAAATATTTGCATTAAATAACGAAAACACCTGTAATAGGTATGCCTCAATGAAATGGAAGTTTGGCAGTCACGATTCATATATTAATTGTACTACCGACTATAATCGGTAATAGAGTTAATCTATGAATTGTGACTGCAAAACTTCCATTTCATTTGGGCATACCTATTCGGCTTCACATTTTCAATGCATTGTTAATCATAAGGGTCAATACCCCATGCCCACTCCTTTTCTGCGAAATAGATGATCGTCTATTTTTTACTATCCCATGCTATGTCGATTTATTACTATATATACATTATTAAGAAAAACCCTGAAACGATAAACCAACCCAATATATGTTAACAATAAACAAACTCTCAAATGATATTACATTAAATGCCAATCTTGAAAACGTGAACCCATAAATTATTGTAAACCCTCAGAGTCCTTTCATCGATTACTGGTAGTGAACAAATGTATAGATATNATTCCTAAAGCGTTTTGGTTTCTATGGATACAAATGCACAGGCACAAGAATGGATATGAAGTAATTAACTTGCATGTTTCTTGATTGTTGAACCTTCACATTCCTTTCGCGGAATCGCTCACCTCTACCTGGATCAGACTTCATCTATCACTCACCTATCGCAGCCTTGCTGGAGTGTTCTTCTCTATGTATGGTAAGCCTGCCCCATCCTCTATTCATTTGCATGTGTTTCAAAATACTTTGTTTCATTTGCTTTTGTTTCAGTGAGTAAGTTACATTTGCATTTCAATTTGCATGATATTACACATCAAGCAAAGAGAAAGGAGAGTGCTACTACCCATCAACAAAGGAGCGAGTGCGCATCAACAAAGGAGCGAGGACGTTCATTACCAACTCTTGCTTGTCCAAACTGCCAAACTTCCATTTCATTCAAGGATTTAGGTATGTTTTATTAAATCAACCCTTCCTTTCAATTTAACCTATATATTTTTGTTCTGCCTCTCTTCTGTAATTTGGTTTCACAGTTTTGTTCCGCCTCTCTCGTGTAAGATGGCCTGAGCCTTTTAATTTATGTTGTAAATATTTGGATTAAATAACGAAAACACCTGTAATAGGTATGCCTCAATGAAATGGAAGTTTGGCAGTCACGATTCATATATTAATTGTACTACTGACTATAATCGGTAATAGAGTTAATCTATGAATTGTGACTGCAAAACTTCCATTTCATTTGGGCATACCTATTCGGCTTCACATTTTCAGTGCATTGTTAATCATAAGGGTCAATACCCCATGCCCACTCCTTTTCTACGAAATAGATGATCGTTTATTTTTTACTATCCCATTCTATGTCGATTTATTACTATATATACATTATTAAGAAAAACCCTGAAACGATAAACCAACCCAATATATGTTAACAATAAAAAAACTCTCAAATGATATTACATTAAATGCCAATCTTGAAAACGTGAACCCATAAATTATTGTAAACCCTCAGAGTCCTTTCATCGATTACTGGTAGTGAACAAATGTATAGATATTAATGCGATATCTCAGGTTTATTTCTTCATTCCAAATAAATATTAGAATTATAGAATTCTTCATTTCAGTTACAAATTTATAAGAAAACCTGTTACAGTGTAGGGGTCAACATACTAGTGATAATTTATGACATTTCTTAGGATATTGTATCATTGTAGTACTTTTGGAGAGATATAAAGTCACATATTTAAAGTGAAACAAATAAACACCATACAAATTACATGTACATATAAGGATATCAGTATTAATAATTATTCCAACAAAAATTTGAAATAATTCTGATATCGGAATGATACATTATATATAAAATTTTAAAACTAGAAACACTGATATATATATCTCCTTGTATTAAATTACAAAAATGCAAGAAATTACAAGATAACCATTTATACTCGAAAATGGGCCCTGTTTTCCAAACACATAATATCACTTATGGAGAACTCATGGATTTTCATAGAAAGTATTATCAAAGAATATATCTACTGAGACATTTTGAAGGGAATAATAACCCATTTTTCA
>JZKD02S2271796.1:21194-35455 GCA_000966675.3 Picea glauca
TCAATTGGTTAAATTAAAATATTAATAGTGAAATTGGTTAAATTATTAGTGTAATGTATTAATATATTTTTAAATTTATTAAGTAGCCAAAATAATTTAAAAAATAAATAGCTTATGATAGATTTATAATTCCAAGATAAATTTTTATTGCCTAAATAATTTTTATTTCCCCACTTCTATTATATTATATAGATTTATTTTTTCAAATTTATTAATAATAAATTGAAACTAATTATGCATCTATTTTTTATAAGGTTGTAAAGCATGTACTTTCTCTATAAAGTTGTAAAGCATGTATTGTCAGTTAGGGTGTTAATAATATTATGTAGGCTTTAATGGGGAGATGTGATTTATGAATCCAACAATCATCTTTTAAAGTTTTAATTATTTAAAGTTTCAAGTTTTTAATGATATATWAAATTATTTATATTGATAATGAAATAGTGTATAATGGTTGTTTGAAGTTTTGTATTTATTTAAATAGTGGTTAGAGTTTTAATAATATTATGTAAAGTTTTAAGTTTTATATGTGTATGAAAGGTTCGTCATAGTGTTACAATATGGAAAGTATGTATTTGAAATTGTTTTTTACTAATTCGTATTTTTACCATACATTTTATGGAAAAGAAAAAATCATTTTATACAAAGTAAAATATGATTCCATACATCTTATTGTGAGTAACATTTCCCAACGTCGCACTGTGACGAACATTTCCCAATGTCTCCATTTGACGAACTTTTTTGAACATCACAATGTGACAAAAAATTATCGACGCCACATTATAACGACCATTTTCCCAACGTCGCATTGTGATGAACATTTCCCGACGTCGCAATGTGATGACCATTTCTCAATGTCACATTGTGACGAATGTTTTCCATCATCATAATGTGGTGAACATTTCCCTTTTGTTATCAATGTCCTTAAGAAAATTGTAAATCATTATCTAAAAAGTAAAACATGATTCCATACATCTCATTATGACTAACATTTCCATTGCATTATGATGAACATTTCCATTGCATTGTGACTAACATTGCATTATGATGAACATTTCCCTATGTCACATTGTGACAAACATTTCCCAACGTCGCAATGTGATGACCATTTCCCAATGTCACATTGTGACAAATGTTTCCCATCGTCACAATGTGACGAACATTTCCCTTTAGTTATGAATGTCCTTAGGAAAAATATAAATCATTGTCTAAAAAGTCAAACATGATTCCATATGTCTCATTGTGACTAACATGTTGTCTAAAAAGTCAAACATTTCCCTATGTCTCATTGTGACTATCATTGTGTCTAAAAAGTCAAACATTTCCCTACGCCGCATTGTGACGAACATTTCCCAATGTCNCATTAAGTGCCAATCTTGAAAATGTGATGCAGGAGCATCACTCACTTATCAAGCGAGCCAGCGTGTGGAGCAGGAAAGACAATTGGATAGCGCCAGCACCAATTTTGAAACATTGCGATATTGTTGTGCCAAGACAATTAATACATGGTTTAATGAAGCGCACTTGTATTGTATTGTAGATAAGAAGGCATTTATTAGTCTTAATGATGTTAGATAGAAATTAATGGTAGATTTGATAGTTGTAGAATTCGAGAGGGAAATGGAATATAGGCACCCCCCTTTGTACATTGTAGCACTCTCAATCATTCATTCATTCAGGAACAAGAAGAGAGAAGAGCAGAGAAATTGTGAGCAGAATCCCCATGTACAGATATTGAATTAATAGGAAAACTTTGATTCAATTCCATGGTTGTGATTATTCTCTGTGCGTTGTTGATATTATGTTGTTGCATATTTGCTTCTTGTTATGCCTTTGTTTTATATGCTGTGTATGTGATTTCATGGTAGATTCGAAGTCTGAGAGAAGGAGGAAATAATTTTCAATTGTTTCTCAAAGCAAGCCAGAGGATTCCTGCAAGAGTGCAGTGAAATTTGTCCACAGGAGCGTGTGATTGCAGGGTTTGCTTGGAGATAGATTTTATTCTCATCTCAGAAGTGCAGGTTTAGCACCGGAGCCATACAAGGCGTGCACAGGCTGGACGAAAATCTCAGAGTTCCGATTCTGAGATAAGGGAGTGGAAGATCTTTGTTGTAGGTGAGTGCATGGGATCTGAGGGACCCACAGTTCGAGAGCTGTGGGAGGTTTGTTGAGAAAAGCGTGGGTGAAGTATCTGAAGGAGACAGAGGAACTGAGCTCAGGAGGGATAGCCGCTTTGTGATTCCTGGAAGAAGGACCAGGAGAAGCCTCGCACGAAAACAGAGCACGGGGCAGGAGAAATCCTCAAGGAGGAAAATTGACGGCCAGGGATCGCTGTGGAGAATCGCAAAATCCCGCTAACCGTCAAATCACGTATAAGTTGTGGGGGATAAAAATCCAAGCACCATCGTGTATCAGCACTCGGTGATTGATGAGGTGAGGCGCAGACTCGTTGAAATTGCTAGTCACGATTTCCTAAGTTATTCGGAGCCATGGATCTCCACAAGACAGGTGGCATAAGATCTCATCATCTCGGGGTTCAGCGTTCGGGGTTTTCGACAACAGGGAAAAGTTGCATCGTGGATCCGTGACCCGTGAAATCCTGAAGGTGACGTGGCAGTGTGGGACCCCCAGGAGCGAGTGGATTCCATGTGGCATTGAATCGGGAGATCGGTACCTCAGAGCTCAGAGTTTGGAAAATCAGGCTGTTGACATCGCGAGCGGAGATATCCTGAACTTTTGACCTTTTACGATTGGCATTCGGGTTGCGGAGTTTGATTGACATGAGAACGTGGCTGTGAGTTTTGCGATATCGTGAAACCCGATTTACCGATACGCGAAGGGGAGATCGTCGAGGGAATAGTTGTGGGTATTGAGAACTTCCGAGAGGAGTTGAAAGAGTCTTCGACTCTTCGGGCCGTGTGAAAGAAGGTCCTGGTAGAGCGGACAGTCACAGGGTGACGGTCGGAATCAAGTGGTATCAGAGCGGGAGGAGAGTTCTCTTTGTTCAGGTAGCAGAGAGAAGCGGATTTCACCATGCCGCCTAGTAGAGAAAGGCAGTCACCTGATCGAGAAGACAGGGATACCTGAAGAAGAGGAAGTTCAGCAGGGAATCTAGAAATAGAGCGCCAGATGAGAGATCTCTAAGCAAGGCTTGAGAAGATGGAGACTACGTAGAGACGTGGAGCTGGTGCTGGAGAGTTCAGCGATTCCGAGGTTGAAGAGGAAGCTGGACACGAGGAAGAAGTCACAGCAGAAGATGCCTCAACTGAGCGGTTGATCAGAGCCATTTCAAGGATGAGCTCGAAGACAAAGATGGACATTCCCGTCTATGAGGGGAATTNGGCGCAGACTCGTTGAAATTGCTAGTCACGATTTCCTAAGTTATTCGGAGCCATGGATCTCCACAAGACAGGTGGCATAAGATCTCATCATCTCAGGGTTCAGCGTTCGGGGTTTTCGACAACAGGGAAAACTTGCATCGTGGATCCATGACCCGTGAAATCCCAAAGGTGACGTGGCAGTGTGGGACCCCCAGGAGCGAGTGGATTCCAGGTGGCATTGAATCGGGAGATCGGTACCTCAGAGCTCAGAGTTTGGAAAATCAGGTTGTTGACATCGCGAGCAGTGATATCCTGAACTGTTGACCTTTGACCATTGGCATTCGGGGTTCGGAGTTTGATTTACATGAGAACAGTGCTGTGAGTTTTGCGATATCGTGAAACCCGATTTCCCGATACGCGAAGGGGAGATCGTCGAGGGAATAGTTGTGGGTATTGAGAACTCCCGAGAGGAGTTGAAAGAGTCTTCGACTCTTTGGGTCGTGTGAAAGAAGGTCCTGGTAGAGCGGACAGTCACAGGGTGACGGTCGGCATCAAGTGGTATCAGAGCGGGAGGAGAGTTCTCTTTGTTCAGGTAGCAGAGAGAAGCGGATTTCACCATGCCGCCTAGTAGAGAAAGGCAGTCACCTGATTGAGAAGACAGGGATACCTGAAGAAGAGGAAGTTCAGCAGGGAATCCAGAAATAGAGCGCCAGATGAGAGATCTCTGAGCAAGGATTGAGAAGATGGAGACTACGTAGAGACGCGGAGCTGGTGCTGTAGAGTTCAGCGATTCCGAGGTTGAAGAGGAAGCTGGACACGAGGAAGAAGTCACAGCAGAAGATGCCTCAACCGAGTGGTTGATCAAAGCCATTTCAAGGATGAGCTCGAAGACAAAGATGGACATTCCCGTCTATGAGGGGAATTTAGATGCAAAGGAGTTGCTGGATTGGATCCGAGCACTCGACACCTACTTCGACTATGAGGATATCGAGGAGGACAAGAAAGTAAGGCATGTTGTTACCAAGTTGAAAGGACATGCAACCTTATGGTGGGACGAGTTGCAGACTGATAGGCATTGCAAAGGAAAACATAAGATCAAGAGCTGGGACAGGATGATCGCTAAGATGAAAGTGAAATTCATCCCCAGAGATTACCAAATCACATTGTTCAGATGGATGCAGACCCTGAGACAGAAATTGATGACGGTGAAGGAGTACACCGAAGAGTTTTATAGGCTTAACATCAGAGCTGGTCATCGAGAGAGCGATGATGAAAAGGTGGCGAGATACCTGAATGGGTTGAGGTATGACATTCAGGACGAGTTAAGCATGCTGACCATCAATATGGNGCTGTGAGTTTTGCGATATCGTGAAACCCGATTTACCGATACGCGAAGGGGAGATCGTCGAGGGAATAGTTGTGGGTATTGAGAACTTCCGAGAGGAGTTGAAAGAGTCTTCGACTCTTCGGGCCGTGTGAAAGAAGGTCCTGGTAGAGCGGACAGTCACAGGGTGACGGTCGGAATCAAGTGGTATCAGAGCGGGAGGAGAGTTCTCTTTGTTCAGGTAGCAGAGAGAAGCGGATTTCACCATGCCGCCTAGTAGAGAAAGGCAGTCACCTGATCGAGAAGACAGGGATACCTGAAGAAGAGGAAGTTCAGCAGGGAATCTAGAAATAGAGCGCCAGATGAGAGATCTCTAAGCAAGGCTTGAGAAGATGGAGACTACGTAGAGACGTGGAGCTGGTGCTGGAGAGTTCAGCGATTCCGAGGTTGAAGAGGAAGCTGGACACGAGGAAGAAGTCACAGCAGAAGATGCCTCAACTGAGCGGTTGATCAGAGCCATTTCAAGGATGAGCTCGAAGACAAAGATGGACATTCCCGTCTATGAGGGGAATTGAGATGCAAAGGAGTTGCTGGATTGGATCCGAGCACTCGACACCTACTTCGACTATGAGGAGATCGAGGAGGACAAGAAAGTAAGGCATGTTGTTACCAAGTTGAAAGGACATGCAGCCTTATGGTGGGACGAGTTGCAGACTGATAGGCATTGCAAAGGAAAACATAAGATCAAGAGCTGGGACAGGATGATCGCTAAGATGAAAGTGAAATTCATCCCCAGAGATTAACAGATCACATTGTTCAGATGGATGCAGACCCTGAGACAGAAATTGATGACGGTGAAGGAGTACACCGAAGAGTTTTACAGGCTTAACATCAGAGCTGGTCATCGAGAGAGCGATGATGAAAAGGTGGCGAGATACCTGAATGGGTTGAGGTATGACATTCAGGACGAGTTAAGCATGCTGACCATCAATATGGNAGCCATTTCAAGGATGAGCTCGAAGACAAAGATGGACATTCCCGTCTATGAGGGGAATTTAGATGCAAAGGAGTTGCTGGATTGGATCCGAGCACTCGACACCTACTTCGACTATGAGGATATCGAGGAGGACAAGAAAGTAAGGCATGTTGTTACCAAGTTGAAAGGACATGCAACCTTATGGTGGGACGAGTTGCAGACTGATAGGCATTGCAAAGGAAAACATAAGATCAAGAGCTGGGACAGGATGATCGCTAAGATGAAAGTGAAATTCATCCCCAGAGATTACCAAATCACATTGTTCAGATGGATGCAGACCCTGAGACAGAAATTGATGACGGTGAAGGAGTACACCGAAGAGTTTTATAGGCTTAACATCAGAGCTGGTCATCGAGAGAGCGATGATGAAAAGGTGGCGAGATACCTGAATGGGTTGAGGTATGACATTCAGGACGAGTTAAGCATGCTGACCATCAATATGGTAGAAGACACCTACCAGATGGCTCTAAAAGCTGAGGAGAAGCAGAGCCGCAAATAAGGACAGCGAGGGTGAGGCAGGAGCCAGCCTAGAGGCAAGGAAGTTGCCCAAGACAGGTACCCGAAGCCCAAGGAGGAATGGAAGAAACCTCAGAGTAAGGTTGAGAGAGGTGGAACCTCACAGCAGAGGCAGCCACAACCTGGACAGGGAAGATAACCAATTGATCAGTGAGGAGAATATGTTGATGCAAACACCCTTCCTCGTACTAGAGGTTGAGGTAGAGGAAGAGGAGGAGCAATCACATGTTTTACATGTGGAAAGAATGGGCATAAATTATTTGAGTGTCCAGAGAAGAAACAAACTGGAGGAGAAGCTCACATCATAGAAGCGTGGAAGCGTGATGATGAGAATGAGTATGCAGACAGCGGAAGATCACTGGGGATGCATAAAGTTCTCTTAGCACCAGAGAAGGAGGTGGAGAGCATAGTGCAGAGGAGCCGACTGTTTAGGACAGCTTGCACAACCAAGGACAGGAAATGCAAGTTCATCGTGGATAGAGGAAGCACCGATAATCTTGTTTCGACCGAGATGGTGGAGAAACTGGAGCTAGAAACAACTAAGCACCCGATTCCATATAAAGTATCATGGCTGCAGAAAGGACATCGGGTAAGTGTTACGAAACAATTCTTAGTTAAATTCAAAATAGGAAATTACCATGATGAGATTCAGTGTGATGTTATCCCCATGGATGTATGTCATATATTGTTGGGTAGACCATGGCAGTATGATAGAAATTTTTTTCATGATGGAAGGATGAACACATACACCTTGGAAAAGGATGGGAGGACACACAGATTGCTTTCGATAAAGGATAAATAAGTGAAGCCGGAAGTTAGCAGTACGATACTTCTTATGAGTGGGAAGGAGCTTCTCACGGAGATGGAGAAGAATGAAGATCCACAATTCTTTGTTGTCAGGAAACCGACAATTGTCCTGACTAGCACAAGAGTGGACGACTTGCCAGATGAAATTCAGGAACTGTTGGGAGAGTTCACTGACATCATCATGGACGAACTACCTCGTTCATTGCCACCGATGAGGAGTGTGAGTCACCATATTGACCTCATACCAGGAGCAATTTTTCCAAACAAAGAAGCATACAGGTTGACACCTCAGGAGAATGAGGAAGTCAAAAGGCAGGTACAGGATTTGCTGGACAAAGGACTGGTCAGAGAGAGTCTTAGTCCATGTGTTGTTCCGACAGTACTAAGTCCAAAGAAGAATGAAGGCTAGAGAATGTGTATAGACTCCAGGGCGATAAACAAAATCACCATCAGGTACAGATTTCCACTGTCGAGAATGGACGACTTGATGGATTGCATGAGTGGGGAAAATTATTTTTCAAAGATTGATCTCAAGAGTGGATATCACCAGATTCGCATGAGAGAGGGTGATGAATGGAAGACAACATTCAAGACAAATGAGGGTTTGTACGAATGGCTGGTCATGCCATTTGGATTGACAAACACGCCAAGCACTTTCATGAGGCTGATGAATGAATTCTTGTGAGAATTCATCGGGAAGTTCGTGGTTGTATACCTGGACGACATATCGTTTTTTAGTAAAACCAAGGCTGAACACTTGAGACATTTAGTCATTGTGATGAGAAGACTACAGCAGGAGAAGCTGCTAGTAAACATGAAGAAATGTTCCTTCATGCAGACAGAACTCGCTTATTTGGGTTTTGTGATTTAGGCTAGTGAGTTGAAGATGGATCCTAAGAAGGTGGAAGTAATCAAGAATTGGCCATCGCCGAGAAATGTTTTTGAGGTAAGAAGTTTCCATGGGTTGGATAGTTTCTACCGAAAATTCATTCGAAATTTCAGTGGGATTAGCGCAGCAATGATGGACACGGTGAAGAAGCGACATAAGATTTTTCATTGGACAGACGAGGCTGAAAAGATCTTCAATCTGTTAACGCGAAATATCACAGAGCAACCAGTGTTAGTGTTGCCTAATTTTCAAAAAACCTTCCAAGTGAAATGTGACGCCAGTGGGTATGCTGTTGGAGGGGTCTTAAGTCAGGATGACAAACCTGTAGCATATTTCAGGGAGAAATTAGATGATGCAAAGCTGAAATACTCCACATACGATAAAGAGTTATATGCCATCATACAGGCATTAAAGAAGTGGAGGCATTACTTGATACCCAAGGAATTCGTTTTGTACAGCGATAATCATGCATTGCAATTCGTCAGTCAACAAGAGAAGTTGAACCAGAAGCATGCAAAATGGGTAGAGTACATGCAAAATTTCACATTCGTGATAAAACACATTTCAGGAACTGCCAACAAGGTAGCAGATGCTTTGAGCATAAAATGTTTGTTGCTGCAGGAATTCAGAGTCAAAAATTTGAGTTTTGAGAATCTGAAAGATATGTATGCAGGAGATGTAGACTTCGGAGAAGCATACAAGGCAGTTGAGAATCAAGTTCTCAGAGATCAGAGCCCATGGATAGATTTCTTGATCCAGGAAGGATTGTTGTTCCGAGGCAATCAACTGTGCATTCCGAATTGCTCCATGAGGGAGAATTTGGTGAAGGAAAAGCATAGCGGAGGCTTAGCAGGTCATTTTGGGCATGAAAAAACATTCGCCAAGCTGAGAGAATCATATTATTGGTCGGGGACGCGCACTGATGTCAAATGATTTGTTGACAGATGCAGGATTTGTCAACATGCGAAGGGCTGGAAGAAGAATGCTGGATTATATCAACCATTGCCCATACCCGAAAAACCATGGGAGGCAATTAGTATGGATTTTTTNATTTGAGTGTCCAGAGAAGAAACAAACTGGAGGAGAAGCTCACATCATAGAAGCGTGGAAGCGTGATGATGAGAATGAGTATGCAGACAGCGGAAGATCACTGGGGATGCATAAAGTTCTCTTAGCACCAGAGAAGGAGGTGGAGAGCATAGTGCAGAGGAGCCGACTGTTTAGGACAGCTTGCACAACCAAGGACAGGAAATGCAAGTTCATCGTGGATAGAGGAAGCACCGATAATCTTGTTTCGACCGAGATGGTGGAGAAACTGGAGCTAGAAACAACTAAGCACCCGATTCCATATAAAGTATCATGGCTGCAGAAAGGACATCGGGTAAGTGTTACGAAACAATTCTTAGTTAAATTCAAAATAGGAAATTACCATGATGAGATTCAGTGTGATGTTATCCCCATGGATGTATGTCATATATTGTTGGGTAGACCATGGCAGTATGATAGAAATTTTTTTCATGATGGAAGGATGAACACATACACCTTGGAAAAGGATGGGAGGACACACAGATTGCTTTCGATAAAGGATAAATAAGTGAAGCCGGAAGTTAGCAGTACGATACTTCTTATGAGTGGGAAGGAGCTTCTCACGGAGATGGAGAAGAATGAAGATCCACAATTCTTTGTTGTCAGGAAACCGACAATTGTCCTGACTAGCACAAGAGTGGACGACTTGCCAGATGAAATTCAGGAACTGTTGGGAGAGTTCACTGACATCATCATGGACGAACTACCTCGTTCATTGCCACCGATGAGGAGTGTGAGTCACCATATTGACCTCATACCAGGAGCAATTTTTCCAAACAAAGAAGCATACAGGTTGACACCTCAGGAGAATGAGGAAGTCAAAAGGCAGGTACAGGATTTGCTGGACAAAGGACTGGTCAGAGAGAGTCTTAGTCCATGTGTTGTTCCGACAGTACTAAGTCCAAAGAAGAATGAAGGCTAGAGAATGTGTATAGACTCCAGGGCGATAAACAAAATCACCATCAGGTACAGATTTCCACTGTCGAGAATGGACGACTTGATGGATTGCATGAGTGGGGAAAATTATTTTTCAAAGATTGATCTCAAGAGTGGATATCACCAGATTCGCATGAGAGAGGGTGATGAATGGAAGACAACATTCAAGACAAATGAGGGTTTGTACGAATGGCTGGTCATGCCATTTGGATTGACAAACACGCCAAGCACTTTCATGAGGCTGATGAATGAATTCTTGTGAGAATTCATCGGGAAGTTCGTGGTTGTATACCTGGACGACATATCGTTTTTTAGTAAAACCAAGGCTGAACACTTGAGACATTTAGTCATTGTGATGAGAAGACTACAGCAGGAGAAGCTGCTAGTAAACATGAAGAAATGTTCCTTCATGCAGACAGAACTCGCTTATTTGGGTTTTGTGATTTAGGCTAGTGAGTTGAAGATGGATCCTAAGAAGGTGGAAGTAATCAAGAATTGGCCATCGCCGAGAAATGTTTTTGAGGTAAGAAGTTTCCATGGGTTGGATAGTTTCTACCGAAAATTCATTCGAAATTTCAGTGGGATTAGCGCAGCAATGATGGACACGGTGAAGAAGCGACATAAGATTTTTCATTGGACAGACGAGGCTGAAAAGATCTTCAATCTGTTAACGCGAAATATCACAGAGCAACCAGTGTTAGTGTTGCCTAATTTTCAAAAAACCTTCCAAGTGAAATGTGACGCCAGTGGGTATGCTGTTGGAGGGGTCTTAAGTCAGGATGACAAACCTGTAGCATATTTCAGGGAGAAATTAGATGATGCAAAGCTGAAATACTCCACATACGATAAAGAGTTATATGCCATCATACAGGCATTAAAGAAGTGGAGGCATTACTTGATACCCAAGGAATTCGTTTTGTACAGCGATAATCATGCATTGCAATTCGTCAGTCAACAAGAGAAGTTGAACCAGAAGCATGCAAAATGGGTAGAGTACATGCAAAATTTCACATTCGTGATAAAACACATTTCGGGAACTGCCAACAAGGTAGCAGATGCTTTGAGCAGAAAATGTTTGTTGCTGCAGGAATTCAGAGTCAAAAATTTGGGTTTTGAGAATCTGAAAGATATGTATGCAGGAGATGCAGACTTCGGAGAAGCATACAAGGCAGTTGAGAATCAAGTTCTCAGAGATCAGAGCCCATGGATAGATTTCTTGATCCAGGAAGAATTGTTGTTCCGAGGCAATCAACTGTGCATTCCGAATTGCTCCATGAGGGAGAATTTGGTGAAGGAAAAGCATAGCGGAGGCTTAGCAGGTCATTTTGGGCATGACAAAACATTCACCAAGCTGAGCGAATCATATTATTGGTCGGGGACGCGCACTGATGTCAAACGATTTGTTGACAGATGTAGGATTTGTCAACATGCGAAGGGCTGGAAGAAGAATGCTGGATTATATCAACCATTGCCCATACCCGAAAAACCATGGGAGGCAATTAGTATGGATTTTTTTGGGATTGCCAAGAACGCAGAGAGGTGTTGATTCCATCTTTTTGGTGGTATATAGGTTCTCGAAAATGGCACATTTTATTCCATGTCATAAGACCAGTGATGTGACCCACATCGCGAACTTGTTTTTCAAAGATATTGTCAGATTGCATGGGTTGTCGAGAAGCATAGTCTCGGATCGGGATATGAAATTCATAGGTCATTTTTGTAGGACGCTATGGAAGAAGCTCGAAACTAATTTGGCTTTTAGTTCATCTTATCACCCCTAGACAAATGGACAGACCGAGGTGGTCAACAGGAGCTTAGGGGATTTATTGAGAATCTTGGTGATAGAGCACCACAGTAGTTGGGACCAGATATTACCACAGGCAGAATTTTCATACAATGATTCAGTGAATCGGAGTATAGGAAAGAGCCCATTCCATATTTTGTATGGGACACAGTCGAGGGGATTTTCTGAGCTCAAGGAGTTAGGACAGGCTTAAACTAGCAGCGTGAGTGCGGAAGAGTTCGTTGAAGCCATGAGAGAACTTCACACGAAAGTGAAGCAGCGACTAATGAAATCAAATCAAGAGTATAAGTGCAGAGCTGATCAGAAGAAGAGACAACTTCAGTTTGAAGTTGGGGACATGGTTCTGGCGCACTTAAGGAAGGAAAGGTTCCCAAGGGGAACATACAACAAGCTCAAGATGAAGAAAATTGGGCCATGGAGAGTCATGAGGAAGTTTGGAGAGAACACATATGAGCTCGAGTTGCCAGATGGCATCGAGATATCTTCGATTTTTAATATTTCGGATTTATACCCATACAGGGCTGATAAAACAGGAACTAGAAACGATCAAGAACCAGTGATCTAGTGGCAGAAGCAGTTACCAGCAGTTGAAAAGCCGCAGATGGAGTGCATACTGGACAAGCGAGTGGGAAAGAAGACCAGGTGGAAGCAGTACCTTGAGTACCTGGTAAAATAGAAGAACCACCCAGTGAAGGATGCCAGCTGGGATACTGAGGCAGTTATATAGAAGCATGGTCACACCGTGCAGGAGCTCATGGACAGGAGCCCATGAATATTTTCAAGCCGAGGAGTATGATGCAGGAGCATCACTCACTTATCAAGCGAGCCAGCGTGTGGAGCAGGAAAGACAATTGGATAGCGCCAACACCAATTTTGAAACATTGTGATATTGTTGCGCCAAGACAATTAATACATGGTTTAATGAAGCACACTTGTATTGTATTGTAGATAAGAAGGAATTTATTAGTCTTAATGTTGTTAGATAGAAATTAATGGTATATTTGATAGTTGTAGAATTCGAGAGGGAAATGGAATATAGGCACCCCCCTTTGTACATTGTAGCACTCTCAATCATTCATTCATTCAGGAACAAGAAGAGAGCAGAGCAGAGACATTCTGAGCAGAATCCCCATGTACAAATATTGAATTAATAGGAAAACTTTGATTGAATTCCATGGCTGTGATTATTCTCTGTGCGCTGTTGATATTATGTTGTTTCATATTTGCTTCTTGTTATGCCTTTGTTTTATATGCTGTGTATGTGATTTCATGGTAGATTCAAAGTCTGAGAGAAGGAGGAAATAAGTTTCAATTGTTCCTCAAAGAAAGTCAGAGGATTCCTGCAAGAGTGCAGTGAAATTTGTCTGCAGGAGCACGTGACTGCAGGGTTTGCTTGGAGATAGCTTTTATTCTCATCTCAGAAGTGCAGGTTTAGCACCAGAGCCATACAAGGCGTGCGTAGGATGGACGAAAATCTCAGAGTTGCAATTCTGAGATAAGGGAGTGGAAGATCTCTACTGCAGGTGAGTGCATGGGATCTGAGGGACCCACAGTTCGAGAGCTATGGGTGGTTTGTCGAGAAAAGTGTGGGTGAATTATCTGAAGGATACAAAGGAACTGAGCTCAGGAGGGATAGCCTCTTTGTGATTCCTGGAAGAAGGACCAGGAGAAGCCTTGCATGGAAACGGAGCACGGGGCAGGAGAAATCCTCAAGAAGGAAAATTGACGGCCAGGGATCGCTATGGAGAATTGCAAAATCCTACTGACCATTAGATCACGGAGAAGTTGCGGGGGATAAAAATCCAAGCACCATCGCGTATCGACACTCGGTTATTGACGAGGTGAGGCGCAGACTCGTTGAAATCATGAGTCGCGATTTCCCGAGTTATTCGGAGCCGTGGATCTCCACAAGACAGGTGGCAAGAGATCCCAGCATCTTGGGGTTCGACGTTCTGGGTGTTCGACAACAGGGAAAACTTGCATCGTGGATCCGCAAACCGCGAAATCTCCAAGGTGACGTGGCAGTGTGGGACCCCCAGGAGCGAGTGGAGTCCAGGTGGCATTGAATTGGGAGATCGATACCTCAGAGCTCAGAGTTTGGAAAATCAGGCTATTGACATCGTGAGTGGTGATATCCCGAACTGTTGACCTTTCACCATCGGCATTCAGGGTCTGGAGTTTGATTTACACGAGAATAGTGCTTTGAGTTTTGCGATATCGTGAAACCCGATTTCCCTATACGCGAAGGGGAGATCGTCGAGGGAATAACTGTGGGTATTGAAAACTCCCGAGAGGAGTTGAAAGAGTCTTTGACTCTTCGGGCCGTGTGAAAGAAGGTACTGGTAGAGCGGACAGTCACAGGGTGATGGTCGGCGTCAAAACGTGAACCCATAAATTATTGTAAACCCTCAGAGTCCTTTCATCGATCACTGGTAGCAAACAAATGTATAGATATTAATGCGATAGCTCAGGTTTATTTCTTCATTCCAAATAAATATTAGAATTATAGAATTCTTCATTTCAGTTACAAATTTATAAGAAAA
>JZKD02S2271807.1:13497-28242 GCA_000966675.3 Picea glauca
TATAAAAAAGTATTGACTTCTCATATTTTGAGTCATACCCCTTTATTATTCAATGTTTTATACATTTACAAGAGAAATCTATCGATTTTAACATTTTATGTAATATGTCTTTTCAATATTATCTCTTATTCAATACAGAGGGTGATTGGTGTATGGCAGAAGGGGTTGAACCATTCAAGCAAAAACAAAGACATATCAACCCTAAGTTGGCCCTAATAATCTAAAGGGAGTTGCAAACAATCTTGGAAGATAAGATCAAAGCTCCTACCAAGCATCCATCTTGTAACGACCCCGGCCATCAACCCCTGCCGGGTAACGCTACCGAAGCAACCTTAACTTTTCCTTTACTTCTTTGATACCATTTCTATGACATTCTCCGCCTTAAACAACAGGTCGAGCTATGCCACTGAGTAACTTTGCAGAAAAAAAATCACATATACAACTTAACCGGAAGATAGAGATAACATCTGGTATTCACACATATAAATATATATCTATCTAATGCAATTAAACAAACATCAATACTCTACTCATACACATGTTCATGCGGAAGAAACATTAACACATACATGCAACATATATATATATATATATATATATATATATATATATATATATATAAGCATTACTCATTAATTATAATTCAAATACAAATACACAGCATACAATGAACACAAAATTGGTACTTATCTTTTAATAGATGACCAATAACTATGTGTAGACCTTCCACGAACCTCCCAGACTTAGACCACACTACTCTTTATGCTCAATAATGGGTAACCCTCGAGATGGGACTAACATCCATCAGGCAAGGGAATTATAGGCTTGGCAAGGACAACAAGGAAGTTGCATAAAACAACAGGAAGGATCTTTTATCGCAAGAGCCACTTACGCCCACAACCCATAGACCCTCATTCCCCACGTGCCTACTCCACCCCAGGAGGGTACACCTTCACTAATACAATTCCATTGGCTACTACACCTCCCTTACCTTGGGCTTCAGCAATAAGTTGGACCAAAAGTCTCAGAGTATTGTAGATGCTACGGGACTCCCTTTTAGGAGAACTCACTTCCCAGTAAACTCTCTCACCTGGGAGAGTTTCTCACAGACCTGACAACCTACTTCTTAAATTCATCTCCTAAGAAACAAAGAAACAACATTCAGCTACACACGGGTGACGACAGCAATAGAAAACAGGTATGGACATCGAAAATGGCAACAACCAAACGCTAAGACACAACACGGCTCAGGCAAATACAATTGCATCAGGCTTCATAGGAGACACACGGGATAAATCAAGTACGACTGTAGGATTCCAAAGGTACATACTTGATACAGAGGCAATGATGATGGAGAACGGGTTCAATGTGTGAATCCCTGGTCAATTGCAAAGGTGATAAACTTCTAGAGAATCGTAAGGGTCGTGAGGAAACTCCAAACTGGTCCAAACACTAGGATGGAAAAAATGCTAGAATGGGAAGCGAAACACAACGAGTTGGATCTCCCCACTATAAAATGCATGCATTAAGGTTGACACATGTCTTCCTGAAGCCGCATGAGTTCCACTTAGCACTCGTTCCCGTTTTCCCAGGAACTTAGGACAACACGGCTTATGTCAACCATAGCCTTTGGGAAATAATAATAAAATATTATTCCCTTAGAGGTAATCCCTCTAGCTTATCCCCTAGGCCTAGACACTTAGCCCCCTCCCATACCCTACTTAGTGGAGCTTAGTCCCCCATAACTCTTCTTCGTGGTGGGTCTACACGCAACAATGTAATTTTATTAATGATGTGAGTATTTACATATACAAAATTAGGCTAATTAGCCTTAGCTTATGGCTCACCAGCCTAATAAACACATAATTCCCTCAGCTTATAACCACTTGTCTCACCAACCTATAAACATAATTACAATTCAGCAGGGGCTCGGCCTTGGGGTGTTACAATCCCCTCCCCTTATTTTTGCACTGTCCTCGGTGCAACTTATTTACACAACAACAACAAGATTTCCAAAATATTCAAAACAATGTGGGTACTATGCCTGCATAACATCTTCATGCTCGCATGTTGCGTCCTTGATGCAACCCCCCTCCCCTTCAGGGTTCTGCGACCTCCTGGTCAAGGATCGTTCTCCAACAATCTTGAGTCGGATCGACTCTTCGAATTCCCTGCTGGAATCCTTGAACAAATCCACAGGTCCTTCTGTTAGACCCCGCCTGTGTGAACTTGCGCTAGGTGCAAGCCCTTTCTCCATGCAACCACTACTCATGTCCACGGGCCTTACTCCAAAGGCAGTCTGAAATTCACGTATCGGTAATGGGAAGGAGTCGAGTCCTTGTTATTCGAACTCTCGATTCCCGACTTGTGACGGGACTTAACTCATGATATCTTCTCCCTTTAGTTCCACCACATGGCCTCTGGCTATGTCCTGGGGCTAAACCTCCCGAGCGCATCAAAACTTCACATATCACAAGTTCTCGTTGCTCCCTCCATTGACTTCCTCTGTGTCGCGAGTCAGCAAAACGCCAAAATTCCACCACGTGTCCTCTTTGATGGACGGCCATGATGATGTCGGCTCTTCCCCTTTCAAACCTCTGACTTATGTGGACCTCTGCCATGTGTCCTATGAAAATGGACGGTCACGATGATGTCGGGTCAACCAATGGCCTAGATTCAATATCGTTTTTGCTCATCGGGGATATGGAGTGCAGTCTCCTACTTCCCTTTTGAATCCCCGACTCCCAAAATCCAGTGACTCTGAATCTACAGTTTAGATCCACCCCTAATCTGATGGCCTAGATTCAATCAGTGATTCTCATTTCACAAGTTTGGGAGACTCTTCACTCTCCTTCTCCCGGTAGTTGATTCTTCGAAGTGTGTGGATCTGTTGCCACCTGTCCTTTCTGATCCAACAGTCCAGAATGATTTCACGAATCCGCCTTTCACGAATTTTCTCCTCAACTCCTTGTAAATCCCATGGTGCCCAATTCAACGAACACCCGAATCTTCTACCACGCGTCCTCTGACGATGGACGGTTCCGATCATTTCGAAACTTCTCCTGTGAACCTTTCTCTGGATCCTACGGTGTTGGTCCACTGCATTCCATATCCCCGATACGCGAAAGCCAAATTGAATACAGGCCATTGGTTGAGTTGACATCATCATGACCATCCATTTTCATAGGATGTGTGGCAGAGGTCCACATAAGTCAGAGGTTTGAAAGGGGAAGAGATGACATCATCGTGGTCGTCCATTGGAGAGGACACGTGGTGGGAGTTTGGCGTTTCGCTGACTCGTGACACAGAGGAAGTCAACGAAGGGAGCAACAAGAACTCGTGATATGCGAAGTTCTGATGCACTCGGGAGGTTTAGCCCCAGGACATAGCCAGAGGCCATGTGGTGGAACTAAAGGGAGGAGCTATCATGAGTTAAGCCCCGTCGCAAGTTAGGAATCGGGAGTTCGAAGAACAAGGACGCGACTCCTTCCCATCGTCGATACGCGAATTTCAGAGTGCCTTTGGAGTAAGGCCTGTGGACATGAGTAGTGGTCGTATGGAGAAAGGGATCGTGCCTAGCGCAAGTTCGCACAGGCAGGGTCTAACAAAAGGACCTGTGGATTGTTTCAAGGATTCCAGCAGTGAATTCAAAGAGTCAATCCGACTCAAGATTGTTGGAGAATGATCCTTGACCGAGAGATCACAAAACCCTGAAGGGGAGGGGGTTTGCATCAGTCCTTAGGACCATACCAGGTCCACTGGGATTTTACAAGTCCTATGGCTCAATTCTAGAGCTGCTTTCTTTTCCGTTCCAGTATACGCACTAGATGCACCTGCAAGACGCCTTCTTGTTCCACCTAAATCAGATTCCAATCAATAACATGATTAGCATCAGGTATATATTTCTTAAGGAATGAAACATGAAACACATTATGTACATTCATGGATGCAGGCAATGCAAGCATATATGCAACTGGTCCAATCCTTTCTAGGATTTCAAATGGCCCACAATATCTGGCTACCAACTTGGAACAGTTTCCGAGTTTCATGGAACTTTTGTTGGCTTTTAGCTTCAGGAAAACATGGTCACCCAATTTGAACTCCCTGTGGGTTCTACCTTTGTTTGCATAGATTTTATGCTTGTCTCGGGAAACCTTCAAATTCTTCTTAATCTTCAGCATTTGCTCTTCCATTTCCTTGAGCAACTCTGGCCCAATTATTGCTCTATCAATTGGGTTGTCCCAGCTTATTGGTGTGTTGCACTTTTTGCCATAAAGTGCTTCGAACGGGCTCATCTTCAGTGATGCTTGATACCCATTGTTGTAGGAAAATTCTACCAAGTGTAGATAATCTTCCCATTTAGATGGTTTTTCCATCACATACATCCTTAACATGTCCTCTATCACTTGGTTCACCCTTTCTTTTTTCCCATCATACTTAGTATGATAGGTTGTGCTGAAGTTCAGATTAGTTCTGAACCCTTTGAATAACCCTTTCCAGAACTTTGAGGTGAATTTCAGGTCTTTGTTAGACACAATTGTCTTGGCAATATTGTGCAATCGTGCTACTTCCTTCATATAGATATCAACAACATTAAATTCCTTGTGAGTAGTTTTCAATGGAATAAAATGGGCAGCTTTTGTAAGCTTATCCACCGCCACCATGATGGAATCATGCTGCTTGTCAGTTCTGGGAAATCCTGTGATGAAATCCATTGGCACCACTTCCCACTTCCACTCAGGAATGGGCAATGGTTGTAGCAACCCAGTTGGGTTCCTATGCTCATCCCTGACCCTTTGACATTCTAACATACTAAGCATTTAGCTATGTACTCTGCAATTTCCTTCTTCATGACTGGCCAAAAGTAATGGCTCTTGACTGCCGCCACTATTTTATGATATCCAGGGTGCCCAACATAAGGCACATTATGCATTTCTTTCAAGATCATAATTCTCAACTTCTGGGAATTAGGTACATAAATTATGTTTTTGTACAAGAGTGTTCCATCATCTTCCAATTTATAATATTCCACTTTTTGTAGCATCGTACCTTGTTGTAGCTTTGCCACCAATTCCATGTATTGCAAATCTGCATTTGCAGCTTATGAAATTATGCCTTTAATATCAGTTTGATACATGCTAATGGTCGTAGCATGTAGTTCATGCACTCTTCTGCTGAGTGCAACAACCACTTTCTTCTCCTTATATGCTCGATATCAAAGTCGTACTCACAAAGGAATTCCAACCATCTACTCTACCTAGCATTCAAGGTTGGTTGATCAAACAAATACTTCATAACGTTATGGTCTGTCCTTAGTTCAAACTTCATTCCAATGAGGTAGTGCCTCCATTTCTTCAGGGCCTGCACTATGGCTACCAACTCCAAATCATGAGTTGCATAGTTATTTTCATGATCCTTCAACTTTTTGGATTCATAACATACCACAAACCCATTTTGACTGAGGACTCCTCCTAGTCCTTCTTTGCATGCATCTGTACATGCTACAAAATCTTCATTTGGATCTGCAATCCATTGGAGCACTGGTTAACAACTACTTCAATTGTTGGAAGCTTCTCTCACATTCTTCTGTCCATTGAAATTTATTCTCCTTCCTTTGCAAGGAAGTGATGGGGTGAGCTATCCTTGAGAACCCTACAATGAACCTTCTATAATATCTAGCTAGACCCATAAAGGATCTGAATTATGTCACATTCTTCAGCATTGACCATTCTCTGATGGATTCTATCTTCTCAGGATCCACGACTATCCCATCCTTTGAAATGATATGTCCCAAATAATGGATCTGCTTTTGATAAAATGAGCACTTGCTCAATTTGGCATACAGTTGGTGCTCTCTTAGCACCTGAAACACCATTCTCAGATGATGTCCATGCTCTTCCTCCGACTTGGAATACACCAGGATTTCATCCAAAAAGACTATGACAAACTTGTCTAGACATTCTGTGAATACATCATTCATTAGGCACATGAAAATAGTATGTGCATTTGATAACCCAAATGACACCACTATGAATTCATAATGACCATACATTGTTCTGAAGGCAGTCTTGCTGATGTCTTCCTCTTTAATCCTTACATGCTGGTATCCTAACCTGAGATCTATCTTTGAAAATATGTTTGCATCTTTTAATTGATCAAATAGATCATCAATCCTTGGTAAAGGATACTTGTTCTTTATAGTCACTATGTTCAATTGTCTGAAATCGATGCACAATATCATTGTTCAATATTTATTCTTTATGAACAAGACTAGGGCACCCCAAGGTGATACACTTGGGCGGATATACCCCTTCTTCAGAAGCTCTTCAAGATGCATTTGTAGTTCCTTCAACTCTGGTGTACTCATTCTGTAGGGAGTCTTTGACACTGGGGCTGCTCTAGGCATCAAATTTATAGAGAAATCAATATCTCTCTTTGGAGGTAGTCCTGGTACCTCCTTGAACACATATTCCAAATCTTCCAGGACTGTATAGTCCTCTAGAATTGGCACCTTATCCTTATATGCTTCCTCCATATGAGATGCAAATAATTGACAGCCTTTCCTATAGCATTTCTTTAGCTGCATAGCTGAAATTTCTCTAATAGAAACTTCCCTGGGAATTCCTTGGATTGTTCTCTGATTTCCTTCCTCATCCAAGCAAGTGAATGCCTTGTTATGGAAGTCTGAAATGGCATGGTGTTGGTCGAACCAGTCCATACCAACTTGATACTCAACTTGATTGATACTCAACTTGCTTGTTTCCCAGGGCTGCATAGATCCTTGGTACTCTTCTGCCCATGTCCTCCACTATTTCTGCTTGTTGAACATTGTGAACAACTCTCACCTTGTCTTTTCTGTGAGGACAATATCTATACCTATGATCTCCTTTCCATCCCCAACATTCCATAGGTGTATGTCTTGGCCTTTGCCCACCTACTTCATCCATCCCGGGCTCTCTCAAAACTGGATGTCCTTGAGGACTATTCCTGAAAAATGGTGGTTTGTATCCCTTCTTTCTCTACTCCCTATTGAACTTGTTCTTGTCTTCCCAAGATTTTTGGAAAGTAGGCTTTTATTTTTGCTGATCATATAAGCATTTTTCTCTCCTTATAGTTTCTTCCATAGTTTTCGGGTCATCATACTAGATCTTGTCACTAATGGAAGATGGCAGCCCACTCAGATACCTTTGAATCTTAAATGTCTCGTCCTTGATGAAGGGGACATATTTCAACAACTCCAAGAATCTTCTTTCATACTCATCAATGGACATACTTCCTAGCTTGAGTTCGAAGAACTCTTTCATTTTCTTGTCATAATACCTCTTAGTTAAGTACTTATTTTCAAAATGTCTCTTGAATTCCCTCCATGTAACATTCTTCTCTCTAAACTGTTGTAATTGCACAAGTTGATCCCACCATATGGATGCCTTTCCTTTAAGTTGGTAAATGACAATTCTTCCCTCTGCATGAGAAGAATAGTTCTGTAGTTGGAAATATTTCCTCATGCCCAACAACCATGTCTCAGCATCTTCATCTTTCTTGTGTTCTCCGTCAAAAGTAGGAGGCTTTATTTTATTCATTTCACCCTTCAGTTCATCCACTTTTGATTTCCTATGCTTTCTGGTGGGAGATGGACTTGAACTGTTGTGTGCTCTCTTATTGGAATGTTTCGGGGAGTGACGGTGATGCTTGTTAACGCTCCTTGATCTTCCTTTCTTCTGAGGGGTCTCACGATTCCCTGTTTTGCTTGAGCCACTCTCCTTATCCAACTTCTTTTTGATTCTTTCTAGGCTCCACATCAGCTTTATGTTGAATTCTCCTTGTTGCTCCCTGGCATTTATGAGCTTTTTGTTATCTGCTCGGTGAGTCTGGACATCTTTATGCAACTTTGAAATGATTTTCATCATGTTTCCTTCTTTATCTATCTCTTCTCCGTGCCCATTGGAGTTTTTTCCTTCAACTCCCAAATGGACATCCCTTCGTCTTACTTCATTTTCCGAACTATAAGCATCCCGTGTCTCCTCCATTCCTCTACACTATGTGACAATTCGGTTCGGTTTCGTCAATTGTTAACTCTGCAAAATGTGCAGTCAACTAAATTTTTGTCAGGCTACCAGTCTTTAATAATTTTCCATATGACTTAGACAATCTGATTCAACAAAAAGAATATCATACTCCATTTTCATTAGGTCTACGTCGATCAAGAATCCTCGCAATTCTATTTCTAAGACCATTTTTGTTCTGCAACAATTCACCATTCGACACTAGCCCCTTCTTCCTCAGTCCTTGGTTCGCCTGTGACCATGGCTGGGACCGAGTGGTAATGATTTGGGAGCTTATCCAAAGTGTTGAAACTTTGGGCTCCGGAGCTTCGGAGTTCCCCTTTTTCTGCGCGTCACCACATCATAGAACAATGGGCTATAGAATGCGTGAAGAATGGTGGATCTACAGTCCACATTCCTTCATGCACCACTTCTTCCAAAGTTTCAAATCTCTAAACTTCACCATCTGGCACCACACGTCCACTGGGGCCAACAGTTTCCATGCTTGAACTAATAAATGTAAAAAAAATCCCATCAAATTTAGTACTTTTCAAATTGCAGGGACAGGGCTTGGCAGTTTTGGAGTAACATGCCAATCGTTCCACAATTGTCTCCACATTGACATGTACCCCTTCTGGGAAACCATGGTTTGGATTCCGGGACCGTCTTGTAGGATTATTTGCCTTGCAACTTTGATCTCTGCAATGCCTCCCGACCATCGATCTTGATAGATCATGATCAAAGTTAATGTGGGCTCGATCCAGCTAACTTCTTCTCCAAGTTTAACTACCTTATATCACCAACCTGATTGGACAACGTGTTGGCTTCGTGTGTCCTTCCACGTGGCGCTCCGCATTGCTTTCTCCCCTCTTCTGAAGTATGTGATCTACTGACGCGTGTCTCTCATCGATTGACAACTATAAATTACATCGGCTCTTCGGGCTTTGGGAGTTTCAACCTCTCCACACTCGCTTTCTCCTAGAGTGATTTAACCTAAAGTCGACGATCTGTTGACACGTGTCTCCCACAAATTGACGACTACAAATCACTTCTTCTCTTCGGGCTTCGGGAGTTTCAACCTATCCACACTCTTTTTCTCCTGAAGTGATTTCACCCGAAGTCAATGGATTTTCGCCACGTATCCTCTCTCTCATATCGACGACACAGATGAACTTCGTTACTCCGCGGATTTCCAAAGGAACTCACGGCTAACCGCCTCGCAAATTTTCCAGATCTGACGATCTAGGGTGACTATGTTTCCTCCTGAAGAAATCCTAGACGTTAACTCATCAAACCTTGAGATTTCCCCCCCCCTTTGAATATTTCTTCCCACTATCTCTCATGAGCTTCGTTTCTCGAACCCCTCTCTCCTTAGAGGGTTTCTTCGACACTTAGTCGACTTTCATATATGTTCACTCCTTGCAACAAATCTTCGCGTCCCTTCATGAGAAAACTCAAGCTATTTTTCTCGATATTTTTGAGTCAAGGACTCTGTTGACGCACTCCTTGCACCCAGGGATACTTTGAACCTCGAATTTTGTCCCTTTCGACAATAATTCACTTTGAAATATTTGTCTCGTTAACCACTAACATGGCCCATCTAGGCTCAATGTTGAAACCATGGCTCTAATACCAATTTGTAACGACCTCGACCATCAACCCCTGCCGGGTAATGCTACCGAAGCAACATTAACTTTTACTTTACTACTTTGATACCATTTCTGTGACATTCCTGGCCTTAAACAATAGGCCAGGCCATGCCACTGAGTAACTTTGCGGAAAAATATCACATATACAACTTAACCGGAAGATAGAGATAACATCTGGTATTGACACATATAAATATATATCTATCTAATGCAATTAAACAGATGTCAATACTCTACTCATACACATGTTCATGCAGAAGAAACATTAACACATACATGCAACATATATATATACATGCATTTCTCATTAATTATAATTCAAATACAAATAGACAGCATATAGCGAACACAAAATTGGTACTTATCTTTTAATAGATGACCACTAACTACGTGCAGACCTTCCATGAACCTCCCAGCCTTAGACCATGCTGCTCTTCACGCTCAACAGTGGGTCACCCCCGAGCTGGGACTAAACTCCACCAGGCAAGGGAATTCTAGGCTTAGCAAGGACAACAAGGAAGTTGCACAGAACAACATGAAGGATCTTTTATCCCAGGAGCCACTTACGCCCACAACCCACAGATCCTCATTCTCCACACGCCTTCTCCACCCCAGGAGGGTACACCTACACTAATACAAGTCCATCGGCTACTACACCTCGCTTACCTTGGGATTCAACAACAGGATGGACCAAAAGTCTCAGAGTACTGTATTTGCTACGAGACTCCCTTCTAGGAGAACTCACTTCCCAACAAACTCTCTCACCTGGGAGAGTTGCTCATAGACCTGACAACTTGCTTCTTCAATTCATCTCCTAGGAAACAAAGCAACAACATTCAGTTGCACATGGGTGACAGTAGCAATAGAAAACAAGTATGGACACCGAAAATGGCAACAACCAAACGCTAAGACACAACACAACTCAGGTGAATACAATTACATTGGGATTCGCAGGAGACACACAGGATAACTCAAGTACGACTACAAGATTCCAAAGGTGCGTACTAGATACATAGGAAATGATGATGGAGAATTGGTTCAATGCATGAATCCATGGTCAATCGGGAAGGTGACATATTTCTAGAGAATCGTAAGGGTCGTGAGGAAACTCCAGACTGGTCCAGACACTAGGATGGAACAAATGCCAGAATGGGAAGAAAACCCCCAACGAGCTGGCTTTCCCCGCTATAAATTGCATGCACCCAAGTTGACACATGTCTTCCTGAAGCCGCATGAGTTCCACTTATCACTTGTTCCCTTTTTCCCAGGAACTTAGGACAACATGATTTATGTCAACCATCGCCTTTGAGAAATAATAATAAAATATTATTCCCTTAGAGGTAAGTCCTCTATCTTAGCCCCTAGGTCTAGACACTTAGCCCCCTCCCATACCCTACCTAGTGGAGCTTAGTCCCCCATAACTCTTGTTCATGGTCGGTCTACACACAACATTGTAATTTTATTAATGATGCGAGTATTGACATATACAAAATTAGGCTCATTGACCTTAACATTTGGCTCACTAACCTAATAAACACATAAGTCTCTCAACTTATAACCACTCGTCTCACTAGCCTATAAACATAATTACAATGCAACAGGGGCTCGACCTTGGAGTGTTACACATCTTGGGTGTCCAACCTTGTCCAAATAAGAAAGAATAATTGTAAAATCAAGTTATGTATTGGTTTTAAGAACTTGAACCAATCACCACTCAAAGACAATTATCCATCACCAAATATGGATAACTATTATAAAAGGTCACACATGCAATAATTATGTCAATGCTAGAAGGATTTTCATGTTAGACTAAGCTATTGATAACAAAGAAGAACAATGCAAGGCCACCTTCACTACCCTTAGGGAACATTTATTATATCAACATGTCTTTAGGGTTACTAAAAGTTATCTCCACTTTCCAAAGTGAAATAGATTATGCATTTAAATATGTTATGAAAAAAACAATTGTGTATTAAGATGACTTAACTATGTTTTCAAAGGATAGTTGGGAAAAGGGGACAATCTCAAGAAAGTGTTTGAAAGTTGTAGAAATTTTAGCATTTTTCTAAATCCTATTTTTTTTTTTGGGTAGGTGTATGAAGGAAAATTGTTGGGTTACATTGTGTTCAACGATGGAGTTAGGATTGGCTTATAAAGAATAAGACATTTAGGAAGTACCCTTACCTAATAATAAGAGGGAAATTTAATTTTTTTTTGAGCAAATTAATTTCATAAGAAGATTCATCCCATATTTTGTTGAGATCACTAGACCAATTTCAGCCATACTGAAGAATGATGAAGATATCAAATAAGATCAAAACAATAATAAATATTTTGAAGATATCGAGAAGGTTATAACATTTTCTCTTTGGTTGGTAAGCCCTAACAATGCAAACAACTTCCAAATACTTTTTTCTTTTCTTTTAAAAATAATTTTAAAAATGTGTTGTTGGAAAATAATGAAGAGAAGTTGGAAAAACCTATTGCATTAATGTTAAAAGGTTTAAAGGGTTTATAATTGAATTATATCATCAATGGAAAAGAAATCATTAACATTGTTCCATTCCTTGAAACCTTTTAGAAGTTATGTAGGTCATTCCAAAATAATTACATATCTTCCACTTCAAACAATGGAAGACATCTCGACTTACCAAAAAAAATGGAGGAAAGTGGATGACGGGCCACAAAATTTAGGTGTATGATTCATAACTAAAGCCCATAAAGTTGGTCAAATGGAAAGGTTTGGAAAAGTTGATGATATAGAAGAATGGATAAATTGGATAAAGTGGAGAATGAAGCATCCCTAAGCTTGCTCTGTTATCCTTGAACAACTACAACTTGAGTGGTACAAGGATATTGTTTATTACCTTCAAAATCTCAATTCTTATGATTATTTACCAATAGTAAAAGAAGATTCTTGAAGCATAGTTTAAGAAGAAATGCATTTCAAAATTAAAGAAGATGAAGGAACTTTAACACTTATCCAAATTAATTAAAAAAAATCCTAAAACTTTAATCATTTCACTTAATTAAAATTAAACCAATAAGGACGTGAAAAGGGTTTTTCCTAATTAGGTAAGGAAAAATCAAGTGGGGAGAAGGATACCTTCATACTTTATTAATAATATAACACAAAACATTAATTTTAGTCAAGTTATACATAATTTTGGAAAAGAAGGCTAGAAAGTCACAGAAAAATAGATAAAGTCTAGATTGGATTTAGGAGATATCATTTAACTATGGACCACCTTGTTATCCTTAGGATCATTGCCGAGGAGTGCTACAATAATAAAACCAATATCCCGTGTTGTTTCATTGATTTTAGAAAATACTTTGACACGGTACCTAGGACAAACCTTTGTGATAGGTTGGAAGAGATAAAAGTGTGTTTCGAGTTGAGGGCTATTGCAATAAGGTTGTATGAGAACATTATTTCCAATTTTAGGAATATTAAGGGATGGGCAGAAGAAATTAACTGCAATAATGGAGTCAAGCAAGGTTGTCCCTTGTCCCCTACCCTTTTTGGAATATACATTGACATGTTAGAAGATTGTTTGGAAGAAGTAGGTTGTGTCGGCCCAACTCTCACTCGCATAGTCATCATTCTTCTTATTTATGCTAATGATATCATTCTTATGGCGAGGAGTCCCCACAATATTGGAAAGCAACTAAGAATCCTCAAGGATTTCTACTCCAATATGGGTAATAACTGTTAATACTGACAAAACAAAAGTCATGGTAGTTAAATCCAATAAAATCACCAACGATACTTTTGTATATGACAACAACAACTTGGAGGAAGTGCCTTCATACAAATATTTCAGAATAATATTCACCACAAGCTCAACTGGAATTATAGCATTGAGAAAAGGATAAATGGAGGTTGGAAAGCTTATTATGGGATTGAAAACAATTGTAAATCATCAGATCTATGAATATGAGATAAGTAAAAACTCTTATGTGAGACTCTTGCTACTCCTATTATTCTATATGGATGCGAAGTTTGGGGATACATTATCTCTAGAGATTTGTGGATAAAGATAGAGCAGTTCGAAAAGAATTTTACAATTTATAATCTCAAAATTAAAGGAAATACACCCTATCATATCCTCCTCATAGAAGCAAGTCTTTCCCCCATTGAGAGCACAACTCTGACCAGATACCTATTATATAGGAACAAGGTAAACAACATGCAAGACAAGAGGTTTCCTAAAATTTCTTCAAACTCCAGCCAAAACCACCTTCGACTCAAGCGAGGATGGCATAAAGATGCCCAGTCTTAGCTAAACCATTGGGGAATAAAGGAAGATATAATTTTACATAATAAGGATAATATTAGAAATATTATTACATCAAATTGAAGGAGAAAATCAATTATTAAAATGCCATGGGATGAAAGAGTCTGTCACCTTTGTGACCCTAAGAGGGTTGAAGATGAAAATCACTTTCTCTTAGATTGTCCAGCATATACCCAGATTAGATCTCAATTTCAAAAGATTTGTCACACTACCAGCCTTCCTAACATTTTAACTCAACAAAACTACGATGATCTTGGAATGTTTCTCTTAATGCTTTTCAAGCACAAAAATAAAATTCTAAAGAATTCGAAATAATCTTTTACCTTCTTAAAGTCCTAGAAACCAATTTAGTCTCAATGAACATTACTCATCATCATTCAAATATTTTAAGATGGATCATAAACAAAAAGAAACTTTTTAAAATAAAAAATTTAAAATTATTTAAAATGTGAAAAGCAACTCATTTAATGTTGGAATATTCTCTAACAACTTATTTTATTAATACATATTATACATTAAAATATTTAACAATATTCCCCAAAAAAAATGCCGTGATCTTAAGATGACATTGGGTTAAATATTTATTATAGTTATTCGATATAATAATAAAAAATAATAAATGGTATGTTAATCAGCTTATATAAAATGATAAATGTTAAATATATATATTTTTTAATGATTTATTTATAAAAGAAAATCTAAAGATTTGGTTAAATATTTATTATAGTTATTCCATATAAAATTAGAATGAATGAT
>JZKD02S2271818.1:6136-35452 GCA_000966675.3 Picea glauca
CAACAATCTCTACATTAAGTCTGAAGGTGATAATTTACTAGTTGTTTTAATTTATGTAGATGATATTATTTTTGGTTGTACTAATGAATCATATGTCCAGTGGTTTGCTAACTCTATGAAAACAGAGTTTGAGATGTCCTTGATAGGAGAACTGTCATATTTTCTTGGCTTGCAAGTAAAACAGAGTTCTGCAGGAATTTTTATATCTCAAGAAAAATATTTGAAAGAGATGTTGAAGAAATTTCAGATGGAGGATTCCTCTCCTGTTAGTACAACTATGGTGGTTGGTTGAAAGCTCCGTAAATATGATATGTCACCTGATGTTGATCAAAGGACATACTCATCAATGATAGGTAGTCTTCTGTACATCACAACATCCTGTCCTGATATAATGCAAGTTGTTGGATTGGTAGGTCGTTATCAGTCAGATCCTAACAAAAGTCACTTGGTAGCTGTCACAAGGATATTAAAACACTTGAAGGGAACAATGACTTATGGTCTGTGGTATCCCAGAAATCAGAATTTTCAGTTAACTGCTTATTCAGATGCAGATTGGGAAAACTGTGTTGATGAGGAAAAAAGCACCAGTGGAGAAGCATTCTTCCTGGGTGACTCATTAGTAGCATGGCTTAGTAAAAAGAAAGGATCCATTTCCTTATCAACTACAGAAGCAGAGTACATTGTTGCTACTACTTGCTACACTCAGATTTTATGGATGATACAAACTCTTGTAGATTTGAAGGTAACTTACACTGATCCCATTCCGCTTCACTGTGATAACACCAGTGCCATCAATCTCTCTAAGAATCTTGTACTTCATTCAAAATCTAAGCACATACCAATAAAATACCATTTTCTCATAGAACAAGTTACAAACAAAATTGTTCAGGTGAATAATATTCCTTCCACAGAACAAATAGCTGATATCTTTACCAAGTCGTTAGCAACAACCCCTTTTGGATATCTTCGTCAAAAGTTGGGGGTTATAACTTGGAAGTGTCGAAACACTTCATCACAGAAATGCCAAAATGATGAAATACCAAACCGTTGATCTTACTCCATTTCAGAGTTTCAGATTCCAGGAGTTGGAAGTGTTGAAACACTTCATCACAGAAATGCCGAATCACCGAAATGTGAAATGTCGAAATACCGGACCATTGATCTGACTCCATTTCAAAGTTTCGAATACCGAGAGTTGGAAGTGTCGAAAAAATTCATCACAGAAATGTCGAAACACCGAAATGCGAAACGACTAAATACCAGACTGTTGATCTGACTCCATTTCGGAGTTTCAGATACCGGGAGTTGGAGTGTTGAAACACTTCACCACAGGAATGTCGAAATGCCAAAATGCTGAAATGCGAAAAACACCCTTTGGTGTAGGTTTTGGATACCAAGAGTTAGAGTGTCGAAACACTTCACCACAAGAATGCCGAAATGCCAAAATGCGAAATGGAAAAATAAACACAAGACCCTACAGATTTAATCCAATGGTGCTGGTTATTTGAGCATTTGATCAAAGGGATATTGTTGATCTTTATGATTAACTATTCAATTACGATTCAGTTAGAAGAACTTAATCATGGTTCTTGGATGGTTGGCGATTCAGTTGCTGAGGCATTTTTTCCCAAGAATATTCAAGGTGTAACCTAAGAGGAAGTGGATAAAAGATATACGTTGTGACTATGCATGGGTGGTTGTGCTGAGTGAAAAATGAATTGAACCATAGAAAGGTAAAATTACAGTATGCGCAGTGGAAAGAAAACACAAAGATGAGGAACAAAATCTAAATATAACAGAATAATGGAAGAAAGAAGAAAGTGCAGATATCAAATATGCATATCTATGAGAAGAAGATAAATCCAAGGTGTACATGTTGAGACAGAGGATAAGATCATAAAAGTGAAGAGGATGCAAGAAGGGAGACATTGATGTAGGAAGATTAGAGTGGCATAGCTGAACAGTGATAAGCCTAGTAAGAAAATGAAAACTATTGAATCATTGTAATAAATTCACAGAAAGAAAAGTTTTATATTTCAGGGTGGTTGGGAGGTGCTAGGGAGCACTGTTGTCCTCAAAGGTTCAAGTGGGTGATTGAAAACAGGGAGTTGTAGCTTCCATCTAGTTGTAGCTAGAGAAACCATGGTGTCAGGGTGGTGCAAGGGAGAATTATTGTTCTCTGTTATACAGGTTGGAGCCTGTGTAACTGGAAGTTGGTGCTTCCATCTAGTTGGTGCTGGAACACTCAGGGAGTTGGTGCTTCCTTCTAGTGGGTGCTAGAGAAACNACTCAAATGGATCACGACTCATATTCTGATCCTTAATCCAATCATAAAATTGAGTTTGTGAATAAATGAATAGAAGGATATATTCATTTATTTTCATATAATAAGTAGACACATTGGATCAAGTGGTTTCCCTTGGTGGAATGGTGGCACAACACATCCTTCTATACTTCATCAAATATGTCCTCATTTTTGGAACTTTATGGATATCATCCTCCATCCATCACATCACCCTTTAAAGGGACTACAAAGGTTCAAGCACTGTAGGACCACATAGGAAACCAACAAGATGTTCTCAAACTATTGAAGGACAAATTGGTTATGGCACAAAACAGGATGAAACAATCAACATATCAACATCATAGTGAAAGGGAATTTGAAGTGGGGGATTGGGTATTTATTAGGGCACAACCATATAAAAAGATGTATTCCATGAAAAAAATAAGGAAAATAAATTAGCACCAAATATTATGGCCCTATTAGGTTTTCCAAACTATTGTAAGTATGGATTGCAAATCAAAGTTTCCTCCATATTGACTTGTATGTCCATTCTTCCATGTTCCCTTCTTAAAAAAGGTAATCGACAACAAGATACTAGTCCAAACTATTTTACTAGAGATTAGTGAAGAACGGAAAATAATACTAGAACTAGAAACAATCCTTGAAACAAGAATTTAACATATGAGAAATTGAACAATTATTGAGTACCTCATCAAATGAAAGAAAATACAAGTGGAAGAGGTGGCATGGGAAGATGAGTCATTCACGTAGAAAAACCCATGGTTAGTCAAGTGTTGAGGAAAACATTTTTTTCAAGGTTAAGGGCATGTTAAGACCTAGAAAAATCCCCATGTTATGTATTAAACCCCTTATTAAGACCAAGATATTGAATTATTACATTTGTAGCGTTATTTTTGTATGTAGGATAGAACCCTTCATTGCACCCTGTCACCATTTTTCTCCTATATACAACTACATAACGCTACAAATGTAATAATTCAATATCTTGGTCTTAATAAGGGGTTTAATACATAACATGGGGRTTTTTMTAGGTCTTAACATGCCCTTAAYCTTGAAAAAAATGTTKTCCTCAAMACTTGACTAACCATGGGTGTTTCTACGTGAATGACTCATCTTMCCATGCCACCTCTTCCACTTGTAYGTTCTTTYATTTGATGAGGTACTCAATAATTGYTCRATTTCTCAKATGCTAAATTCTTGTTTCAAGGATTGTTTCTAGTTCTAGTATTATTTTCCGTTCTTCACTAATCTCTAGTAAAAYAGTTTGGACTAGGATCTTGTTGTCGATTACCTTTTTTAAGAAGGAAACATGGAAGAATGGACATACAAGTCAATATGGATGAAACTATATATATATATATATATATATATATAACAAGGAGACCTAATCTTTGGATAATATTCTTTGTTGATATGACATATTGTACATTGAATATATTKTCAAAAGAGGTTTCCCCATTTGAAGTGTATTTTTATTCATTTGTTTTATCATTATCTAGAGATGGAGGAGGAGTATGAGGTGGATGAGGTGTTGGGTATGTGTTATATTCTTTTCATAACCAAACCTAGTGTCYTTGTTCCACTGGGTGCGTAGGGGGGTCACAAGGGGGGTTGCAAAGGGGGAATATCCCCCCTCCTTCCCAGGTTATCATATGGGGGAAGACACCCCCTATCTAGGGGGTTGTAATGGGGGTAGACCCCTTATATAGGGAAAATTTTAGGGGCTATATATCGTCCATGGGATAATTTTCCATGATTTTTCCCAAAAAAATATTGTCCTATTTCCATTTTTTTTTATAAAAGTGATTCACCAAAATTTTGTAGAAGAAAATTATTTTACCTTACAAATAACCCTAATGTTATAGAAAACATATAGAATCCTTATAAATTTGAATATTTTTACAAAAACATTGTCAAACATTCTATAGTTTTCCTATTAAGGACTAGTACGATTTGGTAAGGTTTCTACATTATTTTGGGTTCCTTTTAAGCAATTTTTTGGCACATGGTTTTCACTGATGGTTTTCTAGCTCAGGTTATGGAATTAGGGTTTTTAACTCATCTAGGTCAATGGATTAAGCGTTTTTCATGCTGCGGGATCCTATATATATTGTGTTGTAAAAAATGAAGATATATGATGAATATMATATTAGAGGTGCCACCCTAAAAAGGTTGTTGGTTTTCCTGATTTGGGTTTCTAGGGTAAAAATATTTKTGTAATGTATGTGTGCCACTGCATCCTTTCTATTATATTAGGAATCTGTTTGTGGTAATTAATCGTACAATGATGCAGACACGACCACAGTCTGCTCACAGGATCGTTTTGTCTAGTTTGTGAGCCAAATTAGCTCTTACGACTCCTACTAGAATCGAACATGAATTGATCCACAGGTCCATTCTTTTCCCTCATGACCCCGAACATGACCATGAACAATTTCCCACAGAAAATTTGATTTCAGGTTTCGAGGTTTCCCACTTCCCGATGACAAGAATCCTCTGTCTTCTCGACCTCCTGAACGCCGAATCTCCGAAATGACGAAACATCTCTTTTGGTGACTATCCCTAAGGGATAAGTCTTGGCCCACACAACCACTGCACATAAAACCATGGCTCTATTTTCGGGGTCGCACAACCCAAGCGCTCAACCTCTCGTCCATTGGACCCTCGAAATGTCGATCCACGAAACGACGATGTGCCAAAACACTTTAATAGCCTTTAACCCCATGGCTATCTCCTAGTCCATGTGACCACTATTCAATATGACCACAATCCTATGTCTTTTGCGATTTTGGGCTTTCAAATGCCGAAACGCATGGACACTTTGTCCTCAGGATTCCCGATTCTTCGAATCTAGATTTCCCGAAATGACAATGTCCCAATGTCTCGACACCTTTCGAGACTTTCACCCTGTTGTTCACAAAGTTTAAACCTCGTGAAGCTCCTGTCAAATCCAATGACTGACGGGTAATTGGACCAAGATCTGATGGTCTAGATCGTTCCTCCCGCACGCTACTCTTGCTCCTTCCTGGACATGGAAAACTAACGGTCCAGATCTCGTCTGATTGGATGGCTATTGTGCCTCCTCCTGAGCTTCTCCGCACGTTCATCCCAGACTTGGAAGAATTGCAATTTCTCAAAGGCCTCGACCTTGGTTCTGTCCCTTCTGCGAGCTCTACGATTTGAGTCCTCGCCTATGCATATAAAACCACTGTCCCTCCTAAGATTTGGGTACTCTAAACTCATCAAAGAGTTCTGTGGCCTTTGCACTCCTTGTAGCTACGGCTTCATGCACCTAAAGCACTACTCCTCCTGAGCTTTCCTGTAGCTTCAACCTCCAAGGAAACTCGTCNCTCAGGTTATGGAATTAGGGTTTTTAACTCATCTAGGTCAATGGATTAAGCGTTTTTCATGCTGCGGGATCCTATATATATTGTGTTGTAAAAAATGAAGATATATGATGAATATAATATTAGAGGTGCCACCCTAAAAAGGTTGTTGGTTTTCCTGATTTGGGTTTCTAGGGTAAAAATATTTTTGTAATGTATGTGTGCCACTGCATCCTTTCTATTATATTAGGAATCTGTTTGTGGTAATTAATCGTACAATGATGCAGACACGACCACAGTCTGCTCACAAGATCGTTTTGTCTAGTTTGTGAGCCAAATTAGCTCTTACGACTCCTACTAGAACCGAACATGAATTGATCCATAGGTCCTTTCTTTTCCCTCATGACCCCGAACATGACCATGAAAAATTTCCCACAGAAAATTTGATTTCAGGTTTCAAGGTTTCCTACTTCCCAATGACAAGAATCCTCTGTCTTCTCGACCTCCTGAACGCCGAATCTCCGAAATGACGAAACATCTTTTTTGGTGACTATCCCTAAGGGATAAGTCTTGGCCCACACAACCAATGCACATAAAACCATGGCTCTATTTTCGGGGTCGCACAACCCAAGAGCTCAACCTCTCGTCCATTGGACCCTCGAAATGCCGATCCACGAAACGACGATGTGCCAAAACACTTTAATAGCCTTTAACCCCATGGCTATCTCCTGGTCCATGTGACCACTATTCAATATGACCACAGTCCTATGTCTTTTGCGATTTCGGGCTTTCAAATGCCGAAACGCATGGACACTTTGTCCTCAGGATTCCTGATCCTTCTAATCTCGATTTCCCGAAATGCCAATGTCCCAATGTCTCGACACCTTTCGGGACTTTCACCCTACTGTTCACAAAGTTTAAACCTCGTGAAGCTCCTTTCAGATCCAATGACTGACGGGTAATTGGACCAAGATCTGATGGTCTAGATCGTTCCTCCCGCACGCTACTCTTGCTCCTTCCTGGACATGGAAAACTAACGGTCCAGATCTCGTCTGATTGGATGGCTATTGTGCCTCCTCCTGAGCTTCTCCGCACGTTCATCCCAGACTTGGAAGAATTGCAATTTCTCAAAGGCCTCGACCTTGGTTCTGTCCCTTCTGCGAGCTCTACGATTTGAGTCCTCGCCTATGCATATAAAACCACTGTCCCTCCTAAGATTTGGGTACTCTAAACTCATCAAAGAGTTCTGTGGCCTTTGCACTCCTTGTAGCTACGGCTTCATGCACCTAAAGCACTACTCCTCCTGAGCTTTCCTGTAGCTTCAACCTCCAAGGAAACTCGTCATTTTTCCTTTCTCCCTCAAATGGAGAATTGGGATGCCCTTCTGGCTATCCTTCACTCAAGCAACCTCCTACTGAATATGCAGGGTGTTCAGTAACCCTGTGAAGGTCCTTCTCCTTGGATTCTTCTTCCAATCCAAAACTCAAAGAGTTCTTTTCTTGTGCCTATCTGCACACTGTCTCAATGCCCTCTTGATAGATTTATACAAAACTCACAATAGAGTTCTTCCTCTGTGCACTCCTTACTCTGGTTCAATGCCCCCCTGGCAGAGCTTTACATAACTCCTCAGAGTTTTCTGTCTGCAACTGTGTTCCTCCTACACAGCCTTGCCTCTTGAGGTATTTAGAAACCTCACTGGTCCTTCTTTCGAGTTGTTGATTTCAGCTATTGTGCCCACCTAGCACATCTTTGTCTGAATCCGTAGAGTTCAGAAGTGCTTATGTGCACTAGTATTCAGAGACCACAGTACTCTGTCACACCCTCCTGGCATGAAACCTCAAAGACCCATCGAGCCTGAAATCAAACAAAACCCCTGCAAATGCATACCTAACATACATCTACAACATACATTGAACACACAAAGGCATTCACACAACACAAACAATATTTGCAGGAAAAACTGCTTCTGTTTGTATTAAAATGGAAAATGCTTGTTTACAATGGTGTTCCTAAGCACAACCTGTAACAAGGTCTCGGATCCTTCTCTTCTGCTCTCTACTCCCAGAATCTAACTATTACCAACTCTCTCTTTCTACCAACTCCTTTCAAAATGAGATTGAAATTGATCTTTTACATGAGGGGGATCTTCAAGCTCTTCCCTCCAATCTACCTACCCTATTCAATTACATTGAATGGGTTGTTTAGTCCACAAATCAGATATATATCTTAGAGTTACAAGCACTAAGGCCTACCTACTCTAATGCCTATACAAAGGCATGGATCCATGGCTCAATAGCTTACAACATTAATTAAATTCAAATTCAAAATTGAAGATGAGGGTTGCGCCTCTCTTCAGCCTTGAATGGATGCGCTGACGTGGTTGGCTGGTTGGTTGACTGACGTGGAGAGATGATCCTGCATCATACTCCTCAACTGCAAAATTCATGATCTCCTGCTCATGAGATTCCCATATCAGTTGTTGGACTCCTCCTGGATCCCAAACAAATTCCTAGAGTTTTTCATCCACTCCATCTCCCTGCTGCTATTGCTGCTGCTTCTGCGCTGCTATTACTGCTTCTTTCCTTCTACTCATCCTCTCCTTGTTGACAGTTTCTTCTGAAGAGATCATCAACTCTTTGATCATGTCAATCACTTCATCTAGTTGCTCCAATGGCTGGCCCTGTCCATGCAGTCTCCCCAACTGCAAAAATTTTCTGCAAATGGGAAGATCACTGTGATCTCCCATGCCTTCTTCATATGCTACCAACTTCACTTGTTGGATGTGCACACTCTACACCTTCACCCTTCTCTCCAGGGATTCAATCTTTTCATACATATCAACAAAGCTAATGCTATCCTCTTCTTCTTATTCTTATGTTGCAAACTCCCAGGTTGCAGTGTTTTCAGTCTCCTGGCTGAAAATATTGAGCCATTCCTCGGAATGCTCATCATCCTCTTCTTCTTCTTCTTGGGCAGTCTCAAATAACTTCTCCAATTCTTCTTTGACAGTCTCAGCTGGCTATCCTTCTTTTGTTGTTGTTTCCTTATCAACCACAACGTATATTTCTGCCTCCTCTTGGGAAAATGATAGGAATATTTCGATTCCCCCAATCATTAGAAGATTCTCCCGATCTTCCTCTTCTGTCAGTTGCATCTGCTGATCCAACCCCATCTCAAAGCTCATCTTCTCTGTTAGCTCCTTGGGCTGATCTAAACTCACCTACTCATCCCTGCCCACCTAGAAATATGGGATTTCCCTGCTGCTTCCCTGACAAACTATGATACCAACCAATCACATATTCATCAACACCCCTTACTGAATTGAACTTGCCTCCGAGTCCATGAGACTTTCAGGCAGTCTTGTATTCTTATCTCTGCCCACCTAGCAGTCTTCAAGATCCTGTAAGGACCTCATTTCATTTCCCACCTGGCAATGTGAAATTCCTTGGCTGTCCTCTTGACAGTCTGTGAGATCTTCAACTGATCTCAACTCCTTGACCACCTAGAAATTTGGAATTTCCTCTCTGCCCTCCTGGTAGTTCTTGATATCTTTAGCCGATCCCATTTCATTCTCTTCACTGAGAATTTTCCCAGTCTCTGGTTCACATATCTGAACCATCTCCTCAGGTTCGCCGAGGTTTTCAGTATGCCTCAACAATCCTCTTAATATATTACGCTGTCTTCTAACCATAAACTCGTTGACTAGCCATTTTACTTTCGGTTTCCTCATGGGCCATTCATATACCCATCTCAACTTGGCTTTCTGCTACATCCACAGTTCAATATCTTCCATTCTTTCCCTGATGTCGGAAAGTTCTTTCTCCCTTTTGGCTATGCTCATCAGCTCTTGGCTTTTCTTTCAAGCGTATCTACGGTCTTCAGTAGCCATATCACTGTCTTCGTTTTCTCTCCTGGAAAACCTACCACTCACTTGCAAGCCATCATTTACAGAGTCTCCAACACTCTATCTCCTTTTGTCTTCTCCCTCTGCTTGAAATATGCAAACAAAGTTCTTGCTCTGATACCACTTGGTGTGTGTATCAAAGTGCTCTCCTTCTTTGGCTTCCATTACCTGAAATATACAAGAAAGAATCAGGCTTTGATACCACTTGATGCAAACACGACCATGGTCCACTCACAGGATTGTTCTGTCTAGTTTGTGAGCAGAATTATCACTTTCGACTCCTACTAGAATTTAACATGAGTCGATCCACAGGTCCTTTCTTTTCCCTCATGGCCATGAACACGATCATGAACAATTTCCCCACAGGAAATGTGATTCTGGGCTTTGAGGTTTCCTACTTCCCGATGACAAGAATCCTCTATCTTCTCGACCTCTCGAACGTTGAATCTCTGAAATGTCGAAACACCTTTTTCGGTGACTAGCCCTAAGGGCTAAGTCTTGGCCCACAGGACCAATGAACATAAAACCACGGCTCTATTTTTGGGGTCGCGCAACCTAAGCGCTCAACCTCTCGTCCAATGGACCCCCGAAATGCCAATCCATGAAACACTGATGCGCCAAAATGATTTAATAGCCTTTAACCCCATGGCTATATCCTGGTCCATGTGACCACTGTTCCATATGACCGCAGTCCTATATCTTTCATGATTTTGGGCTTTCAAATGCCAAAATGCATGGAAACTTTGTCGTCAGGATTCCTGATACTCCGAATCCCGATTTCCTGAATTGCTAATGTCTCGATGTCCTGACACCTTTCGGGACATTCACCCTCTTATTCACGAAGTTTAAACCTCCTGTATCTCTTTTTAGATCCAACGACTAACAGGTAATTGGAACAAGATCCGACGGTCCAGATCATTCCTCCTGCACGCTCCTCTTGCTCCTTCCTGGACGTGGAAAACCAACGGTCTAGATCTCATCTGATCGGATGGTTGGTGTGGCTCCTCCTGAGATTCTCTGCATGTTCTTCCCAAACTTGGAAGAATTCCAATTTCTCAAAGGCCTCGACCTTGGTTCTATCCCTTCTGCGAGCTCCACAATTTGAGTCCTCGCCTATGCGTATAAAACCACTGTCCCTCCTAAGCTTTGGGTACTCTAAAATCATTAAATATTTTTGTGGCCTCTGCACTCCTTGCAGCTATGACTTCATGCACCTAAAGCACTACTCCTCCTAATATTTCCTATAGCTTCGACCTCCAAGGAAACTCATCCTTTTTCCTTTCTCCCTCAAATGAGAATTAGGATGCCCTCCTGGCTATTCTTCACTCAAGCAACCTCTTGCTGAATATGCAGGGTGTTCAACAACCCTGTGAAGGTCCTTCTCCTTGGATTCTTCTTCCAATCTAGAACTCAAAGAGTTCTTTTCTTGTGCATGTCTTCACATTATCTCAATGCCCTCCTGGAAGAGTTATACAGAACTCACAACAGAGTTCTTCCTCTGCGCACTCCTTTCTCTAGTTCAATGCCCCCCTGGCAGAGCTTTATAGAACTCCTCAGAGATTTTTGTCTGCAACTGTGTTCCTCCTACACAGCCTTGCCTCCTGAGGTATTAAGCAACCTCACTCATATTTCTTCCGAGTTGTTTATTTCAGCTATTGTGCCCACTTATCACGTCTTTTTCTGAATCCGTAGAGTTTAGAAGTGCTTCTGTGCACTGGTATTCAGAGACCGCAGTACTCTGTCACGCCCTCCTGGCATGAAACCTCAAAGACCCCTCGAGCCTGAAATGAAAAAAAAACCCTACAAATGCATACCTAATATACATCTACAACATACATTGAACACACAAAGACATTCACACAACATAGAAAATATTTGCAGGAAAAATTGCTTTTGTTTGCATTAAAATGGAAAATGCTTGTTTACAATGGTGTTCCTGAGCACGGCCTGTAACAAGGTCTCAGCTCCTTCTCTTTTTCTCTCTACTCGCAGACTCTAACTCTTACCAACTCTCTCTTTATACCAACTCCTTTCAAAATGAGATCGAAATTGATCTTTTACATGAGGGGGCTCTTTGAGATCTTCCCTCCAATCTACCTACCCTATTCAATTACATTGAATGGGTTGTCTAGTCCACAAATCGGATCTAGATCTCAGCCTTACAAGAATTAAGGCTTACCTACTCTAATGCCTGTACAAAGGCATGAATCCATGGCTCAACAACCTACAACATTAATTACATTCAAATTCAAAATTGAAGATGAGGGTTGCGCCTCTCTTCAGCCTTGAATGCATGCATTGACATGGCTGGATGGCTAGTTGACTGATGTGGAGAGATGCTCCTGCATCATACAAGGTTAAAATATACATTTTATATCAGAGAAATGATTGGCTTTAGAGGGAATCCTTTGGGGTCAAGGGTTTGTCTCAGGTATGTGATAAACCTTATTACAATGGTAGGTATAAAATATCAATTCTTCAAGTGGAAATAAATGACGTGTAGTTTGAAAATAGAGATTGATAAATTTGATGGGAAATGTTTTGAGCTACGGAAGATCAAGATGGAAGATCTATTGGTGGACAAATATCATTAGATCATTATGGATCCAGGTATTAAACCTACAGGATTGTGATTAGAAGACTGGGAAAATTTGGATCAAAAGGAGAAGAGCACAATCTAGTTGTGTCTCTCAAATTCACTATTACTAAATGTGTTAAGGGAATCTACAACTAACAATTTACAGAATAAGCTAGGGGATTTGTATCAGTCTAAGTCCTTGGTAAACAAACTATTGTTGTAGAATAAGTTGTAAAACCTGAGGATGAAAGATGCATACTTCGTGACAGGGCATATGAATACCTTCAGTACAGTGGTAAGTTAGTTATTATTTGTTGATATTAATATTTTTTATGAATATAAGTGTATCAGTTTATTGTTCTTTTTACTATACTCATGGGATAGTCTAGTTATGGTAATAGGTAGTAATAAAACTACTTTATGTTTTGACGGATGAGATAAAAAGACATGAAAGGAAAGGGAATGAATTCCTTATTTACAAGAGGACTCTCCCAAGAAATAAATAGATATAAGTACTCAAGTGGGAAATCTAAATCTAAGGAAAGATCTGAATATCTCAAAAAATTTGTAAAGGTATGTTGGAGACGTGGAAAACAAGGGCTCTACAAGAAACAATGGAGATCCAAAAGTGTTGAGAGAGGGAAGGGATATGAAGATTCTCCTTCTATAGAAGAAAAAACCTCCATAGAAGAAGGAGGGGATGTGTACATGGATTCTTCAAGCAAACCTGTAGATCATGAGGCATGGTTGGTTGACTTAGGTTCATCCTTTCATATGACACCTCATAGGGAGTGGTTTTTTTAATATGAAAGGTATGATGGAGGTGATTTTTTCCAAGGTGATGACTCAACAACCAAAATCCAAGGATGAGGAAAATTCAAGTTTAAGCTCATGGATGGAAGGATTAAAACACTCCATAGTTCTACACATCCTAGGATTGGCCATAAATTTTATTTATGTAAGAAAGATGAATGATGTAGGTGTAAAATTAGTTCTTGAAAAAGAAACCTATAGGATGGTTCAAGGTGAAATGGTGTTGTTGAGGTATTTCCATTCATAACTCTATATAAGATGCAGGGAATAACTATTAGTGATCGGTGCAACAATTTCAATGTTCTTGAGATTGGAGCTGAAGAAGAAAAAAATCCTACAGTCTCTAGAGAAAATACAATATTATGGCATAAAAGACTGAGGACTATTAGCGAGAAGGGACGTCAAGTAAAACATGGTAAAGGTATGGTTGAAGGTATGACAAATTTATCTTTGTATTTTTATTTATGTGACCATTTATTATATGGGAAGTAGAATCATGTAGGATTATCCTTTGGTGCTATGAGAGCCTGAGAGGATATTTTATAGATGGTGCACAATGATGTGTTTTGAACTATGTCGGTTCCATCACTTGGAAAATATGTTTACTATGTCTCATTTATATATAAATTCTTGAGGAATACATGGATTTATTTCCTCAGTAAGAAATATGAAGTATTTGATAGGTTTAAAGAGTTTGAGTATCTTGTGGATAATCAAACAGAGAAACAAATTAAGGTGTTGAGGATGGATAATGGTGGAGAATTTTGCAGATATGAATTTGAAGAATTTTTAAGAAGTGTAGTTTAAAAAGTTTGAATACTACTCCATATACACCTCATCAAAATGAAGTTTTATAAAAAATTATCAAGATACTAATGGAAACAGAAAGGTGCATGCTCACTAGTGTTGGGTTAGGATAGGAATTTTGGGCAGAGGCAATGGGTACTACATGTTACTTGGCCAATCGACCACCCTCATCAACACTGGATGAAATGAATCCACACAAGGTATGGACTGGTAATAAACCCTCTCTCACACATCTCAGGGTATTTGGTTATGATTCCTATGTTCACATTTTCACATTCCAAAAGAAAACATGAGTAAGCTAGATAAAACCACTGAAAAGTGTATCTTTATTGGGTATAAATATGTTATAAAAGGTTATAAGATTTTGAACCCAAATAATAAGAAGGTAGTGTACAAAAAAAATGTGCTATTTAAATAAATCCAAGATGTTTCTAACATGAAGTCCTACCAAGTAAGGAAGAAACAAAGAAAATAGAGTTTTAGTTGAAGGATCATGAATCAAACTCTAAAGATAAATAGGAATCAGAAGAAGAACATCCTCATACTCCAGTATTGAGGAGATTGGTTCATGAAACAAGTAAACCAAAAATGTATACTACACTTGATTTCCATTCAATTTTTTCTTTCTTTACTACTGAATATGATCCTAGAACTCTTAGGGAGCTAGTCAATTCAGAGGATAGAAAAGTCTGGAAAAATGTCATTATGGAAGAAATGGTAGTGTTGGAAAAGAAAGAGGCCTGGGATCTAGTACAGTTTCCAACTAGAATAAATCCCAATGGAAGAAAATGGGTGTTTAATAAGAAGTTAATTGTAGAAGGAAAAATGGAGAAATACAGAGCTCGGTTAGTAGCAAAAGTTTATTCCTAGGTAGAGAGAATTGACTTTGGTGATATTTTGTCTCACGTTTCCAAGTTAACTTAAATTTGATTTATAGAGATATCAATTTTCATATTAAATCACGAAAATAATTCCCAATCATATTTGATTATTTTTTTAAATCATGAATTTGTCTTATTAAATCTTTTATTAAATCATGAAAATAATTCTAAATTTTGTATTAAATAAAAGAAAAGATATAAAATACCATGAATGAAAGTGATTACTTTTCCAATATTGGTTGTTAATGTTAGTTTTGCAATAGAGACAAATGGAGATCTTAAAATTAAAAATAATTCCTAATTCATTAAGGAGCTTGAAGTTACAAAAAAAATTAAATTTCTTTTCAAGATGATGGTCATAAGTGCTTATTGATTTTTCACGAACATCATGAAATGAAGAAAAAATGAGTTTGGTATTGTATTATATTGAATTATTAAAACTTGTTAAGAACTAATAATGCATAAATATACTCAATAAATATATTTTCAAAATCATCATTTGTTATCCTTATATTGTCTATGATAATTTTGGTCAACTTTTCCTTATATAACTATCATGAAAAAACTACAAAAACTAATTAAAAAAAAAGATAATTAAAAATATATAAACAATTAGCCAATTATATAAATCCATAATAAAATGACACATCCACAAAATAAATGTTGAAATAAAACATGTACATATCACCTATTTGTTTCCATCACCCTGATTATCTTCCTTGATTGACATGACATAATTGTTGTTTTCGTAAACATGTTTTCCTCTAAGATTATGTCTTAGTACAAACCATCAATCTCTATCCAACATATCTATGTAAAATAACACTTTATTTTTGTGTTTAGGGATAGTGTAAGGCTCCTTTTTTTCATCCCACATCCTTTTAGAGTCAATATATATTATCTGTAATGTTTCCCAAATTTTCCAATAATTTTTTTTTTATTAGGGGTTCTTGGAGTTGATCATTCATCATTTCAACCCTTTAGGAATTCATTCACTATCATACAAAACATACACATACTAATTCCCCATTACGGTTGCAAGTTAAATTATAAGCATTTATCTATGGCTATCTCAACCCTATTCATAACACAAGTGAACTAGTAATCCTACTAACTAACCATTAGTTGATTTGGAACTTAAAGCTACTTGTANGTGGCCTTTGCACTCCTTGTAGCTACGGCTTCATGCACCTAAAGCACTACTCCTCCTGAGCTTTCCTGTAGCTTCAACCTCCAAGGAAACTCGTCCTTTTTCCTTTCTCCCTCAACTGGAGAATTGGGATGCCCTCCTGGATATCCTTCACTCAAGAACCCTCTTACTGAATATGCAGGGTGTTCAGTAACCCTGTGAAGGTCCTGCTCCTTGGGTGCTTCTTCGATTCCAAAACTCAAGGAGTTCTTTTCTTGTGCCGAACTGCACACTGTCTCAATTCCCTCTTGGTAGATTTTTACAAAACTCACAATAGAGTTCTGCCTCTGTGCACTCCTTACTCTGGTTCAATGCCCCCCTGACAGAGCTTTACATAACTCCTCAGTGTTTTCTGTTTGCAACTGTGTTCCTCCTACACAGCCTTGCCTCTTGAGGTGTTTAGAAACCTCACTGGTCTTTCTTCCGAGTTGTTGATTTCAGCTATTGTGCCCACCTATCACATCTTTGTCTGAATCCATAGAGTTCAGAAGTGCTTATGTGCACTAGTATTCAGAGACCACAGTACTCTGTCACACCCTCCTGGCATGAAACCTCAAAGACCCCTCGAGCTTGAAATCAAACAAAACCCCTGCAAATGCATACCTAACATACATCTACAATGTACATTGAAGACACAAAGGTATTCACACAACACAAACAATATTTGCAGGAAAAACTGCTTCTGTTTGTATTAAAATGGAAAATGCATGTTTACAATGGTGTTCCTAAGCACAGCCTGTAACAAGGTCTCAGATCCTTCTCTTCTGCTCTCTACTCCCAGACTCTAACTATTACTAACTCTCTCTTTCTACCAACTCCTTTCAAAATGAGATTGAAATTGATCTTTTACATGAGGGGGATCTTCAAGCTCTTCCCTCCAATCTACCTACCCTATTCAATTACATTGAATGGGTTGTTTAGTCCACAAATCAGATATATATCTTAGAGTTACAAGCACTAAGGCCTACCTACTCTAATGCCTATACAAAGGCATGGATCCATGGCTCAATAGCTTACAACATTAATTAAATTCAAATTCAAAATTGAAGATGAGGGTTGCGCCTCTCTTCAGCCTTGAATGGATGCGCTGACGTGGTTGGCTGGTTGGTTGACTGACGTGGAGAGATGATCCTGCATCATACTCCTCAACTGCAAAATTCATGATCTCCTGCTCATGAGATTCCCATATCAGTTGTTGGACTCCTCCTGGATCCCAAACAAATTCCTAGAGTTTTTCATCCACTCCATCTCCCTGCTGCTATTGCTGCTGCTTCTGCGCTGCTATTACTGCTTCTTTCCTTCTACTCATCCTCTCCTTGTTGACAGTTTCTTCTGAAGAGATCATCAACTCTTTGATCATGTCAATCACTTCATCTAGTTGCTCCAATGGCTGGCCCTGTCCATGCAGTCTCCCCAACTGCAAAAATTTTCTGCAAATGGGAAGATCACTGTGATCTCCCATGCCTTCTTCATATGCTACCAACTTCACTTGTTGGATGTGCACACTCTACACCTTCACCCTTCTCTCCAGGGATTCAATCTTTTCATACATATCAACAAAGCTAATGCTATCCTCTTCTTCTTATTCTTATGTTGCAAACTCCCAGGTTGCAGTGTTTTCAGTCTCCTGGCTGAAAATATTGAGCCATTCCTCGGAATGCTCATCATCCTCTTCTTCTTCTTCTTGGGCAGTCTCAAATAACTTCTCCAATTCTTCTTTGACAGTCTCAGCTGGCTATCCTTCTTTTGTTGTTGTTTCCTTATCAACCACAACGTATATTTCTGCCTCCTCTTGGGAAAATGATAGGAATATTTCGATTCCCCCAATCATTAGAAGATTCTCCCGATCTTCCTCTTCTGTCAGTTGCATCTGCTGATCCAACCCCATCTCAAAGCTCATCTTCTCTGTTAGCTCCTTGGGCTGATCTAAACTCACCTACTCATCCCTGCCCACCTAGAAATATGGGATTTCCCTGCTGCTTCCCTGACAAACTATGATACCAACCAATCACATATTCATCAACACCCCTTACTGAATTGAACTTGCCTCCGAGTCCATGAGACTTTCAGGCAGTCTTGTATTCTTATCTCTGCCCACCTAGCAGTCTTCAAGATCCTGTAAGGACCTCATTTCATTTCCCACCTGGCAATGTGAAATTCCTTGGCTGTCCTCTTGACAGTCTGTGAGATCTTCAACTGATCTCAACTCCTTGACCACCTAGAAATTTGGAATTTCCTCTCTGCCCTCCTGGTAGTTCTTGATATCTTTAGCCGATCCCATTTCATTCTCTTCACTGAGAATTTTCCCAGTCTCTGGTTCACATATCTGAACCATCTCCTCAGGTTCGCCGAGGTTTTCAGTATGCCTCAACAATCCTCTTAATATATTACGCTGTCTTCTAACCATAAACTCGTTGACTAGCCATTTTACTTTCGGTTTCCTCATGGGCCATTCATATACCCATCTCAACTTGGCTTTCTGCTACATCCACAGTTCAATATCTTCCATTCTTTCCCTGATGTCGGAAAGTTCTTTCTCCCTTTTGGCTATGCTCATCAGCTCTTGGCTTTTCTTTCAAGCGTATCTACGGTCTTCAGTAGCCATATCACTGTCTTCGTTTTCTCTCCTGGAAAACCTACCACTCACTTGCAAGCCATCATTTACAGAGTCTCCAACACTCTATCTCCTTTTGTCTTCTCCCTCTGCTTGAAATATGCAAACAAAGTTCTTGCTCTGATACCACTTGGTGTGTGTATCAAAGTGCTCTCCTTCTTTGGCTTCCATTACCTGAAATATACAAGAAAGAATCAGGCTTTGATACCACTTGATGCAAACACGACCATGGTCCACTCACAGGATTGTTCTGTCTAGTTTGTGAGCAGAATTATCACTTTCGACTCCTACTAGAATTTAACATGAGTCGATCCACAGGTCCTTTCTTTTCCCTCATGGCCATGAACACGATCATGAACAATTTCCCCACAGGAAATGTGATTCTGGGCTTTGAGGTTTCCTACTTCCCGATGACAAGAATCCTCTATCTTCTCGACCTCTCGAACGTTGAATCTCTGAAATGTCGAAACACCTTTTTCGGTGACTAGCCCTAAGGGCTAAGTCTTGGCCCACAGGACCAATGAACATAAAACCACGGCTCTATTTTTGGGGTCGCGCAACCTAAGCGCTCAACCTCTCGTCCAATGGACCCCCGAAATGCCAATCCATGAAACACTGATGCGCCAAAATGATTTAATAGCCTTTAACCCCATGGCTATATCCTGGTCCATGTGACCACTGTTCCATATGACCGCAGTCCTATATCTTTCATGATTTTGGGCTTTCAAATGCCAAAATGCATGGAAACTTTGTCGTCAGGATTCCTGATACTCCGAATCCCGATTTCCTGAATTGCTAATGTCTCGATGTCCTGACACCTTTCGGGACATTCACCCTCTTATTCACGAAGTTTAAACCTCCTGTATCTCTTTTTAGATCCAACGACTAACAGGTAATTGGAACAAGATCCGACGGTCCAGATCATTCCTCCTGCACGCTCCTCTTGCTCCTTCCTGGACGTGGAAAACCAACGGTCTAGATCTCATCTGATCGGATGGTTGGTGTGGCTCCTCCTGAGATTCTCTGCATGTTCTTCCCAAACTTGGAAGAATTCCAATTTCTCAAAGGCCTCGACCTTGGTTCTATCCCTTCTGCGAGCTCCACAATTTGAGTCCTCGCCTATGCGTATAAAACCACTGTCCCTCCTAAGCTTTGGGTACTCTAAAATCATTAAATATTTTTGTGGCCTCTGCACTCCTTGCAGCTATGACTTCATGCACCTAAAGCACTACTCCTCCTAATATTTCCTATAGCTTCGACCTCCAAGGAAACTCATCCTTTTTCCTTTCTCCCTCAAATGAGAATTAGGATGCCCTCCTGGCTATTCTTCACTCAAGCAACCTCTTGCTGAATATGCAGGGTGTTCAACAACCCTGTGAAGGTCCTTCTCCTTGGATTCTTCTTCCAATCTAGAACTCAAAGAGTTCTTTTCTTGTGCATGTCTTCACATTATCTCAATGCCCTCCTGGAAGAGTTATACAGAACTCACAACAGAGTTCTTCCTCTGCGCACTCCTTTCTCTAGTTCAATGCCCCCCTGGCAGAGCTTTATAGAACTCCTCAGAGATTTTTGTCTGCAACTGTGTTCCTCCTACACAGCCTTGCCTCCTGAGGTATTAAGCAACCTCACTCATATTTCTTCCGAGTTGTTTATTTCAGCTATTGTGCCCACTTATCACGTCTTTTTCTGAATCCGTAGAGTTTAGAAGTGCTTCTGTGCACTGGTATTCAGAGACCGCAGTACTCTGTCACGCCCTCCTGGCATGAAACCTCAAAGACCCCTCGAGCCTGAAATGAAAAAAAAACCCTACAAATGCATACCTAATATACATCTACAACATACATTGAACACACAAAGACATTCACACAACATAGAAAATATTTGCAGGAAAAATTGCTTTTGTTTGCATTAAAATGGAAAATGCTTGTTTACAATGGTGTTCCTGAGCACGGCCTGTAACAAGGTCTCAGCTCCTTCTCTTTTTCTCTCTACTCGCAGACTCTAACTCTTACCAACTCTCTCTTTATACCAACTCCTTTCAAAATGAGATCGAAATTGATCTTTTACATGAGGGGGCTCTTTGAGATCTTCCCTCCAATCTACCTACCCTATTCAATTACATTGAATGGGTTGTCTAGTCCACAAATCGGATCTAGATCTCAGCCTTACAAGAATTAAGGCTTACCTACTCTAATGCCTGTACAAAGGCATGAATCCATGGCTCAACAACCTACAACATTAATTACATTCAAATTCAAAATTGAAGATGAGGGTTGCGCCTCTCTTCAGCCTTGAATGCATGCATTGACATGGCTGGATGGCTAGTTGACTGATGTGGAGAGATGCTCCTGCATCATACAAGGTTAAAATATACATTTTATATCAGAGAAATGATTGGCTTTAGAGGGAATCCTTTGGGGTCAAGGGTTTGTCTCAGGTATGTGATAAACCTTATTACAATGGTAGGTATAAAATATCAATTCTTCAAGTGGAAATAAATGACGTGTAGTTTGAAAATAGAGATTGATAAATTTGATGGGAAATGTTTTGAGCTACGGAAGATCAAGATGGAAGATCTATTGGTGGACAAATATCATTAGATCATTATGGATCCAGGTATTAAACCTACAGGATTGTGATTAGAAGACTGGGAAAATTTGGATCAAAAGGAGAAGAGCACAATCTAGTTGTGTCTCTCAAATTCACTATTACTAAATGTGTTAAGGGAATCTACAACTAACAATTTACAGAATAAGCTAGGGGATTTGTATCAGTCTAAGTCCTTGGTAAACAAACTATTGTTGTAGAATAAGTTGTAAAACCTGAGGATGAAAGATGCATACTTCGTGACAGGGCATATGAATACCTTCAGTACAGTGGTAAGTTAGTTATTATTTGTTGATATTAATATTTTTTATGAATATAAGTGTATCAGTTTATTGTTCTTTTTACTATACTCATGGGATAGTCTAGTTATGGTAATAGGTAGTAATAAAACTACTTTATGTTTTGACGGATGAGATAAAAAGACATGAAAGGAAAGGGAATGAATTCCTTATTTACAAGAGGACTCTCCCAAGAAATAAATAGATATAAGTACTCAAGTGGGAAATCTAAATCTAAGGAAAGATCTGAATATCTCAAAAAATTTGTAAAGGTATGTTGGAGACGTGGAAAACAAGGGCTCTACAAGAAACAATGGAGATCCAAAAGTGTTGAGAGAGGGAAGGGATATGAAGATTCTCCTTCTATAGAAGAAAAAACCTCCATAGAAGAAGGAGGGGATGTGTACATGGATTCTTCAAGCAAACCTGTAGATCATGAGGCATGGTTGGTTGACTTAGGTTCATCCTTTCATATGACACCTCATAGGGAGTGGTTTTTTTAATATGAAAGGTATGATGGAGGTGATTTTTTCCAAGGTGATGACTCAACAACCAAAATCCAAGGATGAGGAAAATTCAAGTTTAAGCTCATGGATGGAAGGATTAAAACACTCCATAGTTCTACACATCCTAGGATTGGCCATAAATTTTATTTATGTAAGAAAGATGAATGATGTAGGTGTAAAATTAGTTCTTGAAAAAGAAACCTATAGGATGGTTCAAGGTGAAATGGTGTTGTTGAGGTATTTCCATTCATAACTCTATATAAGATGCAGGGAATAACTATTAGTGATCGGTGCAACAATTTCAATGTTCTTGAGATTGGAGCTGAAGAAGAAAAAAATCCTACAGTCTCTAGAGAAAATACAATATTATGGCATAAAAGACTGAGGACTATTAGCGAGAAGGGACGTCAAGTAAAACATGGTAAAGGTATGGTTGAAGGTATGACAAATTTATCTTTGTATTTTTATTTATGTGACCATTTATTATATGGGAAGTAGAATCATGTAGGATTATCCTTTGGTGCTATGAGAGCCTGAGAGGATATTTTATAGATGGTGCACAATGATGTGTTTTGAACTATGTCGGTTCCATCACTTGGAAAATATGTTTACTATGTCTCATTTATATATAAATTCTTGAGGAATACATGGATTTATTTCCTCAGTAAGAAATATGAAGTATTTGATAGGTTTAAAGAGTTTGAGTATCTTGTGGATAATCAAACAGAGAAACAAATTAAGGTGTTGAGGATGGATAATGGTGGAGAATTTTGCAGATATGAATTTGAAGAATTTTTAAGAAGTGTAGTTTAAAAAGTTTGAATACTACTCCATATACACCTCATCAAAATGAAGTTTTATAAAAAATTATCAAGATACTAATGGAAACAGAAAGGTGCATGCTCACTAGTGTTGGGTTAGGATAGGAATTTTGGGCAGAGGCAATGGGTACTACATGTTACTTGGCCAATCGACCACCCTCATCAACACTGGATGAAATGAATCCACACAAGGTATGGACTGGTAATAAACCCTCTCTCACACATCTCAGGGTATTTGGTTATGATTCCTATGTTCACATTTTCACATTCCAAAAGAAAACATGAGTAAGCTAGATAAAACCACTGAAAAGTGTATCTTTATTGGGTATAAATATGTTATAAAAGGTTATAAGATTTTGAACCCAAATAATAAGAAGGTAGTGTACAAAAAAAATGTGCTATTTAAATAAATCCAAGATGTTTCTAACATGAAGTCCTACCAAGTAAGGAAGAAACAAAGAAAATAGAGTTTTAGTTGAAGGATCATGAATCAAACTCTAAAGATAAATAGGAATCAGAAGAAGAACATCCTCATACTCCAGTATTGAGGAGATTGGTTCATGAAACAAGTAAACCAAAAATGTATACTACACTTGATTTCCATTCAATTTTTTCTTTCTTTACTACTGAATATGATCCTAGAACTCTTAGGGAGCTAGTCAATTCAGAGGATAGAAAAGTCTGGAAAAATGTCATTATGGAAGAAATGGTAGTGTTGGAAAAGAAAGAGGCCTGGGATCTAGTACAGTTTCCAACTAGAATAAATCCCAATGGAAGAAAATGGGTGTTTAATAAGAAGTTAATTGTAGAAGGAAAAATGGAGAAATACAGAGCTCGGTTAGTAGCAAAAGTTTATTCCTAGGTAGAGAGAATTGACTTTGGTGATATTTTGTCTCACGTTTCCAAGTTAACTTAAATTTGATTTATAGAGATATCAATTTTCATATTAAATCACGAAAATAATTCCCAATCATATTTGATTATTTTTTTAAATCATGAATTTGTCTTATTAAATCTTTTATTAAATCATGAAAATAATTCTAAATTTTGTATTAAATAAAAGAAAAGATATAAAATACCATGAATGAAAGTGATTACTTTTCCAATATTGGTTGTTAATGTTAGTTTTGCAATAGAGACAAATGGAGATCTTAAAATTAAAAATAATTCCTAATTCATTAAGGAGCTTGAAGTTACAAAAAAAATTAAATTTCTTTTCAAGATGATGGTCATAAGTGCTTATTGATTTTTCACGAACATCATGAAATGAAGAAAAAATGAGTTTGGTATTGTATTATATTGAATTATTAAAACTTGTTAAGAACTAATAATGCATAAATATACTCAATAAATATATTTTCAAAATCATCATTTGTTATCCTTATATTGTCTATGATAATTTTGGTCAACTTTTCCTTATATAACTATCATGAAAAAACTACAAAAACTAATTAAAAAAAAAGATAATTAAAAATATATAAACAATTAGCCAATTATATAAATCCATAATAAAATGACACATCCACAAAATAAATGTTGAAATAAAACATGTACATATCACCTATTTGTTTCCATCACCCTGATTATCTTCCTTGATTGACATGACATAATTGTTGTTTTCGTAAACATGTTTTCCTCTAAGATTATGTCTTAGTACAAACCATCAATCTCTATCCAACATATCTATGTAAAATAACACTTTATTTTTGTGTTTAGGGATAGTGTAAGGCTCCTTTTTTTCATCCCACATCCTTTTAGAGTCAATATATATTATCTGTAATGTTTCCCAAATTTTCCAATAATTTTTTTTTTATTAGGGGTTCTTGGAGTTGATCATTCATCATTTCAACCCTTTAGGAATTCATTCACTATCATACAAAACATACACATACTAATTCCCCATTACGGTTGCAAGTTAAATTATAAGCATTTATCTATGGCTATCTCAACCCTATTCATAACACAAGTGAACTAGTAATCCTACTAACTAACCATTAGTTGATTTGGAACTTAAAGCTACTTGTACAACAATTTCATATATATAATATACATACACCTTGATAGTTCTCTTCTATTTTCATAGCACGACTGTATATATACATACATGTTATACTTTCTATTTCATATGTATAGAACACTCATAAAATAATATAGGGGTTCCTTAGATCTTAAATTTCACTTTGAAAGAAATCTCATGACATATCATACACTTGTTTTGTTAGATTGTAAACACACAATGATCAAATGTAAGGTAGGGACACTCTGGTTTTCACATGTGGGAAGTGTCCCTATTTACACGCAGTCATTATTACCGTGTCCTTAGTGCGCATGGAGTTAAAATCCTAGGTGGTTATGATTCATAGTTGGCACACAATACTCATCCTTAAGTAATTAACGACCTCGTGGTGACTAACTCAGGGGTGAGGATTCACTATCCGATATGCAAGAGCCAAAAAATGAAGACCAACATCCCAAAAAACTAAACCATACCCTAACTGGACTGTCATTCCCTTGCCATAAATGTTGACAAGGACCACAGGGGAGTAATTGTCACGCCTTAATGAGCTTTTTCTGCAAAATTGAATTTCCACTATGGCGTATTCCTTTGGCCCATCATTCAACTTGCGTGCCTACTGAGTTTCTGCCACCTTGCTCTAATCACATGGTCCAGGTACAGTGCATAGTTCCCACCATTAATACAACAGGAAATGGGTCTTCCCTGAGGCTATTGTTCAATCCCTTCTTGTGCTATGTAGCTTCGGAAGAAAATGCCTCTGGAAATAACCTTGCAACTACACTTGGCATGTGACTCTAGTGATGGGGAGGCTCTTATTCCATGTAGGGGAAACGTCATTACGTGTCCCTCTATTTCACCCTGATACCTGGTATGTTTCCCGAACTCCATTACTAAAATTACCTATAAGGTGTAGGAAATGTCAAACATATTTTGGTTGCTCCTGTGATTACTTGATAAATTTTTTGATTGGTTTTTCATCTTCTTTGTTCTGTAAATTTCGAGGTGGTACTATCCAGATTCCATATAAGTATATTTTCGTTTTGATCTGGGTAACTTAGGTTTTGATCCCTTATGAAGATAACCCCTCACTATTATAGTTTCCCACTAAATCGACCACCATGCCATCTGGGTTGGTTTATTTTATCTTGACTTAGGGAGAGAATTGCAAATATGGATAAGTTTCGTTCTCATTCATTTTCCCTTATACTATGAAAAACAAATACAGACTGATAAATTCTATGTTGGGGTTTGTCGTCATTCCTTGGTAAATCTTGTAATGGTTACTATTATCTTGTACAGTGTGACACAGATGTGAGTTCTTGTGATTGTATAAATATCCTTTCGGTATGTACTTTAGAGTTCCATACTCTGCGTTGAACATCCCAGTCTATTTGGTAAGGACAATTCAATTTCAATAGGGCGCTATGGAATTCCCTTATCTCGATAGGTTATTTATTGTATTGAGTCTTCCTTTGGAAGTTACCGCTCTGTAGGTTTTTTCAAGGCCCACTAGTTGGATCCTATGTCTGTATTTTCTTTTTAACTGATTGTTGTAATGTCCTTCGATACACACACACACACACACACACACACACACACACATATTTATATAATATGGGTGTATGCACACTGAGTAAACTTTGTTAAATGCATGTCCTCCAGTATGCAATAAATTTAAGTCTGTAATTAAACTATAAATTTACACTTCTCCTTCAGTTGATATTGTTATCTGTATGTGTACCTTTCAACACATAATGTTTAAATCTATGTTTAAGTTTTGAATAATTCATTTCCTTCATCATATAGTATTCAATTCAACATTTAAACTTTGATTAAAATACTTGGCATGCGTATACTATGCAACCTCTTAGAAATCGATTATGCAGTTCTTCATGGATTGCTGATTTAATTCTTGAAATATCAAATGAGAAAATTTTGGTTACCAAATCTAATGATGGGGCTCCTGTTGTTGCGAGGGTACCCATCAAGAATTCTTTGATCAAATTCCCCCTTTGGGCTTATGGACGAACCTCAACAATGTCGCGAATGGAAGGACAACTTCAGTTCTCAGAATCACAAGTTAAGTAAAACTCATGACTTAGACCTGCATTAATTTCATTTCCTGAATCATTATGGTAATTATCCTTCTGATGAAAGACATACTATTATTAATTATAGATTCATGTTTTTTCCTTGTAGGAATTTCTTCATTCGAAATCTTATGGATTCAAGATAACTTTGAACACTAGAAAAGGTATTTGGGTTCTAATTATAGTGCTTAAAAATGTGCTCGCAGTTACAAAGAAATGATGCAATTTTTGCGCTAGAGTACTATTTTCATGGAAAGTGTTTATTCCAGGCTCTTATAGACATCTGATAATTTATATATGTAACCGTTTTAAAGAGATTAATAGAAAATAAACTCTAGAATTTCAAATAGGATTTTCACTGTTTAATAGTTGCAAATTGTAGCGCTTGTAGGGCGTGAATATATATTATTTTCTATTGGTCTAATTCTGGAAGTTAGAAAATATTTCATGTGTCTTTATTTAGTGAGTTTTTCCCTTGTGTTAGCATATATCAAAACAAAGCTCTTCGTTTTGTGAGATATATGAGCTGTACAATTCTTATACTACTGTCATAGTCATAAAGACAGAAGATTTATTCAATTTTTCTCATGTTTTCCAACATGGATGAACTTATGGTATGAGTTGTTAGATATTTAAGTAGTTATGAAAATCTATGTACAACCACTCTATATATATGTAGATATCTCTATATATAAGGATATTTTCATCATCATCATATATATATATATATATATATATATATATATATATATATATATATATAAAGCTCAAGTATACTTCCAGTGCTTTATTTATCATTTGTACAATCTAATTATTTACTTTAATTGATTATCTACACATACATAAATCATATGTATTCACTGTTAAAAAATAGGATTGACTTCATTTAACCTAGATGTATCCTCTAGTATAATTACATCATTCAGTTCCATTCATGATTAATATACACAAGAAGCTTGCTTAAACAATACGATTAAATGTAAGGGGTTATCCTATAGTTTATTCCATTCCATCAGTAATTTAGTTCACAGAACTAACTCTTACATAATTAAGTAGAAGTACTCCACCAGCTATTAAATCAAAGGAAAGCAGCATTCGCTCAGTAATTTAATCAACATAAATAATTCATCCAAAATTAAATAGATGTATTCTATCAACCATCAACTCAAAAACATTCGATCAGTAATTTAATCAACAAAAATACTTCATCCAAAATTTAACAGATGTGTTCTATCAACCATTAAATCAAATAACATTCAATCAGTAACTAAATCAATAGAATAATTCCTCCAGAATTTAAACATATGTATTTTATCATCCATTTAATTCAAAATAACATTCGGTTAGAGAAAGAGTAGATATAAATATCTGAACAGTTGTCGAACAACAAATGGAACAACCAATTTTTTCCCAACCTTAGAACGGAACAACCAATCTACTTGCTCCGCTCACCCCCTAGTCTAACCATGAATCCATGAGGGCAAACTCCAGAACTCCTCTTAGAAATAGTCCTTCAGTTTCAGAAAACTTCTCCTTACCTCACACTTAGAAAAACAGTGTTCATAATAGGAAGAGATGATTATTTCCCCCCAGGGATGCTAGGTAGTGTCCTGCCTCCTCCCATATGCTATATATGCCAAAAGTATTTGTGCCTAGGTATTTTTACCTTGGGAATTTTTGCATCTTTCTAAATCCCTAATTTTCAAGGGCTACCAATGGCCAAATTCTTGATTTTCCACTTTTAACATTCAACCCTGAGGTAGTTCCAACATGTTCCCCACTCGTGGAGTCATGGTCAACTGATTTCAAAACCTCATTCCTACACACTTTGGTGGGACTAGCTTTTCAAACTCATACCTAATCCCTCATCCTTGGGAACTCAACCGCATCCTTTCCTTGGGAACTTACACCCATCCATACTGACTTTGGAATGCCTACTTGGGAACATACTAACACTCCTCTGCCCCCATACCTCTGGCCTCACCTTTACCTACCCTTGACTTCTGACCGCTGGTTGTTCCATTTTTCCATCAACAATAAATATACAAATATTTGTTTCTTACAAGTGTCATAGTCAAAGAGTTAGTTGGGTCAAATAAGATCTTTTCCCAACAGTCATAATCATAATTTACAATTAACTAAATTTGAAATTCGGAATTGCCATAAATGGCAATAATTTTCCAATTTCGAATTTTCCAAAAATGGAAATAAATTCCTAAGCATTTTTAAGACTTAAAATAATTTATTTATCTTTAGGGATGTCACTTCCTTTTCCCCTTCAGTACAACACTATCCTTAGTGTTATTCCCTTTCTCAGAACAAGGCTGGATGAGATTTCCGCAAATCTCCCTCCAACTCCCAAGTGGCCTCTTCAGGACTAAAGTGCTTTCATTGCACTTTTACCTGGGCGACGACTCTGTTTCGTAGTGTTATTTCTCTCCTGTCCAGAATGCACAGAGGTTCTGCTTGGAACTCTCCTTTTGGTTCCACCTGCACCAAGTTCCAATCGATCATATGAGTAGGATCATGAACATACTTTTTTAACAAAGAAATATGAAATACATTATGGATTCTCAGATT
>JZKD02S2271840.1:11572-21892 GCA_000966675.3 Picea glauca
CTCTCTCTCCCACTCTCCCTCTCTCTCCCACTATCCCTCTATCTCTACCCCTCTCTACCACTCCCCGTCTCTCTCTATTATAATAGTTTATAAAACCTATAAAAACAATTCAAACTATATTCATAATCATAATTTTTTAGAACTTACATAAAAAATAACCTTTATATTATAATTTATTTTTTTATTATAACACTTTATAAAAACTATAAAAGAAATTGAAACTATATTCATAATAATCATTTCTTTAAATCTATATACAAAATAACCTTTATATTATAATTTAGGAAAAGTTTTATGTTTCAACCAATCTAGTGTAGGAAATATAAGGGTGAAAACATGAAGTTGGGTAACAATTTTTTGAGAATCGAGTTTCCAAATTTTGTACTGATATTTTTTCAGCCGAACTAATAATTATTTCTGTCGAAAGACACATCTTTTTGGTCGAACCTTTAGATGTCAAATCAAACGGTACCATGACAATGGCCTCAACTGTTGTGTATGATATTAGCTGGATGGATTTTTTTTTCCGGTAACACTTTTTAGCCAAGCATTGTTTCGGCTGAAAGAATCCTTCGGCCAAAAATATGTTTCATCTGAAAAACAATTTCGGCCAAAAAACGTTTTATATATCACTCGCACATCATTCCTTTCACATTTTCCTGAACTATTTGAATCGTGGTTGATGTAGATTAGTTTTATCTCTTGGTCAGTGTTGGAAGACATGGTCATTGGTGGTTGGTGCTAGAGGTTGGTGCTGGTGGTCATTGTTGTTGGCAGTTTCTGTAGGCGGTTGTTGCGGGTGGTTGTTGTAGGCAGTTGGTGCTGGAGGTCATTACTGTTGTTCGTTTTCGCTAGTCTAGGTAAGTATATCCATGTCCCGGTTAATTAATTTTTAAGTATTTTTATAGTTTTTGTTTTAGGAGATTGACAGGGAATGAATTCGGCCCTGACCATATATTTAATTTCCACTTTTACCTTAAATTTATACATATTTAATTTCCACTTTTACCTTAAAGGCTTAAACACTTCGTTATTATTATTTTTATTATTTTTTATAATTCATTATAAAAACTACCTTAAATCGTAAAGAGGAATAGTGGAAGCTAGACAAATCAATTGAGTAAAAAAAATATCATACAGGTGAAAAACTAAAATTGGGAAAAATGAATACGGAAAAAATTAAAATTACAAGAAATCAAGTGGAAAAAAAAAGGTTAAAATTACAACACAAAATGACAAAATGAGACAAAACAATTACTTTAGTACTTTCAACGTAAAATAATAATTACTACTACTACTAATAATAATAAATTCTTCCACTAAAAATCTTTTAGACCGAATATGTGTGCACTTTCTAAACGATCTGAGTTTATGACAATTTTCCAGGCATACCTCATTGATTCCAAAGGCACTTGCTCTAAAATAAACCATTGTTTTATTCAGATCATCATTAAAAGAGATGTATGTGGATATTACAACTCATCAATCCATTATAAATATGACAAAGTAGTATATTTATCATAGTCATTCCTATATTATAAACGTTTTTTACATATCCATTCAGTATTTTCAATCAACTTACCTGGTCATCATCATTTTAGGAAACTAAATTACAACATTGTTTTCATCCACGTCTTTAAATAGTCAATGCCTATCTAGAAAACACTAGAGGTCCCTTGTCAGTTACTTCCATAAGAACACCAAGCGTGCTAAATTGGGAATTGAAGCCTTAATTATCATATAGTCCTACCTAGGGAACTAGTTCCAATCATATCCATACAATATTAATGTAGAAGTATATTGACAACCTAATGTTTAATTTCATTATTCATACATCATACACCTTAATTCCATATAAGCCATAGTGGGAACACTTACACTTGTTTTATTTTATTTTGATGTATAAGTTTTTAGTAGTTTTATAGTTTGTGTTTTAGGAGGTTGAATGGGTCGAATTCGACTTTGTCCATGTACAGGACATGCTCGAATTCGGGTTTGTCCCTATACATGGACAAGGCCATATTAGAGCCTGCCCCTGTACATGGACTAGGCCGAATTCGACCCTGTCCCTGTACAGGGCCAGCCCTGAATTTGGCCCAGTCCATGTACAAGGAAATGCCCGATTTTAATATTGAACCCAAATTTAAAATTTCACAATAATCTATATTTATTTTTTTAATTTTTCCTAAATTTGAACTTTGCTTCAAAATGGTTTTGGTTTTATCAATAAAAATGAACTTACAAAACAAGGATATGCAGTCTCAAATATTTTTTTTACATATTTCTTGCACAACTTTAAATTTTCTTGATAGGGACCACTGCCATGCAACACTTGCACTTGTTTTATTTTATTCTGATGTATAACTTTTTAGTAGTTTTATAGCTTGTGTTTTAGGTGGTTGACAGGGCCGAATTCAGCCCTGTCCATGCATAGGGACATGCTCGATTTTAATATTCAACCCCAATTTATAATTTCACAATAATCTATATTTATTTTTTAAATATTTCCTGAATTTCAATTTTTCTTCAAAATGGTTTTGGTTTTATCAACAACAATGAACTTACACAACAAGGATATGCAATCTCAAATATTTTTATCTTACATAATTCTTGCATAGCTTTAAATTTTCTTGATAGGGACTACTTCCATGCAACACTTGCACTGGATTTATTTTATTTTGATGTATAAATTTTTAGTAGTTTTATAGTTTGGGTTTTAGGAGGTTGACATGGTTGAATTCAGCCATGTCCATGTACAGAGGAAGGACCGAATTCGGGCCTATACCTGTACACAGTTAGGCCCAAATTCAGGCTCATCCCTATACACAGACAAGGCCAAATTTGGGTCTGTCCCTGTATAGGGATATAGACGAATTCGACCCTTTCCATGTACAAGGACAATCCTGATTTCATTGTCACTGGTTCAGGTAAATATATCCCTTTCCTGGTTAAATAATTTTTTAGTTATTTATAGTTTGTGTTTTAGGAGGTTGACAGGGCCGAATTTGACCCTGTCCATGTATAGGGGCAGGCTCGAATATGTCCAAGATCTTGTATCAATTACTTGATTGAATTCAAAATGATTCTCTTACTTTCAGTTTTCTATGTATTTGTTTGTGAAAAATATAGAAACCACTTATATAGTTAATTGTTGTGTGGGTTTTTGGTTTTTGGTTTATTTTTTTTCTTGGTTAAGTACCAAGATGAGATATTGTGTGACCCTCTTCTCTCCCAGTATGGTCCATGAGACCTAGGAGTAGTTATGAAGGGCATGATCACATCATTAATATTCCTCATATGTTGGGATGATAAAATATTATAAGTTATATCATGAGAATCATGTGGACATTCTTCCATTAAAGAAGAACTTACCTTGTTGACTTTGTCTTGAAACCCCCTTTGACTGAGTTATTCCCCCATTAATTGTTTTGTGGATTTTTGGGTTTTTTATTTCTTCTTCCTAAAGAAAGCTATCTGCCTTGACTTTGGATCCCCTCTCCTTGACTTGTTTTTTTCTTGTTCATTTTTCTGATTTAACAATTAATATTTTATGTTATAAAATACTATTTGTTTAAATTATTTAATTATTTAATTGAGTGTTTGTGACCCCTCTAGGATATTTCTTCTTGGTGTATTAATCCACCATGGTCTTACCTATCCAACCTCTTATTATCGCTAACCCCTAAGGGTCTTTTCCATCTTGCCACAGGTCTCTTCTTGGTTGTTGTTTGGGGTTTTCGGTTCTCCTTGCTAGTGTTAACCTCCTCATTTTTTTGTTGGTGTCGCCCTCCTTATTTCCTTGCTAATTCCACCCTATGTATGTTGTCGATGTCCTCTTCTATTCCTGGTGCCACCTGTGTATGTTGATGGTTATTCTTTTGATATTTTACCCTAAAAGTTCTTATTGGAAATTTTTTCCAAGTGTCATGATGAGATATTTCATGAGGGTTTGATCAATGATCCCTTGAAGATTTTTCTGAGCATATATCTAAGAGGATAGAAACAACATATCAAGTAATATTGTTTCTTGTTTTAGTTAAGTAAATGTTTTGTTAGTGATTGTTTTTAGGCTACCGGATTATGGATCAGAAGTTTCAATGTCTTGCTCATTGTAACATACATGTAACTAATGTTTAGAAATTAAAAAAAAATTCTTTTTTAGCTAGTTATATTTTTTCCCTTAAACTTAAACATGTTTGTTGTCATAGGGGAAGACCCAGGGTTCAACGCACAAAAAAAACCCTAACTACTTTCCCTTTCTGCAACACCTATGAAGCAGATGAAGTCTCACTCGAGGTAGAGGCAGGGGTGGTTGCAGGACTCCAATGTCTGCAACCTTACCTGGGACACATATATGTGATTACAATACTCTAAAAATGCACTTAGAATTTATTATTCATTAGTATTTATCCTTTGTTTACAGTGCATATAAACCCTAATTACAGAGTAGCACAGTATTCAACCAGTTCTAACATATTGAAGTACTTAGCATAAGGAAACAGTTCAGATATAACATGTTATTCACATCACTAGGCACTAAGCTATCATACACATCTTAAGAATACATTATTACACTAAGGATTAATTACATAAGCCATATAACAACCATAATGCACAAAGAAACCATAACACAGTATATACGTGGTTCACCCCCAGCCTAGGGCTACGTCCACCAACTCTTATTCTCTTTATTATCTTCTGTCAATCATCTACATGCACATAGCCACAAGATCCTACTCTGCATAGGATAGGAGATATGCACTCACTCTACCAGATCCTCCTTCCCTGAGCTAGGTTACACCACAAAGCCTTCCTACAGTCCGCACATCAGCTTCTTATAATCGCTTGCACTTAGCTCTGCAATTTCTCAACACAACGTGCACAAAGCATCATAACCATTCACACTTAGCTTACATTAGGCTTCACTAGCTCTCTACTTACATCACATAGATTTTTATTTATATATTACAAAATGGGCCTAAACATGGGTAAACCCATGGGCCAACATTTACATACCCATTACATATGCCCAAAACCCAAAAATCCCTAAACAAGGGGCCGAGATCCCATGATCTCCACTTCGAATTGCACTCCACCTTCGACATCCTATCGAAGTCCCAAAATAGGTCAAACATGACCAAGGATTTCCAAAACTTGGTCAAGGGCCAACAGACCCCCAACACTCACCTATGACTTGTCCTCAGTCACTTTGATCTCGGTATCTCTGCCTCAAAATCCTCAAGCTTGGCTCGAGCTACTTCAACTTGCTACTGCACCAAGGCCTCCTGCACGATGAACTCTTGAATAACTGCCTCATTGACAGGTCTCTCTAAGTGTTGTTCTACTGAAGTGACTACTTGTTCCAGCTCTTCTCCTCAGCCTTCAATCTCCTCAAAAAGTAGGCAAGTTGCATCTTGGACTGGTTGGAGAATCTGAGTCACTTCCATGACTATACTTTGTATGGCATGGACCTGTTGCTAAGAAGTGCGTTCCTCCTGTGATATTTTCATCATCTCAACTGCTGACAGGAGTTTCAATTGTGCCTGTACTATCATTGCTTGTTGCTTTTCCTCATAGAGCTATGACTCTAGTGTCTTTAGTTTAGGGTCCTCTATTAGTCGCTCATAAGTCTGCACACTTCTACTGCTAATCTTTTTAGATTCCAAAGCTAATGCTCTAATTCTCTCAACTGTGCTCCAGGAAGTTTCTTCTCTTTGGTCTCGCACTTCTTGCAGAGTGCTTGGAACTATTTGTAGCTCTAGATATTTGATTCTCTGTTGAAGTTTTTGGATGGCTTCAAAAAGTTTCACAACTTAATGCTCCACTGGGTCTTCCTCCTTTTTCTCTAAGCCCATCACAAAGCGAAGTGCTATATTGACTGCTTCTTTGACTACAACCTGCTCCACGAGCAATTGTTCTTTCTCCTGCTGGGTCTGCGCTTTCTCCACTTTGAACTTTGTTTGGAGGTCATCATTCTCCTATTGTACAACTCAAAATTACTCTATCACTTCCTCTTGTGCCTTCTTCAAGGTCACTGTGGCCTGTTATTTTTCTTCCTGCATGGGACGAAGGTGAGCTTCGGTCGCATAAGCTATTTTGTGGAGTTAGGTAGGCTCATTTCCCAACTCTGGTTCTTTTGATGGTGGGGGAGTAGTAGACACTACGCGGCTGGAGTGAAGGGCATGTTGTACCCCTCTCAACTTTGCTTCAAGCCTTTCATACATGGTTTCCTTTTTTGCTTCGTTTATCTGCAAAATATCTTATGAGGCATATGATACAAATGCGATAATGAATTCAAGGTCATCGACCGTGAGAAAAGTCTGCAGCTTTGGATTACTATATTTGGACTTCTTCCATGATGTAGGTTTCATGGGGGAAACCTTTCTTTTCTTGGATGTCTCGACCTCATCAACGAGATCTCTAGGAAGTGTTACTTTGCCTTGCCTTTGCTTGTCTCTTTCTCCATTGTTTTATTCTTTGTCTACTTCATCATCACCTCCTACGCTAGGTGATTCTGAAGCAGTCTCTTCTGATGTGTTGTTAAACTTCTTTACCTCTTATGTATTCTTCCTTCTGCTAGTTCCATGTGTATCATACTCTTCGCGAGTGGCTACCGGGCTTCCAATTAGTTCAGGTTTGGACAGTTCTATGGGGTCAATAGGGATAAGGACCTCTGCAGGCCATTCCTTTGTTATTTCTTCTAGGTTGTTCTTTGTGATATTATAAAAACTATGCAGTACTTATGTGTGTTCATCTCCACACACAGTGATATATATAAAATGTTTGTCTGCGTCGAACTTCATAATTGACCTGAAAATGTGTAGGGTATTTGGCATCATACAAGGGACAAACTCAATAGCCCTCTTTAATCACAGGTACTAGGTGTGAAGCACTACATTTTACTACCATTGTTTTCCCATATCGCTTGAATACCGGAGCGTGGTGAACTTCGCAGCTAAGGGTTCAGATGTCTCTATTTAAGGGAAGTTCACACCTTCTGGCATCTCCCAAGCAATGAATGCGATGAGGATTAGTAGCCAACCGAAGTGGAACTCGTAGCCCTGATCTTGAGCTTCATGGAATTCTTGGTCTAGCTAGATAACTAAGTAGATTGCCCAGTTCATTTGTAGCCCCTCCACGCATTTTCTTGTAAGGTCAACAAAAAACCCTGTGACCTACGTGGGTCTGTTATTCTAGACTATTTTACCAGCAATCAACTAGAAATCAAGGTGCATTGCACCATTCTGGATGGAGGCTACCATGTAGCCTCGCTTCCCCTTCTCCACATCGTCGTAGGTATCTTTAATCTTTTGTGCCAGGGCATAGTCTGTAGCCTTTCCTTGGTAAAAGTATTGCGGGTTTGGTCCCTGCATTCTCAATTCAGTGATCTGATGGATCAATGTCGGATCAACGATGATGTGTCTATCTAGCCACAGATAGCCACCATGGAAGTTTGATAACAGGATATTAACACATGCGTTAACGTCCTGGTGCCTTCTGAAATGGGGCATTTTCATCATGCTCAGAATAGTGGACCTTGCGATGTACATAGTCCATGGTTGGGGGATGATATTCAACTTCTTCCCCTTCGTCCTGGTCAAATACCTATGTGGGTAAAGCATGCCAAAGTTCTTGCGGTCTCCCAAATTGAATTCGTTGATCTTTAATTTCAAGATCTTAGCCAGTTGTGGCTTGCATGTGTGTATTCCCTTCGGGAGATACGCAGTAATTAAGGTGTAGTCGAAGTCCCTGGGGACACTGTCATGATTCACCGCATCGGCCATAGGTGGGATATAGTCAGGGAGGATTGATGGGATTATCTTCGCATTCACCAAGTCATCATGGTTCTTGGTGTGTTTCTCAGTTGCAACTCAGGATGGTCTAGATCCATGAGCATTTGATGGGGAGGCTTGCACTCCTCTCGTCGATGAAGCTTGAATCCCTATGGACATTACTTTGTCGGGCATTAGATAGATTAGGATTTCTTCTATTGAATTTATACTATGTTGAGTTCATCTTACATGCACACTTGAGATCGGATAACTCAAGTTGATGAAAACAACATGCTTAATGCAACAGAACAGGTGGCGAATTCTTAGTAAAAACAACGCGGTAACAATGAGTTCTCTTGTTGGTTTGGATACAATTCATAAAAGTGTTCTTGGTGAAACATTTGATGGGATAAGTAGACAATGATGTAACAGATCCTTCCAATGGACAATAAGCCTTCATCAATGTAGTTCTATCCATTATGGTGCGGTCCCAATGGTTCGATGGTGAGATTTATGATCACAATTGTTGTTCTAACTGTTCTGGAGTGTCAATATAACAGTCATAATGACTCTAATGGTTATATTTATCTGCCATGGCAAAGTGCCAATATGAGCTGTTTTGATATTTCAGAGAAGTTCAAATTCTGGAGACATTCCTTCTGCAAAGTCTTCTCTGGAACTTCCTGTAAGTTCTCTAACTTTGCTTTCTTCTTGCCGATCTTTCTGGCCTTCTTCCCTGTGATCTGTGTCTTAGTATTCCTCTTTCCATTCTGATTCTTATCTCCTCTTGGCATAGTAACTTTGCGTTGTTGATGATATTTCCTAGGGTTCAAGGTCAATACTTCTTTTATGTCTAGGGTAGGTTCTTTACTCTCTTATACAGACAGGTGTTTCCAGTCTTCCTGTGTTCTTTCAACTTTTACATCCAAGTTTCTGGTTCTGAACAGCTTCGACCTGTTCTCCTATTCTTAGATCAATTGTGCTAACCTCCTAGTCATGAAATATTTTAATTCTTTCATTTTCTGTTCTAGAGCTTCCTCTTCTTGTTTTCTTCGGGTATGATCTTTCTCAATCCAAGTTTTTCCTAGTAACATAGAAAATGGGGTTTTGTTCTCAATAAATTTAACAACCTCAAATTCTTCCTCTGTCAAAGTTCCATGAGAGCTCATAGATGTCTGGGTAATTCTTCCACATAGGGTTATCAACTTTCCTCTAAATAATCTTATTCCTCCCAATGAAGGAATCATAGCAGGATTTCCCAAAATTTCCCACGTTATTTCTGTCATGATATTCACCTGTGTTTCCTCATCCAAAACAGAGTCAATGTCAAAGTCTCATATTCTTGTTTCTATGCACTCTTTTTCTTTGAAAATATTTGATAAGTTGACATCTCTGTGACCATTCAGGGTTTCTTTCATTTGTAGTAATACAGTCTCTGATTCTTTCTGGGATTCTTCCATAATCATAGTCTCTTGGCCTTCCTCGGGGTTTTCTTGTTCCATATTCATGCTTTCAAGATTAGAAATCATTCTAGGGCAATCCAAAACTTCATGGTCCATAGCTTAATAGCAAAGACAACTAGGTCTTCTACCAGGGCATTCCTTAGCAAGATGTCTCAGACTTCTACAACTATAACAAAGAGTTAATCTTCTCTTTCTCTTAAATGATCCCCAACCATTCTTGTAATGCACACTAAGATCACAGTAACTAACCTACAAGCAATTATTTCCAGGATCCTGCATCCACTTGTTAGTCCAAACATTCTTTTTATGCATAGGAATAACATATGTTTCATTATTTCTATCAGATCTACTCATATCAAATCTTTTTTCTTCTAGTTGTACCCTAGTTTTCAGACTAGGACAAAATTTATCAAACATACCTAGATTCATTCTTTCGAAAGAAAAAATTTCACTTATCTTACCTTTCTCAGAGCACAAAGATTTCATATCTTACCTTTTTTCTTTAGATTGGACTTCTCTTCTTAGCACAGGGCTTCACAAGTCAAGTAGAATACTGCGCACTAAAGTAGCAGATCTATGCACAGAGCTTTGTCTTTTCTTCAGTTCCCAACAATCATAGTTTCAGGTCCTAGAAATAGAACCATTTGTTGGAACAAGGGCAGACGCAGGGTTCAACGCTTCAACAACGCACCAAAAAAACCCTAACTACCAACCCTTTTGGAAACACCTACGAAGAAGATGAAGTCTCACCCGAGGTTGAGAGAGGGGTGGTTGTAGGAATCTAGTGTCTGCAACCTTAGCTGGGACATAGATATGCAATTACAATACTCTAACAATGCACTTAGTTGTTATCGCTGATTAGTATTTATCCTTTTTTTACAATGCAGATAAACCCTAATTATAGAGTAGCACAGTATTCAACTAGATTTAACGTATTGAAGCACTTAGCATAAGGAAACATATCAGATCTAGCATCTTATTCACATCAGTAGGCACTAATATATCATACTCATCTTAAGCATACATTATTTCACTAATCATTAATCACATAAGCCATATAACAACCATAATGCACAAAGAAACCA
>JZKD02S2271840.1:21902-49238 GCA_000966675.3 Picea glauca
TTGTTCTCAATAAATTTAACAACCTCAAATTCTTCCTCTGTCAAAGTTCCATGAGAGCTCATAGATGTCTGGGTAATTCTTCCACATAGGGTTATCAACTTTCCTCTAAATAATCTTATTCCTCCCAATGAAGGAATCATAGCAGGATTTCCCAAAATTTCCCACGTTATTTCTGTCATGATATTCACCTGTGTTTCCTCATCCAAAACAGAGTCAATGTCAAAGTCTCATATTCTTGTTTCTATGCACTCTTTTTCTTTGAAAATATTTGATAAGTTGACATCTCTGTGACCATTCAGGGTTTCTTTCATTTGTAGTAATACAGTCTCTGATTCTTTCTGGGATTCTTCCATAATCATAGTCTCTTGGCCTTCCTCGGGGTTTTCTTGTTCCATATTCATGCTTTCAAGATTAGAAATCATTCTAGGGCAATCCAAAACTTCATGGTCCATAGCTTAATAGCAAAGACAACTAGGTCTTCTACCAGGGCATTCCTTAGCAAGATGTCTCAGACTTCTACAACTATAACAAAGAGTTAATCTTCTCTTTCTCTTAAATGATCCCCAACCATTCTTGTAATGCACACTAAGATCACAGTAACTAACCTACAAGCAATTATTTCCAGGATCCTGCATCCACTTGTTAGTCCAAACATTCTTTTTATGCATAGGAATAACATATGTTTCATTATTTCTATCAGATCTACTCATATCAAATCTTTTTTCTTCTAGTTGTACCCTAGTTTTCAGACTAGGACAAAATTTATCAAACATACCTAGATTCATTCTTTCGAAAGAAAAAATTTCACTTATCTTACCTTTCTCAGAGCACAAAGATTTCATATCTTACCTTTTTTCTTTAGATTGGACTTCTCTTCTTAGCACAGGGCTTCACAAGTCAAGTAGAATACTGCGCACTAAAGTAGCAGATCTATGCACAGAGCTTTGTCTTTTCTTCAGTTCCCAACAATCATAGTTTCAGGTCCTAGAAATAGAACCATTTGTTGGAACAAGGGCAGACGCAGGGTTCAACGCTTCAACAACGCACCAAAAAAACCCTAACTACCAACCCTTTTGGAAACACCTACGAAGAAGATGAAGTCTCACCCGAGGTTGAGAGAGGGGTGGTTGTAGGAATCTAGTGTCTGCAACCTTAGCTGGGACATAGATATGCAATTACAATACTCTAACAATGCACTTAGTTGTTATCGCTGATTAGTATTTATCCTTTTTTTACAATGCAGATAAACCCTAATTATAGAGTAGCACAGTATTCAACTAGATTTAACGTATTGAAGCACTTAGCATAAGGAAACATATCAGATCTAGCATCTTATTCACATCAGTAGGCACTAATATATCATACTCATCTTAAGCATACATTATTTCACTAATCATTAATCACATAAGCCATATAACAACCATAATGCACAAAGAAACCATAACACAGGATATACGTGGTTCACCCCTAGCCTGGGGCTATGTCCACCAACTCTTATTCTCTTTATTATCTTCTGTCAATCATATACATGCAAAGAGCCACAAGATTCTACTCCGTGTAGGACAGGAGATCTATGTGCACTCCCCCAGATCCTCATTCCCCGAGCTAGGTTACAACACAAAGACTTCCTACAGACTGCACATAAGCTTCTTACAATCTCTTTCACGTAGCTATGCAAGTTCTCAACACAACGTGCACAAAGAATCATAACCATTTGCACTTAGCTTACATTAGGATTCACTATCTCTCTACTTACATCGCCTATCTTTCTATTTATATATTACAAAATGGGCCTAAACATGGTTAAACCCATGGGACGACATCCCCATACCCGTTACATAATCCCAAAACCCAAAAATCCCTAAATAAGGGGTCGATATGCCACGATATCCTCTTTGACTTGCACTCCACCTTCGACAGCCCGTCGAAGTCCCAAAATAGGTCAAACATGACCAAGGATTTCCAAAACTTGGTCAAGGGCCAATAATGTTACACATATATTGTCTTAAAAATTATCTTCTACGATTTACACAAATATAGATTATCTTCTACATGTTACATTTTTTTAAGTTTTAATATTTTCATGTTCATTATATATAACGTCATAGTAAAAAATATAGTTGTTCTAGTTTTTTAAATATATGTCTTTGATTCTTTGAAGTTGTTATAAGCGCTTAAATGACTTCAAGTTGTTCTATAAAATATATTTCCATTTTATGTTTCTATAACTTATGAACTTTCATATTCATGAATTTTCAAAGGATATATATCGAGGCAAGATGTTGAGACAAGATTCTCCAAAAATTCCTCGCAAACACTCTAGGCTATCCAATGAAGGAAGAAGAGGAACCCCTTCTTTGACTAAGACTCCGAGTGACCAATGACAATCTAGTGAGAAGAGGAGATTATCAAATGAATCTGTGAATAGATCATCCTGAGAATGTGCTCAAAATAGTGTCATGGATGCATCTTTTTTAGATAGGTTTTACATTAATACTCCAACATCGGAGAATGTAGGGAATACATCATGACAAGAAAATATGTTTGGTAATTGTTTTTGATTTTGTATTTTTGTGTATTTATGTTTATGTTTTATATATGTTTTTTATTTTTATTTTTTATGTTAAATTATGTTTTTGTTTAATGTTGTAATTACTTTCAAATGTGTATGTGTAGAGGATGAGTTTAATGCAAGTGAATATAATGAAAGAGAGAGTGGGTATCATGAAGATTCCAATGTTTGTGAAGAGGGTGAAGATGGATTCAGGGGGCGTTATCTAGAAAGAAATGATTACACTCCTATATCCACCTATCCCTCAGATATTGGTGATGAGATTCCTTGGGAAGGGTTTACTGAAGCAATGACCCTCGAACAATGCTTAGGTGTTAAAATCATGATGGAAAATGATTTGAAGAGCTTGGATATCCCTCGAAAGAGTAAGAAAAGATTGGATATTGTTTTGCATTCATTGCAGAACTTTATGGATGCATATCAAAAGATGGGGACAACAACTAATAGTGTTATCGATTTGATGAGGAGACAAAATTCGAAGGTGATGGGCCCTGATAAATGGGACGTAGTAACAAGCATATTTTCAAAAGAATATGCAATTTCTATGTTCAATTTCAAAGAGGGGTAAAGAGAAAGATGTTGAAGGTGAAATATTTTAAGCACCACAACATAGAAGGACATATTTATAATACATTTTTGGCAGCATATGAGAAGTTTCTATGGATTGATGAGGTTCCACATTACTTTGCTAAACACTTTTATGCAAAAAATTTCATGGACATGAACCTTGATTATACCAGCCTACCGTCCAATTATTATGGGGTTGGTAAAGGACAAACATATGATCAAAAAGAGGCATATCAAAATGAAACATTGTAGAGGCCTCCATGACCTTTAGTATCTCGTCCAACAGGGGAATTTTTCTCACATTCATAGTTGCGAGCTATATCATATGTTGGCGAGGAGGCTAGGAATGCAATCGGGGAAAATTTGGAATCAATTTTTTATGTTGTTGATGTTCGTTTGAACCATCAGAGAAAGAAATCCAATTCTCGAGACAATTTTGTTTACAAAACAGATGAAGAGATAGATACCATGTCAATAGAAGATCTTAAGGAGTATGCAAAATGTTTTCGTAATGGTTGGAAGGTGTTAATTCATAATGATGAACCAAACATCGGATTGGTATGTGTTATACTTAGTAAATTTTTGATGCATTTGAGGATAGTTTTCTTGTAGTTCTAGATCTAGATATATATCATTGTATATTTATAAATAATTGAGTTGTTATCAAGTTTATTAAAAATTTAAAAGACTATAAAAAAATTCATATTATAAATTCAAAGGGTTCTATAAATTTTTTAAATAAAANTCTTAGAGCACAAAGATTTCATATCTTACCTTTTTTCTTCAGATTGGACTTCTCTTCTTAGCACAGGGCTTCACAAGTCAAGTAGAATACTGTGCACTAAAGTAGAAGATCTATGCACAGATCTTTGTCTTTTCTTAAGTTCCCAACAATCATAGTTTCAGTTCCTAGAAATAGAACCATTTGTTGGCACAAAGGCAGACGCAGGGTTCAACGCTTCAACAATGCACCAAAAAAACCCTAACCCTTTTGGAAACACCTACGAAGAAGATGAAGTCTCACCCAAGGTTGAGAGAGGGGTGGTTGTAGGAATCCAGTGTCTGCAACCTTAGCTGGGACACAGATCTGCAATTACAATACTCTAACAATGCACTTAGTCGTTATCGTTGATTAGTATTTATCCTTTTTTTACAATGCAGATAAACCCTAATTATAGAGTAGCACAATATTCAACTAGATTTAACATATTGAAGCACTTAGCATAAGGAAACATATCAGATCTAGCATCTTATTCACATCAGTAGGCACTAATATATCATACTCATCTTAAGCATACATTATTGCACTAATCATTAATCACATAAGCCATATAACAACCATAATGCACAAAGAAACCATAACACAGGATATACGTGGTTCACCCCTAGCCTGGGGCTATGTCCACCAACTCTTATTCTCATTATTATCTTCTATCAATCATCTACATGCAAAGAGCCACAAGATTCTACTCCGTGTAGGACAAGAGATCTATGTGCACTTCGCCAGATCCTCATTCCCTGAGCTAGGTTACAACACAAAGACTTCCTACAGACTGTACATAAGCTTCTTACAATCACTTTCACGTAGCTATGCAAGTTCTCAACACAACATGCACAAAGAATCATAACCATTTTCACTTAGCTTACATTAGGATTCACTATCTCTCTACTTACATTGCCTAGCTTTCTATTTATGTATTACAAAATGGGCCTAAACATGGTTAAACCCATGGGACGACATCCCCATACCCGTTACATAAGCCCAAAACCAAAAAATCCCTAAATAAGGAGTCGATATGCCACGATCTCCGCTTTGACTTGCACTTCGCCTTCGACAACCCGTCGAAGTCCCAAAATAGGTCAAACATGACCAAGGATTTCCAAAACTTGGTCAAGGGCCAATAATGTTACACATATATTGTCTTAAAAATTATCTTCTACAATTTACACAAATATAGATTATCTTCTACATGTTACATTTTTTTAAGTTTTAATATTTTCATGTTCATTATATATAACGTCATAGTAAAAAATATAGTTGTTCTAGTTTTTTAAATATATGTCTTTGATTCTTTGAAGTTGTTATAAGCGCTTAAATGACTTCAAGTTGTTCTATAAAATATATTTCCATTTTATGTTTCTATAACTTATGAACTTTCATATTCATGAATTTTCAAAGGATATATATCGAGGCAAGATGTTGAGACAAGATTCTCCAAAAATTCCTCGCAAACACTCTAGGCTATCCAATGAAGGAAGAAGAGGAACCCCTTCTTTGACTAAGACTCCGAGTGACCAATGACAATCTAGTGAGAAGAGGAGATTATCAAATGAATCTGTGAATAGATCATCCTGAGAATGTGCTCAAAATAGTGTCATGGATGCATCTTTTTTAGATAGGTTTTACATTAATACTCCAACATCGGAGAATGTAGGGAATACATCATGACAAGAAAATATGTTTGGTAATTGTTTTTGATTTTGTATTTTTGTGTATTTATGTTTATGTTTTATATATGTTTTTTATTTTTATTTTTTATGTTAAATTATGTTTTTGTTTAATGTTGTAATTACTTTCAAATGTGTATGTGTAGAGGATGAGTTTAATGCAAGTGAATATAATGAAAGAGAGAGTGGGTATCATGAAGATTCCAATGTTTGTGAAGAGGGTGAAGATGGATTCAGGGGGCGTTATCTAGAAAGAAATGATTACACTCCTATATCCACCTATCCCTCAGATATTGGTGATGAGATTCCTTGGGAAGGGTTTACTGAAGCAATGACCCTCGAACAATGCTTAGGTGTTAAAATCATGATGGAAAATGATTTGAAGAGCTTGGATATCCCTCGAAAGAGTAAGAAAAGATTGGATATTGTTTTGCATTCATTGCAGAACTTTATGGATGCATATCAAAAGATGGGGACAACAACTAATAGTGTTATCGATTTGATGAGGAGACAAAATTCGAAGGTGATGGGCCCTGATAAATGGGACGTAGTAACAAGCATATTTTCAAAAGAATATGCAATTTCTATGTTCAATTTCAAAGAGGGGTAAAGAGAAAGATGTTGAAGGTGAAATATTTTAAGCACCACAACATAGAAGGACATATTTATAATACATTTTTGGCAGCATATGAGAAGTTTCTATGGATTGATGAGGTTCCACATTACTTTGCTAAACACTTTTATGCAAAAAATTTCATGGACATGAACCTTGATTATACCAGCCTACCGTCCAATTATTATGGGGTTGGTAAAGGACAAACATATGATCAAAAAGAGGCATATCAAAATGAAACATTGTAGAGGCCTCCATGACCTTTAGTATCTCGTCCAACAGGGGAATTTTTCTCACATTCATAGTTGCGAGCTATATCATATGTTGGCGAGGAGGCTAGGAATGCAATCGGGGAAAATTTGGAATCAATTTTTTATGTTGTTGATGTTCGTTTGAACCATCAGAGAAAGAAATCCAATTCTCGAGACAATTTTGTTTACAAAACAGATGAAGAGATAGATACCATGTCAATAGAAGATCTTAAGGAGTATGCAAAATGTTTTCGTAATGGTTGGAAGGTGTTAATTCATAATGATGAACCAAACATCGGATTGGTATGTGTTATACTTAGTAAATTTTTGATGCATTTGAGGATAGTTTTCTTGTAGTTCTAGATCTAGATATATATCATTGTATATTTATAAATAATTGAGTTGTTATCAAGTTTATTAAAAATTTAAAAGACTATAAAAAAATTCATATTATAAATTCAAAGGGTTCTATAAATTTTTTAAATAAAACTTTCTTTAAAATAAATGATTTTTTTTTATTACATATAAATATAAATGACATAAATAATAATTCCTTATATTTTCTAAATTAGATTACATTACATTGGTTGAAGTTGTGTTACATTATTATAAGGATTATTTTGTATGTATTTTTTCCCTTAATTGATGAATTTGGGATTACACAATGGAATTTTAAACAGAGTAGGGATATAAAAGACTCTATAAGTTTTTAATAGTATTTTTTTCTTTTTAAATAGATTTAGTTTTTCCTCATATAAATTTATATGAGGATTTATTTTATTTGTTGACTAAAAAAATAAAGTCTATAAAATAATATAAATGAAATTCTACAAAAATAACACTTATAGTAAAACTTAGAGAGTAGGTAAAAATGGACTTACCGAGTATTGTAGCTCATAAAAGGGAATTTCCCAGTTAGTATATATGATGTTACCCTTCTAATTAGAAATTCATAGGTTTAGTTTGGCTAAGGTAATTTTTGGTGTAGTCATATTAAAGGGTTAGAAATGGGGTTTTATTGGGCATCGCTTGGCCATACGAAATGCGAGACCTAATTTTTTTTTTTGCAATTGTTTTGGCAAGAGAGAGGAATTGGTTTAAATGATCCATGGCAACAAGGTAGGGTTAATTCTAAGTAGCTCAATGGAAACAATATTTAATTTAATTCTACAAATTTGAAGAATGGAAAATCTGAGGGTATATAGGTGAGATATTTTCAATTCATTCACTGATCATCAACATATAAATTGTTCTCTCCCTTTGTTTTTATTGTTTTCAGAGAAAGGAGGCCTCTCAGTCATTTCCTTGTCGAAGGAATTGGAATCAACATAGTAGAAACCATGGTTAAACTCACAAAATTGTATCCCACCCTAGTTAATTTTCATTTCTTGAAATCAAATTTTGTAACTGTTGATTCCATGTAACATTCGTTTGAGTTTAGTCAGCTATTTTTGTGAGTGAGCAAGAAATTAAATACAGGATTTTCATGGATACCCAATTGGGAAATTAACATATTTCATATATATAATAGACAACTAAAATAACATCGATTAATATGAATGGATATGATATGTTGGTATTTATATTGTGAATGAATTCTCAGGGATTTGAGATTGTAAATTCCTTGACTGGATGCCAATTGGAAAACATTACTTCAGTCGAGTGTTGATGCCCCTGTCTTTAGAAGAGGTAAGAAGTGGATGGATATTTATGTTGGTGTTTATTCATACATTTTTATACTTGGAAGCGATGGTTTAATAGTAGTGGCATCACTTTTCAATAAAAAAGTTATTAGTATTGACTGCAAATTCGATCAGTTTGTTTCTGTGCACAAAGGCACATCCTCAAAATGGAACTAGATTCCAAGTTTGCATATGGGTTTGGCATGAGATATGACATTTTGTTATTTGATCTTGTGTAAATCATAGACAATATCAAATAGGATAGATGCACATGGTCATGAATCTACAACAATAGAGCATGATAGGGGATGAAGGAGTTGAGATATTAGAAAACAAACCCTTTGAAGATTATGAATTTGGGAGGGACCAATACATATATAAGGTCTATCATCTAAAAAAGTATCGCACTTTGAAATCAAATTAAGTTCTATTTGATAGCAATTTCTAATCCATCAGATCCAGATTCAAAGCACTGGTTAGAAGTGAGAAATGGGAAAATGAATTTTTTATATATTTTTAAATTCTCTCTTATTTTCTAAATAGAAATACAATTCTATACATTCATAAGCAATATGGTTACATTACATATGCATATGACTCTTAATTCCTTGATTCATTCTAACAATATTATTTGCAAACCTCTACACATTGAGTTAGCATTTTTTCCTTTGTTTTTGGTTGGAGTGGGGTCAATGTCTGGGGAGGTCTGGGGATTCGCTGGTAGTTGAGAGAGGGTAGCACAAAAATGTTGGGAATCAAACCTGGGAACCCAACTGACAAAATGTTAGGAACCAAACCTGGGTTCCCAACTGACAAGTTGTCATTAGTATAATCTATTGAATTTTAAAAAAGTGATTCTGAGCATGCTTGTTTGCTTGGAGTGTCATGATTCTCAGCATCATCACACCCTCACTTCAATTATTTTGATCTTGAAAGTTCCTTGATGATATCTTGTACGGACTGTCCATTTGCTAGAAATATTAGTGGAGAAAAATGGAATGTACAATCCTAGAGTGATGAGGAATTGAACTCCTAAATTAGCGAGATAAATGAATTCTGTAAGTAAACCAACTACTTGAGTAGTTGATTTTTGGTTGGATAACATACTAGGAGGTTATGTTGCAAAATTTGCAGTAGATTGTATTCAATCATACAGTGTCACAAAAAATGATTTTTTCAAAGGTCCGCAGGGGAGGTGTTGGAACACATATTTTCCTAAACTTTAGAATTAGATAATTTTCGTTCTTTTTTAACTAAGGACAAATGCACACTTTAATATCAACATTGATGAAGCCTTAAATTGAATCCAATGATCTGAAATCCTTAAAAGTTATGGAGCCGCCCACTTGATTAAAAGGTCAAATGACCAATGACTACCTTCGAAATGTCAGGTTTTGGGGTTTCTCTATACTAATAGTCCAACATGTAATAACTCCAAATTCTTGATATAGGAAGTTGCAAAAATATATTAAGTTAAAACGGGTTAATTAAATGATTTAAAAATAATTAACGATATTTAAACCTTATCGCAATTTTGTGTTTCGGGGATCCTGCCTCGAACGACAACCAAAGTCCCTATACCCGAAATCATGAAACCCTTGAAGTTAATATCGATTATTTAAAAGGTTAAAAGTGATTAATATTAATTAATCAATCATTATTTCGTGATTTAGAGAATGTATCTCGTGCTAGTACAGAATATCCCGAGACTTGAAACCCCGAAATCTATGAGGTTAATAATGATTAATTAAAAGAGTTAAATGCAATTAAACTTAATTAATCACATTGTGATTTCACATTTCATAATTTATAACTCAGGCTGTTAAAGATTTCCCGAGATCTGAAATGCCAAAATTTACTTAATGATAACTATGATTAACTGATGCTTAAACAAAGATTATCTCTTAATTAATACATCGCTTAATAATGACTCAGATAGATTCAAATTTTGTATGTGATTTTCCCGAGAATGAACCACCAAAAATAAATGCCATTAATAATACCTTTACGATAATCATTCCAAGTAAGATTTTGATCCACTGCTTAAATGTGATTCATTAAAGAAAGTAAATACTCTGTCAGTGAAGGTATTGGTTGATTGACATGATTAAAGGAAAAGGAATGTGAATTTGAATTTCATTATGCTTTTTACTGAGCTATAATTATTTCTAGCTGAAGAATTTTTATGCCTTTCCTGTGGAAGATAACAAAGTTCGAAGGATTGATACCATGACTCAGCGAAAAGCACCTAAAGAGATTGGTGAAAGTTTGAGCCAGAATGTAGATGTTCTCTCTAACACCTCGCCCAGAAGCATAGACAACGTCAAATCCTGGACACAAGTATTCAACATCTTACAGTATGAATTGGTAAATTTCCAAGATGATTCAAGTGACAATGAGAAGGAGAACATATCTACTAAATAAAAAATTGTTGCTCAGTCAAAGCTAAAGAAGATAATGACAAGGCCTAAGCTCTTGCCCTATAATTATATGATTGGTTGGGCATTGCACCACGTAGATATCCCAACCAAAACTATTTTCAATTTTCAAAAGGTCACAGTTGGGTCTTTCGGGCCAGAGCATCTACAAGTGATGTACAAATTTTCTCTAGTATCCAATTTCATTTACAATGCAGATTTCCTAGTAGATTTGAACAAGAAGGAATGTGACCAATACAGAAAAAAAAAATTCGATTTAATTAAAGACTGGTATTCCCACCTCGATAAGTCTAGAGCGGACTCCCATGGTATATACCTAGTTGCCACACTAGAACCCCACATAATGTACATAGCAATGATAATGTGTAGGCTCTATGGGAAGGAAAACACAACTCATTTATTTTTACAGTGGGTACCTATTATACACACAGTAGTAGAAGGGTACTCTTTTGACTGGGCAAAGATATTGTTAGACAGTTTGGTTCAAGAGATTACAATATATCATTCAATATTCATAGAGGAACTCACACCCATTTCAGTTGAAGAGCTACCTCCTTTTGATTTATTTTTTAGCAAGAAAAGGAAGATTGTGGTGAAGAGGGAAATGCATCTAAAGGAAGGTTCAACTATCAAAAGACACAGGGTGCTAATTGATGGATAGGCCTAGGAAGAGGTAGATTTTGTTGAAGAAGTAGCAGGTTCACTGGGGGATTTTGCAACAGCCAACCAGTTTTTAGTTGGAAGTTTGAAAGAACGACTAAAGGAGAAAGATATGTAAATAAGACAATTGCAGAATCAAATGAATACTATAGTGAAGGATTTCCAGAATGAGGTCAACAAGGGCTTTGAGCAGATTAGAGCCAATGACAAACAAGAAATCTAGCAGATCAAATACAGCCTCCAGGAGATGCACAAGAATATACAGGTGAGCCAGGGACACATCACCCAACAGGAGGAGTTGGTAAGGAAGCTACAGGACAATGTAAGCTCTACCAAAAATATGGTTATAGATGTAGTTGTTTTCCAAGCGCAAGCATTGGAGATATGTAAGAAACTGGAATCGGTGCAAAAAATCCCTTTTGACAAGGTGGAAATCATCCAAAATCATTTTCAGGTGGTGAACCAATCATTGGATAATATTTGTTTTAGAGAGAGAGAGGCTAATGCATCTAGTACCAATTTTCAAACAGTGGTTGTGTCATCAACCAGATAAGAAATGGATGTAGTTCCCAAGTTGTCTGTTTCGAAACAGGTCAGGGGTGACATAATATTGAAGACCTAGGAAGACAACATAGACGAAAGTAAAAGAACGACTAAGGAAATAAAAGAATCTTGTGAAGAATATTTTCAATCACTAAATAAAGAGTCATTAGGCCTCAAAAAATATGATCATTCTGAGGTACTAGGATAGGTTGACATAGATAAGAACCAACTTGATATCAAAACAAGATTAGAAGAATATCAGGCTGAAATCTCGCAGTTAAAACAAGTTGATATCATTCAGATAGATATATGGCTAGTGAAAACTAATTTGCAACTACAGTCAATGACTTTAGAAGAAAAAATAATGGAAGACAGCTTTCCACAATTAGAAATGAAATTGTATATTTTTTAGGCTAAGGTGTGACAGAACACTCCAGACTAATATCACAAGTTGTAAGCAGGTGTGTTGAATGTATTGAGCAAGGAAAAGGTGATACCTCAAAGAACCAATGAAGTAAGCTGTGCACATCAATAGTACATGTCATGACTAGATATTATTTGTGCCCAAGATGGAAATCAAGGAAGAGAAATGCCTCTGTCAGCATAATGAGGAGGATGACAGAAAATATGCAAGTGAAGTGTTTCACATTTTACATTTTGTAAATTTTACTATTTTAGAAATAAGGGGAATTCCAACCGTTTAAGGTTGAGAGCCTTTTGTATAAACATAACTTTCTAAGGTTAATCAAGGGTTGCTTCTTGCTGGTTGTAATTGAGAAAACTCTCCTCATTGAGAATTAATACAAGTGCAGACCAAAGATTCCACATGTCATCCAGTTTGAGTTATGTGTTCTTTTGTCTTTCCACATCTCAACATCTTTTATATATTTCCTTGATGAATTCCTAATCGAAATTTAGTACAATATCTACCGTGGTTACATTTCATTTAGTTATCTGATAGAAAAAAACTTTTCCTCTATATTTACTGTTAGTAAACACAAGACTTGTGAGTTAATTGGATTGCTACATTTTATGCTTCATTTAAGGTTATATTATCTATTTTCTTCTTCTGTAAGAAAGTAGGATTCTTTTGTAATTGATGCCTTGCTTTGTCTAACAACTTTATGTTTTTATTTCATTACATTCAATACTTTTAATTTTAACTCAAACATGAAAAACGAACTCTGAGTTTTTATATTATTAATCCAATTTAAGGATTTTTTCTCACATAACTGAGGTAGAAAAAGAAAACATTAAAACTTTCCTTATTTCCTGATGCCTGAAATTATGCTTTGATCCTTAAGTATAATCTCATGAACAACGTATTTTTGGTGTCATTGTCGGGGATGGAGAAATGGAAGTTATTTTTCCCTGGGAAAACAACATGGTAAGTTTCTCTCTTTGATAGTGAACAAAGATTGAATACATTATAAGGATAATTTTTTCTTTCACTTGGCGACTCCACAATTAATAAAATGGNATTTACACAAATATAGATTATCTTCTACATGTTACATTTTTTTAAGTTTTAATATTTTCATGTTCATTATATATAACGTCATAGTAAAAAATATAGTTGTTCTAGTTTTTTAAATATATGTCTTTGATTCTTTGAAGTTGTTATAAGCGCTTAAATGACTTCAAGTTGTTCTATAAAATATATTTCCATTTTATGTTTCTATAACTTATGAACTTTCATATTCATGAATTTTCAAAGGATATATATCGAGGCAAGATGTTGAGACAAGATTCTCCAAAAATTCCTCGCAAACACTCTAGGCTATCCAATGAAGGAAGAAGAGGAACCCCTTCTTTGACTAAGACTCCGAGTGACCAATGACAATCTAGTGAGAAGAGGAGATTATCAAATGAATCTGTGAATAGATCATCCTGAGAATGTGCTCAAAATAGTGTCATGGATGCATCTTTTTTAGATAGGTTTTACATTAATACTCCAACATCGGAGAATGTAGGGAATACATCATGACAAGAAAATATGTTTGGTAATTGTTTTTGATTTTGTATTTTTGTGTATTTATGTTTATGTTTTATATATGTTTTTTATTTTTATTTTTTATGTTAAATTATGTTTTTGTTTAATGTTGTAATTACTTTCAAATGTGTATGTGTAGAGGATGAGTTTAATGCAAGTGAATATAATGAAAGAGAGAGTGGGTATCATGAAGATTCCAATGTTTGTGAAGAGGGTGAAGATGGATTCAGGGGGCGTTATCTAGAAAGAAATGATTACACTCCTATATCCACCTATCCCTCAGATATTGGTGATGAGATTCCTTGGGAAGGGTTTACTGAAGCAATGACCCTCGAACAATGCTTAGGTGTTAAAATCATGATGGAAAATGATTTGAAGAGCTTGGATATCCCTCGAAAGAGTAAGAAAAGATTGGATATTGTTTTGCATTCATTGCAGAACTTTATGGATGCATATCAAAAGATGGGGACAACAACTAATAGTGTTATCGATTTGATGAGGAGACAAAATTCGAAGGTGATGGGCCCTGATAAATGGGACGTAGTAACAAGCATATTTTCAAAAGAATATGCAATTTCTATGTTCAATTTCAAAGAGGGGTAAAGAGAAAGATGTTGAAGGTGAAATATTTTAAGCACCACAACATAGAAGGACATATTTATAATACATTTTTGGCAGCATATGAGAAGTTTCTATGGATTGATGAGGTTCCACATTACTTTGCTAAACACTTTTATGCAAAAAATTTCATGGACATGAACCTTGATTATACCAGCCTACCGTCCAATTATTATGGGGTTGGTAAAGGACAAACATATGATCAAAAAGAGGCATATCAAAATGAAACATTGTAGAGGCCTCCATGACCTTTAGTATCTCGTCCAACAGGGGAATTTTTCTCACATTCATAGTTGCGAGCTATATCATATGTTGGCGAGGAGGCTAGGAATGCAATCGGGGAAAATTTGGAATCAATTTTTTATGTTGTTGATGTTCGTTTGAACCATCAGAGAAAGAAATCCAATTCTCGAGACAATTTTGTTTACAAAACAGATGAAGAGATAGATACCATGTCAATAGAAGATCTTAAGGAGTATGCAAAATGTTTTCGTAATGGTTGGAAGGTGTTAATTCATAATGATGAACCAAACATCGGATTGGTATGTGTTATACTTAGTAAATTTTTGATGCATTTGAGGATAGTTTTCTTGTAGTTCTAGATCTAGATATATATCATTGTATATTTATAAATAATTGAGTTGTTATCAAGTTTATTAAAAATTTAAAAGACTATAAAAAAATTCATATTATAAATTCAAAGGGTTCTATAAATTTTTTAAATAAAATTTTCTTTAAAATAAATGATTTTTTTTAATTACATATAAATATAAATGACATAAATAATAATTCCTTATATTTTGTAAATTAGATTACATTACATTGGTTGAAGTTGTGTTACATTATTATAAGGATTATTTTGTATGTATTTTTTCCCTTAATTGATGAATTTGAGATTACACAATGGAATTTTAAACATAGTAGGGATATACAAGACTCTATAAGTTTTTAATAGTATTTTTTCCTTTTTAAATAGATTTAGTTTTTCCTCATATAACTTTATATGAGGATTTATTTTATTTATTGACTAAAAAAATAAAGTCTATAAAATAATATAAATGAAATTCTACAAAAATAACACTTATAGTAAAACTTAGAGAGTAGGTAAAAATGGACTTGCCGAGTATTGTAGCTCATAAAAGGGAATTTCCTAGTTAGTATATATGATGTTACCCTTCTAATTAGAAATTCATAGGTTTAGTTTGGCTAAGGTAATTTTTGGTGTAGTCATATTAAAGGGTTAGAAATGGGGTTTTATTGGTCTTCGCTTGGCCATACGAAATGCGAGACCTAATATTTTTTTTTTGCAATTGTTTTGGCAAGAGAGAGGAATTGGTTTAAATGATCCATGGAAACAAGGTAGGGTTAATTATAAGTAGCTCAATGGAAACAAGATTTAATTTAATTCTACAAATTTGAAGAATGGAAAATCTGAGGGTATATAGGTGAGATATTTTCAATTCATTCACTGATCATCGACATATAAATTGTTCTCTCCCTTTGTTTTTATTGTTTTCATAGAAAGGAGGCCTCTCAGTCATTTTCTTGTCGAAGGAATTGGAATCAACACAGTAGAAACCATGGTTAAACTCACAAAATTGTATCCCACCCTAGTTAATTCTCATTTCTTGAAATCAAATTTTGTAACTGTTGATTCCATGTAACATTCGTTTGAGTTTAGTCAGCTATTTTTGTGAGTGAGCAAGAAATTAAATACATGATTTTCATGGATACCCAATTGGGCAATTAACATCTTTGATATATATAATAGACAACTAAAATAACATAGATTAATATGAATGGATATGATATGTTGGTATTTATATTGTGAATGAATTCTCAGGGATTTGAGATTGTAAATTCCTTGACTGGATGCCAATTGGAAAACATTACTTCAGTCGAGTGTTGATGCCCCTGTCTTTGGAAGAGGTAAGAAGTGGATGGATCTTTATGTTGGTGTTTATTCATACATTTTGATACTTGGAAGCGATGGTTTCATAGTAGTGGCATCACTTTTCAATAAAAAAGTTATTAGTATTGACTGCAATTTCGATCAGTTTGTTTCTGTGCACAAAGGCACATCCTCAAAATGGAACTAGAATCCAAATTTGCATATGGGTTTGGCATGAGATATGACATTTTGTTATTTTATCTTGTGTAAATCATAGACAATATCAAATAGGATATATGCACATGGTCATGAATCTACAACAACAGAGCATGACAGGGGATGAAGGAGTTGAGATATTAGAAAAAAAACCCTTTGAAGATTATGAATTTGAGAGGGACCAATACATATATAAGGTCTATCGTCTAAAAAGGTATCACACTTTGAAATCAAATTAAGTTCTATTTGATAGCAATTTCTAATCCGTCAGATCCAGATTCAAAGCACTGGTTAGAAGTGAGAAATGGGAAAATGAATTTTTTATATATTTTTAAATTCTCTCTTATTTTTTAAATAGAAATACAATTCTATATATTCATAAGCAATATGGTTACATTACATATGCATATGACTCTTAATTACATATAGTCCAACATGTAATAACTCCAAATTCCCGATATAGGAAGTTGCAAAAATATCTTAAGTTAAAACGAGTTAATTAAATGATTTAAAAATAATTAACTATATTTAAACCTTATCGCAATTTTGTGTTTCGGGGATCCTGCCTCGAACGACAACCAAAGTCCCGATACCCGAAATCATGAAACCCTTGAAGTTAATATCAATTATTTAAAAGGTTAAAAGTGATTAATATTAATTAATCAATCGCTATTTCGTGATTCAGAGAATGTAGCTCGTGCTAGTACAGAATATCCTGAGACTTGAAACCCCGAAATCTATGAGGTTAATCATGATTAATTAAAAGAGTTAAATTAAATTAAACTTAATTAATCACATTGTGATTTCACATTTCATAAGTTATAACTCAGGCTGTTAAAGATCTCCCGATATCTGAAATGCCAAAATTTACTTAATGATAACTATGATTAACCGATGCTTAAACAAAGATTATCTCTTAATTAATACATCGCTTAATAATGACTCAGATAGATTCAAATTTTGTATGCGATTTTCCCGAGAATGAACCACCGAAAATAAATGCCATTAATAATACCTTTACGACAATCATTCCAAGTAAGATTTTGATCCACTGCTTAAATTTGATTCATTAAAGAAAGTAAATACTCTATCAGTGAAGGTATTGGTTGATTGACATGATTAAAGGAAAAGGAATGTGAATTTGAATTTCATTATGCTTTTTACTGAGCTGTAATTTTTTCTAGCTGAAGGATTTTTATGCCTTTCCTATGGAAGATAACAAAGTTCGAAGGATTGATACCATGACTCAGCGAAAAGCACCTAAAGCGATTAGTGAAAGTTTGAGCCAGAATGCAGATGTTCTCTCTAACACCTCGCCTAGAAGCATAGACAACGTCAAATCCTGGACACAAGTATTCAACATCTTACAATATGAATTGGTAAATTTCCAAGATGATTCATATGACAATGAGAAGGAGAACATATCTACTAAATAAAAAATTGTTGCTCAGTCAGAGCTACAGAAGATAATGACAAGGCCTAAGCTCTTTCCCTATAATGATATGATTGGTTGGGCGTTGCACCATGTAGATATCCCAACCAAAACTATTTTCAATTTGAAAAAGGTCACAGTTGGGTCTTTTGGGCCATAGCATCTACAAGTGATGTACAAATTTTCTCCAGTATCCAATTTCATTTACAATGCAGATTTCCTAGTAGATTTGAACAAGAAGGAATGCGACCAATACGGAAAAAAACTTTTTGATTTAATTAAAGACTGGTATTTTCACCTCGATAAGTCTAGAGAGGACTCCCATGGTATATACCTAGTTTCCACACTAGAACCCCACATAATGTACATAGCAATGATAATGTGTAGGCTCTATGGGAAGGAAAACACAACTCATTTATTTTTACAGTGGGTACCTATTATACACACAGTAGTAGAAGGGTACTCTTTTGACTGGGCAAAGATATTGTTAGACAGTTTGGTTCAAGAGATTACAATATATCATTCAATATTCATAGAGGAACTCACACCCATTTCAGTTGAAGAGCTACCTCCTTTTGATTTATTTTTTAGCAAGAAAAGGAAGATTGTGGTGAAGAGGGAAATGCATCTAAAGGAAGGTTCAACTATCAAAAGACACAGGGTGCTAATTGATGGATAGGCCTAGGAAGAGGTAGATTTTGTTGAAGAAGTAGCAGGTTCACTGGGGGATTTTGCAACAGCCAACCAGTTTTTAGTTGGAAGTTTGAAAGAACGACTAAAGGAGAAAGATATGTAAATAAGACAATTGCAGAATCAAATGAATACTATAGTGAAGGATTTCCAGAATGAGGTCAACAAGGGCTTTGAGCAGATTAGAGCCAATGACAAACAAGAAATCTAGCAGATCAAATACAGCCTCCAGGAGATGCACAAGAATATACAGGTGAGCCAGGGACACATCACCCAACAGGAGGAGTTGGTAAGGAAGCTACAGGACAATGTAAGCTCTACCAAAAATATGGTTATAGATGTAGTTGTTTTCCAAGCGCAAGCATTGGAGATATGTAAGAAACTGGAATCGGTGCAAAAAATCCCTTTTGACAAGGTGGAAATCATCCAAAATCATTTTCAGGTGGTGAACCAATCATTGGATAATATTTGTTTTAGAGAGAGAGAGGCTAATGCATCTAGTACCAATTTTCAAACAGTGGTTGTGTCATCAACCAGATAAGAAATGGATGTAGTTCCCAAGTTGTCTGTTTCGAAACAGGTCAGGGGTGACATAATATTGAAGACCTAGGAAGACAACATAGACGAAAGTAAAAGAACGACTAAGGAAATAAAAGAATCTTGTGAAGAATATTTTCAATCACTAAATAAAGAGTCATTAGGCCTCAAAAAATATGATCATTCTGAGGTACTAGGATAGGTTGACATAGATAAGAACCAACTTGATATCAAAACAAGATTAGAAGAATATCAGGCTGAAATCTCGCAGTTAAAACAAGTTGATATCATTCAGATAGATATATGGCTAGTGAAAACTAATTTGCAACTACAGTCAATGACTTTAGAAGAAAAAATAATGGAAGACAGCTTTCCACAATTAGAAATGAAATTGTATATTTTTTAGGCTAAGGTGTGACAGAACACTCCAGACTAATATCACAAGTTGTAAGCAGGTGTGTTGAATGTATTGAGCAAGGAAAAGGTGATACCTCAAAGAACCAATGAAGTAAGCTGTGCACATCAATAGTACATGTCATGACTAGATATTATTTGTGCCCAAGATGGAAATCAAGGAAGAGAAATGCCTCTGTCAGCATAATGAGGAGGATGACAGAAAATATGCAAGTGAAGTGTTTCACATTTTACATTTTGTAAATTTTACTATTTTAGAAATAAGGGGAATTCCAACCGTTTAAGGTTGAGAGCCTTTTGTATAAACATAACTTTCTAAGGTTAATCAAGGGTTGCTTCTTGCTGGTTGTAATTGAGAAAACTCTCCTCATTGAGAATTAATACAAGTGCAGACCAAAGATTCCACATGTCATCCAGTTTGAGTTATGTGTTCTTTTGTCTTTCCACATCTCAACATCTTTTATATATTTCCTTGATGAATTCCTAATCGAAATTTAGTACAATATCTACCGTGGTTACATTTCATTTAGTTATCTGATAGAAAAAAACTTTTCCTCTATATTTACTGTTAGTAAACACAAGACTTGTGAGTTAATTGGATTGCTACATTTTATGCTTCATTTAAGGTTATATTATCTATTTTCTTCTTCTGTAAGAAAGTAGGATTCTTTTGTAATTGATGCCTTGCTTTGTCTAACAACTTTATGTTTTTATTTCATTACATTCAATACTTTTAATTTTAACTCAAACATGAAAAACGAACTCTGAGTTTTTATATTATTAATCCAATTTAAGGATTTTTTCTCACATAACTGAGGTAGAAAAAGAAAACATTAAAACTTTCCTTATTTCCTGATGCCTGAAATTATGCTTTGATCCTTAAGTATAATCTCATGAACAACGTATTTTTGGTGTCATTGTCGGGGATGGAGAAATGGAAGTTATTTTTCCCTGGGAAAACAACATGGTAAGTTTCTCTCTTTGATAGTGAACAAAGATTGAATACATTATAAGGATAATTTTTTCTTTCACTTGGCGACTCCACAATTAATAAAATGGAATTCGGTTGAAGGAATACCAGAAAGAATCTAGATGAAAAGCAGACCATGCCTGTATACGACCCTCAAAAAATATGAAAACCAAGGGGATACCTCAAGAATACCACCACATCTACAAGTAAGGTTTACCAACCTAAATATACATAGTCTGATGCTAAGGTTCCACTTGAACAGTTAACCCTACAAGAAGGTTCCACCCAAATCCATTTCGGAGAAACATCGACCAATAGATTTGAAGCCAAAATCATAAACCCCGAATTCATTTTATCTGAGATAAAGGTCGAAACCAATTCAACTGCCTCCTTTACTAATAAAGGTAAAGGACCCATCTCGATACCCGTTTCGATTGATATTCCATCAGTCCCCAAAGTAAAGATCCCATCTTCCCGAAGTCTTGAAGAATATAGCTTACACTCTGACTCAACTCCCGTTGGTTCTCCCGTTTACATATCCTGCAAATCTGAAGAACCTATCCCTCATCTTTCTTTTCCCCTCTTTTTATATTTTTTGTCTCTTGACGGTCAGACCCTAGAAACGTTTTCACTTCATCTCTAAGTAACTGAAACTTCACTATGTGTCTTTGAAAACCCTCTTTATAACCTCCAAGTTTCATCACCTAGATTATCAATGGATACTATCGAAGGAGGTGGTGATGGAGGAGGTGGAGGAGGAAATGGTGCCAAAGGAGGAGGAGGAGGTGCTCAAGGGTCACCTCCACCTCCTAGAATTTTTGCTAAAGTAACAGCTAGATATGCTCCTTTGATCCTTCCAAATCCCCTCCACGATTTACACAAGAACTATATGAAAAACCTGCCAAAATTTACTGGAGAGGGAAACTTAACCTCGACTGAGCACATAAATTTCTTTGATCAGTTCATCAATATCATTATCCTTGAGCATGAGGATGTTTATTATAGACTGCTAGTTCAAACTTTTGAAGGACATGTGAGAGCCTAGTTCTGAGGACTGCTGACAGGCTCAATAGGATCATATGACACATTAGAAAGTGCCTTTCTCAGACAATGGGGAGAGAGAAAAGATAACCTTTATTATTTAACTAAGTTTGTAGCTTTGAGAAAGAAAAATTCAGAAACATTTATCGAATTCACCCAAAGATTTAATAAATTATATAACAAGATTCTAGCTGAGGTTAAACCTTCCCAACCTGTAATAAAAGTAACTTTCATCTGGGATTTCGAGCCCAATTTTTATTTATTGTTGAGGGAAAGGAGGGATGCAAACCTCACTAGAATGCAAGACGATGTTGTAGAAATTCAATCAAATATGATGGCATTGGGAAATTTAAAATCCAAAATTGAAAGGGGAAACAAATACACCAGATGATTCAGAGAACATGCAATACCCTCCGGATCTAGGAGGTCTTTGGAAGATAAGATGGATGATATGGAAAAAATAATAAAAGAACTATCAAACAAAATTTTGAAGATGGAACTCGATNCCACACTAGAACCCCACATAATGTACATAGCAATGATAATGTGTAGGCTCTATGGGAAGGAAAACACAACTCATTTATTTTTACAGTGGGTACCTATTATACACACAGTAGTAGAAGGGTACTCTTTTGACTGGGCAAAGATATTGTTAGACAGTTTGGTTCAAGAGATTACAATATATCATTCAATATTCATAGAGGAACTCACACCCATTTCAGTTGAAGAGCTACCTCCTTTTGATTTATTTTTTAGCAAGAAAAGGAAGATTGTGGTGAAGAGGGAAATGCATCTAAAGGAAGGTTCAACTATCAAAAGACACAGGGTGCTAATTGATGGATAGGCCTAGGAAGAGGTAGATTTTGTTGAAGAAGTAGCAGGTTCACTGGGGGATTTTGCAACAGCCAACCAGTTTTTAGTTGGAAGTTTGAAAGAACGACTAAAGGAGAAAGATATGTAAATAAGACAATTGCAGAATCAAATGAATACTATAGTGAAGGATTTCCAGAATGAGGTCAACAAGGGCTTTGAGCAGATTAGAGCCAATGACAAACAAGAAATCTAGCAGATCAAATACAGCCTCCAGGAGATGCACAAGAATATACAGGTGAGCCAGGGACACATCACCCAACAGGAGGAGTTGGTAAGGAAGCTACAGGACAATGTAAGCTCTACCAAAAATATGGTTATAGATGTAGTTGTTTTCCAAGCGCAAGCATTGGAGATATGTAAGAAACTGGAATCGGTGCAAAAAATCCCTTTTGACAAGGTGGAAATCATCCAAAATCATTTTCAGGTGGTGAACCAATCATTGGATAATATTTGTTTTAGAGAGAGAGAGGCTAATGCATCTAGTACCAATTTTCAAACAGTGGTTGTGTCATCAACCAGATAAGAAATGGATGTAGTTCCCAAGTTGTCTGTTTCGAAACAGGTCAGGGGTGACATAATATTGAAGACCTAGGAAGACAACATAGACGAAAGTAAAAGAACGACTAAGGAAATAAAAGAATCTTGTGAAGAATATTTTCAATCACTAAATAAAGAGTCATTAGGCCTCAAAAAATATGATCATTCTGAGGTACTAGGATAGGTTGACATAGATAAGAACCAACTTGATATCAAAACAAGATTAGAAGAATATCAGGCTGAAATCTCGCAGTTAAAACAAGTTGATATCATTCAGATAGATATATGGCTAGTGAAAACTAATTTGCAACTACAGTCAATGACTTTAGAAGAAAAAATAATGGAAGACAGCTTTCCACAATTAGAAATGAAATTGTATATTTTTTAGGCTAAGGTGTGACAGAACACTCCAGACTAATATCACAAGTTGTAAGCAGGTGTGTTGAATGTATTGAGCAAGGAAAAGGTGATACCTCAAAGAACCAATGAAGTAAGCTGTGCACATCAATAGTACATGTCATGACTAGATATTATTTGTGCCCAAGATGGAAATCAAGGAAGAGAAATGCCTCTGTCAGCATAATGAGGAGGATGACAGAAAATATGCAAGTGAAGTGTTTCACATTTTACATTTTGTAAATTTTACTATTTTAGAAATAAGGGGAATTCCAACCGTTTAAGGTTGAGAGCCTTTTGTATAAACATAACTTTCTAAGGTTAATCAAGGGTTGCTTCTTGCTGGTTGTAATTGAGAAAACTCTCCTCATTGAGAATTAATACAAGTGCAGACCAAAGATTCCACATGTCATCCAGTTTGAGTTATGTGTTCTTTTGTCTTTCCACATCTCAACATCTTTTATATATTTCCTTGATGAATTCCTAATCGAAATTTAGTACAATATCTACCGTGGTTACATTTCATTTAGTTATCTGATAGAAAAAAACTTTTCCTCTATATTTACTGTTAGTAAACACAAGACTTGTGAGTTAATTGGATTGCTACATTTTATGCTTCATTTAAGGTTATATTATCTATTTTCTTCTTCTGTAAGAAAGTAGGATTCTTTTGTAATTGATGCCTTGCTTTGTCTAACAACTTTATGTTTTTATTTCATTACATTCAATACTTTTAATTTTAACTCAAACATGAAAAACGAACTCTGAGTTTTTATATTATTAATCCAATTTAAGGATTTTTTCTCACATAACTGAGGTAGAAAAAGAAAACATTAAAACTTTCCTTATTTCCTGATGCCTGAAATTATGCTTTGATCCTTAAGTATAATCTCATGAACAACGTATTTTTGGTGTCATTGTCGGGGATGGAGAAATGGAAGTTATTTTTCCCTGGGAAAACAACATGGTAAGTTTCTCTCTTTGATAGTGAACAAAGATTGAATACATTATAAGGATAATTTTTTCTTTCACTTGGCGACTCCACAATTAATAAAATGGCATTCGGTTGAAGGAATACCATAAAGAATCCAGATGATAAGAAGACCATGCCTGTATCCGACCCTGAAAAAATATGAAAACCAAGGGGATACCTCAAGAATACCACCACATCTACAAGTAAGGTTTACCAACCTAAATATACATAGTCTGATGCTAAGGTTCCACTTGAACATTTAACCCTGCAAGAAGGTTCCACCCAAATCCATTTCGGAGAAACATCGACAAATAGATTTGAAGCCAAAATCATAAACCCCGAATTCCTTTTATCTGAGATAAAGGTCGAAACCAATTCAACTGCCTCCTTTACTAATAAAGGTAAAGGACCCATCTCGATACCCGTTTTGATTGATATTCCATCAGTCCCCAAAGTAAATATCCCAGCTTCCCGAAGTATTGAAGAATATAGCTTACACTCTGACTCAACTCCCGTTGGTTCTCCCGTTTACATATCCTGCAAATCTGAAGAACCTAGCCCTCATCTTTCTTTTCCCCACTTTTCATATTTTTTGTCTCCTGACGGTCAGACCCTAGAAACATTTTTGCTTCATCTCTAAGTAACCGAAACTTCACTATGTGTCTTTGAAAACCCTCTTTATAACCTCCAAGTTTCATCACCTAGATTATCAATGGCTACTGTCAAAGGAGGTGGTGATGGCGGAGGTGGAGGAGGAAATGGTGCCAAAGGAGGAGGAGGAGGTGCTCAAGGGTCACCTCCACCTCCTAGAAGTTTTTCTAAAGTAATAGATAGATATTGTCCTTTGATCCTTCCAAATCCCCTCCATGATTTACACAAGAACTATATCAAAAACCTGCCAAAATTTACTGGAGAGGGAAACTTAACCTCGACTGAGCACATAAATTTATTTGATCAATTCATCAATATCATTATCCTTGAGCATGAGGATGTTTATTATAGACTGCTAGTTCAAACTTTTGAAGGACATGTGAGAGCCTGGTTCTGAGGACTGTTGACAGGCTCAATAGGATCATATGACACATTAGAAAGTGCCTTTCTCAGACAATGGGGAGAGAGAAAAGATAACATTTATTATTTAACTAAGTTTGTAGCTTTGAGAAAGAAAAATTCAGAAACATTTATCGAATTCACCCAAAGATTTAATAAATTATATAACAAGATTCTAGTTGAGGTTAAACCTTCCCAACCTGTAATAAAAGTAACTTTCATCCAGGCTTTCGAGCCTGATTTTTCTTTACTGTTTAGGGAAAGGAGGGATGCAAACCTCACTAGAATGAAAGACGATGTTGTATAAATTCAATCAAATATGATGGCATCGGGAAATTTAAAAGCCAAAATTGAAAGGGGAAACAAAGATACCATATGATTCAGAGAACATGCAAGACCCTCTGGATCTAGGAGGTCTTTGGAAGATAAGATGGATGGTATGGAAAAAATAATAAAAGAACTATCAAACAAAATTTTGAAGATGGAACTCGATCAATCTAAAATGGATCAGTTTGTAAGAAAAGATTTTAGAAGGAATCCTAACCCTCAAATACAACAAAGAAAAATAAAAAATGAAGACCAAAATATTCAAACCCCCTTTAAAAATGAAAATTTTATAGGAGGAGAAGACATGCAAAACTTTGAGGAGTTAGAGGAAGATATAAATAATCTTAGCGATGATTGTCAACAACCTCATTTGACAAGCCAAGATTATGAAAGGTCTTTAAATGCAAAATATCGATCTAATAGTGATGATAGTAAAAATATCACAAAAGATTCTTCTTATGAAGGAATCACTGAAAATATAATGGTCAAGCTCCAACAGAAGTATACTTTAAGGCCTAGATATAGAAATATCACAACTTCCCAACTGAAAAAAATCTTGTCAAGAAGCAAAGTGAATGAGGAAGCTCGAACAATAGTTGAAACATAGAATACCAAAATAAAAGCAGCTAAAACAAAGACTGCGGAAATGAAAGTAGCAGAAATGCAAACTGCCAAGACAAGAACAACTGAAATGCAAATTGATGAAACAAAAGCAACACAAACTAATAAATTAGAAAAAAGGGAGATAGAAATCCAAAGTAGAGAAGTTAATAAGACAATGGGAAGTTTCAATATAGAAAATGAGATTAATAAGATCAAGATCCTTGTACCTCTGGATGAACTGGCTAAAAACCCTACATATAGAAAATAAATCGCCAAAATGATAAACTTTTATGATGTCGAAAGTCACGTGGACGTTATAAATTTAGAAGATAATAAATGACTATACTGTTTGGTCTGCATTTTGAAAGTGCCAGAGATTTTGTCACTCCTTTCTACATTACACTAACTGTGCATGATCACCTGCTCCATAACTATATGTTGGATTCTAAAGACTCCCACAACATGATTCCCAAAGTTGTTATGGACAGACTTGGTCTTGAAATTACCAGACCATACGAAAATCTATATTGTTTTGAGTCGAGAAAAGTTAAATGTTTGGGTATGATTTAATATTTAGTGGTTAATCTTGCACAAATCCCTGTAAAAAGTGTTTTGATGGATGTGGTTGTTGCTGATATCCCTCCAAATTATGGTATGATGTTATCTCGGTCTTGGGGTTCTAATCTTGGAGGATCCCTTCAACTCGACATGGCATACACTACAATCCCGATCTTCGGTGGATAGTTCACCTGCCTGTACAGAGAAAAAAGGCTATAATATAGAGTAAGTGATCCATTGAATCCAAATAATTACCACTTTTATGTCACAAATCAGGATTTAGGAAATTGTATTTTATTGATTGATGATGATATAGATTGTTAAGAACCCAATACTGAATACAAAATATCACAATAGATCCAAAGATATCTGAATACAATCACCACACAAGATATATGAAACCATATAGAAAACCACAACTTTATTATAGAAACCCTTGAGGT
>JZKD02S2271840.1:55140-77788 GCA_000966675.3 Picea glauca
GGTTGATATAATCCTCCATCCACACAGTCATATTATATAAATTGTCAATGTCAATCCCTCTTGTTGGATCTATGTATCTCTTTCCTTCTGATGGGTCCAAGGGTGTGGTAACTTTCAAATCTCAAAATTAAAATATCATCTCTCTACTCTTCAAATTAATGATTGCTTGGTTTTAAAATGACCATTCCAGTCCCATAAGTGTTAGATATGGTTGATTTTCATCCAGGATCTCAATAACTTGAAAGTCTACCACACTACCCACCTGTTGGCCCTTGACCAGGTTATATGGAAACACTGGTCATGTTTGACCAATTTTGGGACATCGACAGGTTGGTCGAAGGTGGAGCACAAGTCAAAGCAGAGATCATAGGCTCTTGGTCCCTTTTTAGGGATTTTTTTGGAATTATGGTTTATCTAATGGGTATGGGGATGTGGGTTGATGGGTTTACCCATGTTTAGGCCCTTTTTGTAATATATAAATAATTAGCTAGGCGATGTAAGAAGTAGTTACAAGACCTAGAATATCTAAGTGGTTTTGTGTTAAGTGCAAGTGATAAAGGCTCTATGCATACTGTGTTGAGAACTTGTAGAGATGAGTACAAGTAGTTGTATGGAAGTATTTGTGTTGTAACCTAGCTCGGGGAAGGAGGATTTGGTGAAGTGTGTGTATATATCTTGTCCTATGCGGAGTAGGATTTTGTGTCTCTATGCATGTAGATGATTGACATAAGACAATAAAGAGAAGAAGAGTTGGTGGAAGTAGCCCCAGGCTGTGGGTGAACCACGTATATCCTGTGTTATGGTTTCTTTGTGCATTACGGTTGTTATATTGTTCATATGATTTCTTATTTGTGCTTAATGTTTAGATACATATGATATGATAGCTTAGTGCTTATCCATGTGAATGAATGCTAGATCTGATCTATTTTGATGTGATTAGTGTTTGAATGTATTAGATATTGGTGAATACTGCGCTGCTATGTAATTAGGGTTTTATCTGCGATGTGAATAAGGGTTAAATACTAATGATTGATGAACTTATAAGTGCTCTGGCAGTATTGTGATCATAGATATGTGTCCCAACTAGGTTGTAGACACTTGAGTCCTGCAACCACCACTGCCTCTACCTCGGGTGAGACTTCATCTTCTTCACAGGTGTTTCCAAAAGGGTCGGTAGTTAGGGTTTTGTTGGTGTTTTATTGAAGCGTTGAACCCTGAGTCTACCCCTGTACCAACAAATGGTTCCATTGGCAGGACTTGAAACTGTGATTGCTGGGAACTAAAGAAAAAAGAAATTTTTCTGCATAGATCTGTTTCTCTGGTGCACAGTATTCTACTTGACTGTGAAGCTCTATGATAAGAGAAGAAATTCAAATCTTAAGAAAAGAGGTAATATATTAAATCTTTGTACTCTGATAAAGGTAAGATAAGTGGAAACTTTTATTTTGAAAGAATGGATCTAGGTATGTTTGATAAATTTTATCCTAGTCTGAAAACTAGGGCATAGATCAAAGAAAGAAGATGTGATATGAATAGATCTGATAGAAATAATGAAAGATATGTTATTACTATGCATAGAAAGAATTTTTGGACTAACAAATGGATGCAGGATCCTAGAAAGAATTCTTTGCAGGTTAGTTACTGTGATACCAGTGCGCAGTACAGGAAAGGTTGGGGATCATTTAAGAGAAAGAGAGAATTAACTCTTTGTTACAGTTGAAGAAGACCGAGACATCTCAATAAAGAATGCCCTGGTAGAAACCCTACTTGTCTTTGTTCCAAATTTGTGGATCATGAAGTTTTAGATTTCCCTAGAATGATTGTAAATTTGAAAAGATGAATATGAGACAAGAAAACCATGAGAAAGGCCAGAGCCTAATACTATGGTAGAATCCTAGAAAGAATCAGAGACTTTATTATTGTTGATGCAAGAAACCCTAAATTATCATAGAGACATCTATCTATCAGAGATCTTAAAAGAGAAAGAGTTCATAGAAATGAGAATAGGAGACTTCAACATAGACTGTGTTTTGGATGAGGAAACACAAGTGAATATGATGATAGAAAGAACTTGGGAAATTTTAGGAAAGCCCGCTATCATTCCTTCATTAGGAGGAATAATATTATTTATAGGAAATATGATAGTCCTATGTGGAAGACTTACCCCAATATCTATGAGTATTCATGGAACTTCGACAGAGGAAGAATTTGAGGTCATTAAATTTGTAGAGAACAATGCCCCATTTGCTATTTTTCTAGTAAAAACATGGATTGATAAAGATCAAATACGAAGGAAACAAGAAGAGGAAGCTCTAGAACATAAAATGAAAGAACTAAAAGATTTCATGGATAGGAGAATAGCGCACTTACTGAAAGAAAAAGAAGACCATTTGAAGCTACTGAGGACCAGAGATCTGGACGTCAAAGTTGAAAGAACATAGGAAGAGTTGAAACACTTGTCTGTACAATAAATTAGATAACCTACCCCAGAAAAAGAATAAGTATTACCCTCGAACCCTATGAAAGAATCCCATCATCATGAAGTTACTATGTTGAATACATATAATAACAAGAATGGAAATAGGAATATAGAGACATAGATCATAGGAAAGAAGGATAGAAATCTCAACAAGAAGAAAGAAAAGCTAGAAAAATTACAAGAAGCACTGGAAAGAACTTTGCAAAAAGTAGGTTTACAAAACTTGAACTTCGCTGGAATATCAGAACAACACAGAGTGGAACTTCACCATGGTAGAGAAATATGACTGTTGGAGGCATTATGACTATTAGATTGACGCTCTTGAATGGTTAGAACGACAATTATGATCAAAAATCTTACCATTGGACCGTTGGGACCGCACCATAATGGACAAAATTGCATTGATGAAGGATTTCTTATCCGTTGGAGGAATCTGTTATGATGCTATCTATTTATTATGTCGATTGTTGCATCGATAAAACTTTTGTGAATTGTATCTGAGCCTATAGACAATTCATTGTTATCGTGCTGTGCCTATTGAGACTTCACCACCCTCTCTATTACCTTGAGTGTTTCATCACTGACTTGAGATACCTGATCTCAAGCATGCATGTCGGATGAACTCAACGTAGTATAAAAGTTTTTTGAAGCAATTCTAATCGACTTTATGACTGAGAAGGTGATGTCCATCGAAATTCAAGATTCATCAACGCGAGGAGTGAAAGCCTCCCCATCGACTTCTCATGGATCTGGACCATCCCGAGCTACAATAGAGAAACAGACCAAGCATCGCGATGACTTGGTGAACACGAAGCTCATCCCATCCATTTTTCCTAACTACATCCCACCTCTGGCCGGCGTGGTGAGTCATGATAGTGTCCCAAAGGACTTTGACTACACCTTGATTACTACGTAGCTCCCGAAGGGGATACATGTAGTCAAGACACAAGTGGATAAGATTATGACGTTGAAGATCAACAAGTATAACTTATGGGATCGAAAGAAATACAACATTCTCACAGCCCATAAATATTTGACCAAGGTGAAGGGGAAGAAGTCGAAAATAATCCCCAAACCATGGACTATGGACATCGTGAGGTCCACTATTCTGAACGTAATGAAGATACCCCATTTTGGAAGGTACCATGAGGTTAACGCGTGCATTAAGATCCTGCTATCGTGCTTCCATGGAGGTTATCTGTGGCTAGATAGACGCATCACTGTCGATATGGTGTTGATCCATAGGATCACCAGATTGAGCATGCAAGGACGAGACGCACAAGACTTTTACCCAGGGAAGGCTGCAGACTGTGCCCTAGCACAGAAAATTAAAGATCTATGGTGATGTGTAAAAGAGGAAGTAGGGCTACAAGGTAGCCTCCATCAAGAATGGCGCAGTGTGCCTAGCCTGCTAGTTGATTGTAGGGAAGGTAATAAGAAAGAACAGACCCACGCAGGTCACAGAATTTGTTGTTTACCTCGTGGGAAAATGCGTGGAAGGGCTACAAATGAACTGGGCAAGCTACCTCATCAACTAGTTAGAATAGGACTGTCACAAAGCCCAGGATCAAGGCTATGAGTTCCACTTCAGTTGGTTGTTGATCCTTATCATGTTCATTGCTTGGGAGATGCTAGAAGGTGCGACCTTACCTGAGATTGAACCATATGAACCTCTAGCTGTGAAGTTCACCATGCTCTGGTATTCGAGCGATATGGGGAAACAATGGCAGTCGAACACGATGTTCCACACCTAAAAGTACCAAGCACTCTACAGGATGTGCGATACCAGAGAGAAGATACTACCTGGAGTGCAGTTGAGAGAATCAAATAATTACCCTTGGAATGCAAACAACTTAACATTCAAAGTGCGCAAAGTTATGAGAGAATTATAGAGGACCCTGAACTAAAAACACTGGAGTCACAACTCTGGGAGGTAAAGAATAAAGCAACATCAGTGCAAGTGCAGTTGAAGCTATTATCAGTAGTTGAGAGGATGAAAATATCCCAGGAATAATGCATTTCTCAGCAGCAGGTCCATGCCATATAGAGAAAAGTCATGGAAGTGACTCAGAAGCTCCAGTCAGTCCAGGACGCAGCTTGCCTACTTTTTGAGGAGATTGAAGGAAGAGGATAAGAACTAGAACAATTAGTAATAAAATTCGAACAACTCTTGGAAGGACCTATGAACGAGGCAGTTATTCAGGATTTCGCCGAGAAGGATGCCCTGGAGAAGCAGCAGGTTGAATCAACTCGAGCCAATTTCGAGGCCTTTGAGGCAAAGTTACCCAAATCAGAGTGCACAGGACGAGTCATAGGTGAGTGTTGGGGGCCTATTATCCCTTGACTAGGTTTTGTGGAAACACTAGTCATGTTTGACCAATTTTGGGACTTCGACAGTCTAGTCGAAGGCAGAGCGCAATTTGAAGTGGGGATCGCGATATCTTGGTCCCTTTTTAGGGAAATTTTTGGATTTAGGGTTTATGTAACGGGTATGGGGATGTAGGCCCATGAGTTTACCCATGTTTAGTCCCTTTTTGTAATGTATAAATAAGTAGCTAGGTGATGTAAGAAGTAGTTACAAGACCTAGAAGATCTAAGTGGTGTTGTGCTAAGTGCAAGTGATAAAGGCTCTGTGAATACTATGTTGAGAACTTGCAGAGCTGAGTGAAAGTAGATTTAAGGAAGGCTTTGTGTTGTAACCTAGCTCCAGGAAGGAGGATCTAGCAAAGTGTGTGCATATCTCCTGTCCTATGCAGAGTAGGATTTTGTGGCTCTGTGCATGTAGATGATTGACATAAAACAATAAAGAGAAGAAGAGTTGGTGGACGTAGCCCCAGGCTGGGGGTGAACCACGTATATCCTGTGTTATGGTTTCTTTGTGAATTATGGTTGTTATATTGTTCATGTGATTTCTTCTTTGTGCTTAGTGTTTAGATACATCTGATATGATAGATTAGTGCTTAGCCATGTGAATGAATGCTAGATCTAATATATTTTGATGTGCTTAGTGTTGGAATGTATTATATCTTGGTGAATACTACGCTACTTTATAATTAGGGTTCTATTTGTGATGTGAATAAGGGTTAAATACTAATGATTGATGAACTGCTAAGTGCTATGGAAGTATTGTGATCACATATCTATGTCCCAACTAGGTTGTAGACACTTGAGTCCTATAAACACCTGTGCCTCTACCTTGGGTGAGACTTCATCTACTTCACAGGTGTTGCAGAAAGGGTTGATAGTTAGGGTTTTTTTGGTGTGTTGTTGAAGCATTGAACCCTGGGTCTGCTTCTATTCCATCTATGTTCACATGTAAACCTGTCAAATGACCAATTTGTACTATTTGTTATCCGGATTATTTTCGACATGAAATGAGAGCAGAGATATAATAAAGAAATGTAAAGAGATATCTTGATTATCCAATAATATAATAGAAATGTATCATAGATGCAACCATAAACACAAAGATACAATAATACACAAAATTCTATTAATGAGCGAAAATGTATAAAGATTGTAAAAATACAAAGTGAAAGACTCGCTAGAATGGTGGCATCTTATCTTTGAGAAGAGATGTGTCTGCTACTCGCATTCATAAGAAGATGATCTTACATGAGACTCCAAAGGAATTTTTTATCATAAATAAAATCCAAAAACCTAACCCCAGAAGGTGAAAAACCAACAATTTTGTGGACCCCTTTTTGGGTAGTTTGGTGTATCAACTTCCTGGGGGTGTAACTTTGGCATACTATCTCTATTTGAGGTGCACGATAGCTCTTTGGAAAGGTATCTTTGAGGAGATTAACTTTTGGGTATCAATTATATCTGTGGGATATAATTGAGAAGCTTGATCTCGAAAAACCTTCATTTAGGACCTCAAAATGGCCCAAGAAGTTAAAAACTGCTCAAAATAGTAAATTACCAAAATTGCCAGAAATTTGTTTTGAGCTAGTTGGAAAAGGTGGGTGGCCAGCGATATCCACCTAGATCAATCCTACCTCCTTTGAAAGCAATTGTATCCATTGTATTGATTTCTCAAGGGAGAGGGAACAACATTTTTTGAATCTACATCTTGATGAGCTTCTTTCCTTGTTGGAGAATTTGTGTTTCTTAGCTTGTTGAAGGTTGTCACAATCCTGTGGTTGGAAGGGTTGGACCTTTTTAACTAGTATGGCTACATTATATTCCTGTGTGTAGAGGGAATATTGACACATTACTACAATCTTTTCGACCTTCTTATGTTGGATAGAAGGTGCTTGGACTGAGGTTGTAGTGGTGTTCTTATGCTCACCCTTTTAACAGACTATGAAGAAGATGAATTTTGTAGTATGAGATACTAACTTGCGACACTATTTACATGGGACAATAATAGGAATTACCTACGGTATGTTGTATAGATGACCCCCCAGAGTAACAATGACACTACGAGGTCGATACTCATAAATAGCATGGCACTTCCAAATATATGGCTAGCCCAAGAGAACATCATAGACATCCATGGGTTGTATGGCCACCCAATTTTGTATGGTTGCAGGTGTGGTGTTGTCGACAATCCAAATTTTTTTATGACCTCTGTTGAGATGATGTTCTTCTGGATTCTACTATCAGCAATAAAATGCAGTGGGGTCCCCTTCACCCACATATGTGAATGAAAAAGGCGCTCCCCCTCTTCAGAATATGTTGGTTCTTTGGTTTGAATTGCTGCAGTTGTGAAAATAACAATGGGGTATGCATCAATGATCTGTCTTCTTTCGAAATTTTTAGAATCAAGTTCTGAATCAGGGTTCAGCTCCTTGTCTTTTATCTCAGCCACCAATGACTGTTTTAAGCGACATTCATTGGTGTTTTTCCAGGGGATTTTGTAGAAATCACACCATTTTCCAGTGTCCTTCTTCGTCTTTCCATTACCCTTATTTTCATGTGGCTTGGACTAGTTTTTGAGATGTTGTTTGTTAGGGCCTTCTTTATCATACTTTGTTTGTTGTGGATTTGCAGACCCAAAATTCCATTTTTTTTGTGATTAAAATTCTGCTTGATTTTAACAACATATTGATAAGCAGAACTGAGTGATGATATATCCAAAAAATCCATTTCAGTTTGGATGTATCTGTGTAGAGCCCCACGGTATTTCAGAGCCAAATTTCGTTCGAAGTATTTAATACCCAGATTGGTGCGCAAGGTATGGAAGGTATTGGTGAAATCTGGAACTACTTGGCCCCTTTCTAGTAACAGTGTGGTCCATCTCATGTACTGGTCCTCATAGTTTCCAAGAGGGTAATAATGTTCCTTTACTGCATCGACAAAAAAATCCCAAGTGGGCTCGACCCCATATATTCCAGACTCCTCTTGGAAATTTTCTTCCAGTAATTTTCCCACGAATGTTTTACATGGGGGAGAGACTTAAGGAGTGTTAAGGTGATATTTTCCTTTTTAGAGAAATTATGAACAAAGAAATAACCTTCTAGAATATTTAACCATTTTTCTAGGGAATCTGCATCTATCTGTTCTTCAAATATGGGAATATCAAAATTAACTTGTACCTTGAAAGGTGAGGTGCCTCCAAATTGGTCTCTTTATGAGGACCCTCTTATTTTTATCAGCAGGCATTGAAGGATGTGGGAAAAATTCTACATCATTGTGTCCCTCTATTGCGTTAGAGATTTCTTAAGCAACAGATTAATATAATTGATTGCTCTGTCATTTTTATTTTATTACACCATGGAGGTTTTCTTGGGTGTGATAGATATTGTCCTCAAGAGAGACAAGCTCGAGACCCAACTTGCTATACTTGAACCTCGTCGAGGACATGCACTGATAAATGATCAAGAGAAATATGCCCTAATACCACTAATCTAGTTTTTATGAGAGTAAAGAAATGAATAAATATTATTATCAAAATATGCTTAACACATAATAACAGATATACCGTAAAACTGGTTTCTATTCAATAAGGATAAAAGTTGAAATTGTAAAATGCAACAGAAAGCAAGCTTGCCAAAAAGGTGGCGGCTTATCTCTGAGAAGAGATGTGACAGATGTATTCAATCGCCAGAAGATGATATTACATGAGGCTCCAAAGGCCTTTTTTTATCATAAATAAAATACAAAACCCTAACCTCGGAAGATTAAAATCCAACATTTTTTTAGACCCCGTTTTGGGTAGTTTGGTGTATCAAATTCCCAGGGGCGTAACTTTGGCATATGATCTCTATTTGGGGAGAACGATAGCTCATTGGAAAGCTCTCATCTAGGAGACTATTTTTGGGGGATCAATGAGATAAATTGGATATCATTGAGAATCTCGATCCTGAAAAACCTTCATTTAGTCCCTCAAAATGGCCCCGGAAGTTAAAAACTGCTAAAAATAGTAAATTACCAAAATTGCCAGAAAATTGTTTTTAGTCAGTTGGAAAAGGTGGGTGGCCACCGATATCCACCTAGATATTTTTTGTGTCGATTCACAAGCCTTAACTGAACAAGAGACCAAAATAACTTAGGTTTTCCCATCATCTCCCACGTCTTCTTCCATAAAACATTCATGTTAGACCCTAAGTCCAAGATAACATTATCCACATCATACTCTCCAATCTGCACACTAAATCTGAATTCTATGTTGGTCCTCTTCCTACGCAGTACCTGACTTACCATCCTTTGTGTGATGGGAGTCTCCCTTCCTCATGTAAAGTGATCAATCATGTCATATAATGTACTTAGCACAAATTCACCTTTTATTATCTCTACACATCTCCTCAAGAATTTTGTTAGCATGCTTACCTTTTCAGTCAATTTCTCTAGCATAACATGATCTTCTACAAAAGGCGTAGTCGATGTTGATGCTCCCAAATCCACTCTAAGTACTTATTTTCTTTCTCTCTCATGTGTCTCCTTTTCTTAGTGAGGATCAAAGGTTGGTATAGGCCCTATTGAATTCCTTATCCACTACTCAATATTCTTTCCTTCATTATTCATATTAGCCCCTGTTATAGCTTCTCCACATGTAACTATTGCTAATATTGGTCCTTCATTGTGTATTTCGGTTGATATATTCTACAAATTCTAATTCTGATTAAGATTCTAGTTTCCTCTAGCCTACCATTTCACAACTAGTTGTGGACAATATTTTTTCGAGTGATGCAGTGCTCTGCAATATGCGCATGTCATACAGAGATTTGAGAAGTTGCAGTCCAAGTGTCTGGGTTGATTAAAATTATAACATATAATCGATCATCTTCCTCCTCTACCTTGTCCTCTACCAAAGTTTCCATTGTTCCCTTGATTTAAACCTATTTGATTGTTATGGTGTGGACCCCTCTCTTTTGCTGCATCATTCTCCTCTTGAATCTTGTACATATTTTATTTTCACTACCTCATTAGTTCAAACACGTGGAAATCATTTTCCTCATGTCCCACTTATTTGAAAACGTTGCAGAACAAGTTCCTTGGAGTGCTCCAATATTTCTATAGTAATGGAAACTCCATTGGGTGATGGCGCCACTTCTTACATATCTCGCAATATCCTCCTCCTCGTAATGGATTAGACACTCCTATCACCAAATACTGCATGAATGTTGGGCATTCGTCCTTATGGTGGCCTTCATTCCTACATTTTGCACACCATACTTGCTCATGTTTCTCCTTTCCCTTTGTCAGTTCTTCCAGTTGAATTTTTAATGCATCCAACTGCATATGAGCTTGGACCATTCCTCCACTGTCTCATACTAGAGATTATTCCAATTTCATTTCAATTTATTGTGCCTTGGGCTGCGACCCAACCTTATGTTGGATCAATGGTTTGTGAATGTGTGGTAGAAGCCCGACAATCTTGATCTCGTTGATCTGGGATCTGGAAATTCAATCTACCCATAACATACTTAAATCCCTAGTTGAATTCCCATACCGACTCTGTTTGTACCTCTTTAATCTCCTTTAGTTCTATGATGTACTGCGACTCTGAATTTTTCTTCTTGAGCTCCTTCAAAAATTCTTTCTTAATATTTGCCAAAGTTGTGGCATGTTCTGTAGGCATGATACTCTGCAAATTCATATAACATACTAAGACATGACCTCTCAATGTTTTTTCTAACTGCATAATATTCACAACCTCGTCTTGGACATTATTTGTGGCCCAAATTGTCTTGCAGATGAACAAGTGTTGTTTTGGGTCCTCTGACCCAACTCCCTAGAATTCAGGAAGTCTAAGAGTATTGTATACCCCTTCCATGTTGCTTTGTGTATTCCCTCTTCTTGGTGATTCTTGTTGACTATTATTACAACTCTGCACACTACTTCCACTGCTCTAACTACTACTACTCGGTCTTCCTTTGCTAACTACAATTTATTTTGACAAATATTCAATCGTTATTTATGATTGTGGTGATGCACATAGGGTCATGGATTCAACACATGATCTTATTTGAGTAGGACTTATAGGCTCTTCGATTACTAGACTAGACTAAAAATTCTATTCTTCTCCTCCTATATATGGTATCTCCAAGATTCAGACTAGTGCACAAGGTTCTCTCCCCTCATTCTCACTAAAAAAATTTCCTTTCTCAACCCGATTATTTTTCCTCTTATACCTCCTTCATCTGCGTATCTCTCCAAACTTCAATTCTTCCTCTCACATATCATATTCTTGCATCCTCAATTTGTCCCTTCCTTTTTCATCATTTCCTTCATTCACTCAGACGATCCCCTTGTCATCCCCTGGTCCCCCTTTGTGCATGAACCCCTTAACAGTTGGATTCCATTATCATCACGTTCTTTTCACACAATAACATCTTTATCCACATACCTAAATATTTCAAGAACCTCCTGTTGTTCCTAATCTTATACTTAAGGCTCAAAGAATAATGCCAGTCATCAAGAAATAAGGAAAGTTTTAATGTTTTCTTTTTCTACCTCAGTTATGTGAGAAAAACTCCTTAAATTTAATTAATAGTATAACAACTTAGAGGTCATTTTTCGTGTCTGAGTTAAAATTAAAAGTATTGAATGTAATGAAATAAAAACATAAAGTTGTTAGACAAAGAAAGGCATCAATTACAGAAGAATCCTACTTTGTTACAGAAGAATAAAATAGATAATATAACCTTAAATGAAGCCTAAAATGTAGCAATCCAATTAACTCACATGTCTTGGTTTACTAACAGTAAATAAAGGGGAAAAGTTGTTTTCTATCAGATAACTAAATGAAATGTAACCACAGTAGATATTGTACTAAATTGAAATGAGGCATTCATAAAGGAAATATATAAAATATGTTGATATGTGGAAAGACAGAATAACACATAACTCAAACTGGACGAAATGTGGAATCTTTGGTCTACACTTGTATTAATTCTCAATGAGGAGAGTTTTCTCAATTAAAACTGGCAAGAAGTAGCCCTTGATTAACCTTAGAAAGTTATGTTTATACAAAAGTCTCTCAACCTTAAACGATTGGAATTCCCCTTATTTCTAAAATAGTAAAATTTACAAAATCTAAAATGCAAAACGCTTCACTTGCATATTTTCTATCAGCCTCCTCATTATGCTGGCAGAGGCATTTTTCTTCGTTGCTTTCTAGATCGGACACACATAATATCTAGTCATGACATGTACATCTAATGTGCATAGGTTACCTCATTGGTTCTTTGAGGTACCTCCTTTCCCTCGCTCAATACATTTAACACATCTTCTTATAAATTATGCTATTAGTCTGGAGGGTTCTGTCACATCCTTAGCCTAAAAAATATACAATTTATTTTCTAATTGTGGCAATCTGTCTTCCATTCTTTTTTCTTCTGAAGTCATTGACTATAGTTTCAAATTAGGTTTCACCAGCCATCTATCCATCTGAATGATATCAACCTATTTTAACTGCGGGATTTCCACCTGAGCTTCTTCTAATCTTGTTTTGATATCAAGTTGGTGCTTAGCTATGTCAACTTGTCCTAGTACCTCATAATGATCATATTTTTCGAGGCCTGATGAATATTTATTTAGTGATTTAAAATATTCTTCACAAGCTTCTTTGATTTCCTTAGCCATTATTTTACTTTTGCCTATGTTGGCTTCCCAGGTCTTCAATATTATGTCACCCCTGACCTGTTCCGAAACAAACAACCTGGGAACTATAGACATTTCTTCTCTGGCTAATGACACAACTGTTGCTTGAAAAGTAGTCTTAGCTATAGTAGCCTCTCTCTCTTTCTCTGAAACAAATATTATCCAATGATTGGTTCACTGCCCAAAAATGATTTTGGATTATTTCCACCTTGTCAAAAAGGCTTCGTTGTGTCAATTCCAGTTTCTTACATATCTCCAATGCCTACGCTCGAAAAATAACAACATCTATAACCATATTTTTGGTAGAGCTTACTTTGTCTTATAGTTGTCTTACCAACTCCTCCTACCAGGTGACCCATCCCTGGCTCACCTGTATATTCTTGTGCATCTCCTCGAGGCTATATTTGAGCTGTTGGATTTCCTGTTTGTCGTTGGCTCTAATTTGCTCGAAGCCCTTGTTGATCTCATTTTGGACATCCTTTTCTACAGTCTTCATTTGATTTTGCAATTGGATTATTTGCATATCTTTCTTCTTCAGTCATTCTTTCAAACTTCCAACTGAAAAATGGTTGGTTATTACAAAATCCCCCAGTGAAACTGCTACTTCTTTAGTGAAGTCTACCTCTTCCAAGGTCTCTCCATCAATTATCGCCTTGTGTATTTTTACAGTTGAACCTTCCTTTAGATGCATTTCCCTCTTCACCACACCCTTCCTTATCTTGCTAAAAAAGAAATCAGAAGGAGGCAGTTCTTCAAATGAAATGGGTGTGAGGTCCTCTATGAATATTGCCTCTCTTTTTGGGTTCCCTTTAGTGAACTGTAACGGTGTGATAAACTAGATGGGGCTGTCGATTTCAGAAGATGACTGTTTCTCGGTCGTGTCTGTAGTTGATTTATCTGGAGTAAACAATGGCCCTTCTCCCCCTTTATTTGTCAATATATCAGTCTGGTATTTATCTTGGTCATCTGATACATTTGTCACTGGGGTATCTTCTTTCTAAGTCAACACTTTAGTCTTCTTCAAACTTGCCCGGGTTTCTTGTCCGATGGAGCTTATTGCTTCTAAAATTCGGGTCTCCATTTCCTGTGTAGTTTGAGACATCGAGGTTCCTCCCTGTCACACTTTAAGGAGGCTACTTCTTCGGTGCCTCTAGAAATCATATAACTCAATCATTTTATCGGGTGACAGAGATGAACCCAACTCAAGACTTTAGGATAGGATATCGCTCCTCGGAATATCTCGTCTTGAGGGGAATCTTTATGTTCATACCTTTTCAAATTACAGTTGTCCATGTGATTACGCACGACTTTCTGTAGGTCATGATTTTTGAATTCAATGATGACCATCTTTATTTCTTCCAAAGCCACAGCCTCTACTTTAGAGTGACCGAAATCTAGTAGGGAAAATGTACCAATCTGCAGGGGAAAAGAGGGCCATACCTTTTTCTATATTGTCTTGAGATCCTTGGTAATACCATCGAGCACAATTTGTCGTGTGACCTCTCAGCACATTAGTCGGTCTGGTAAATATTGCGGCAGTTCATATGGAGAAACTAAACAACCAAAAACCCTAATATAGGAGAAGTGTTCCTCGATATACCAGTCTACTATTCTGCCTAGTTTATTCACAATTTTTTTGGAGATTCTGGGAGGTGGGTAACCATATATGGCGATGTGCATTGGCACCACTACCTAGTTGCAGATCTCATAAATGAAGTCTTATTCATTTTCTTCCCAAATCTTCAAATGGTAAATATGTATGGTTCAACACTATTTGGATTCCACCTCCAATTCATCAGCGGAAAATGCATCATGAAACAGACGGCATCCATAATATAATATGACATGAAAAATTGGGTTGGTTTCCCCTTGTCTCTTAGTGACTCATATCTTGTAATCTCTTGAACCAAATTGTTCGACAATATCTTTTCCCAGTCAAAAGAGTACCCTTCTGGTAGTGTGTGTATAATAGGTACCCACTATAAAATGAAATGAGCTGTGTTTTTCTTCCCATAGAGCCTACACATCATCAACGCTATGTACATTATGTGGGGTTCTAGTGCAAAAACTAGGTATATACCATGGGAGTCCACTCTGAACTTCTCAAGGCAGGAATACCGGTATTTAATTAAATCAGAAAGATTTTTTTCTGTATTGGTCGCATTCCTTCTTGTTGAAATCTACTAGGAAATATGCATTGTAAACGAAATTGGATACTGGAGACAATTTGTACAACACCTGTAGATGCTCCAGCCAAAAATACCCAATTGTGACCTTTTGCGAATTGAAAATAGTTCGGGTTGGGATATCTACGCAGTCCAGTGCCCAAAAGATCATATCATTGTAGCGCAAGATCTTAGGCCTTGACGCTATCTTCTGTAACTCTTACTGAGAAACAATTTTGTATTTGGTAGATATGTTCTCCTTATCATTGTCACTTGAATCATCAGGGCAATTTACCAATTCATATTGTAAGATGTTGAATACTTGTGTCCAGGATTTGACACTGTCTATGCTTCTGGGCGAGGTGTCAGGGAGAACATCTACATTCTGGATTGAACTTTCACCAGTCACTTTAGGTGCTTTTTGCGGAGCCATGGTATCAAGCCTTAGAATTCTGTTATCTACCAGAGGAAAGGTGTAAAAATCCTTCAGCTGGAAAAACTTACGGCTCAGTAAAAATCATAATGAAATTCAAATTTGCATTCCTTTTCCTTTAATCGCATCGATCAACCAATACCTTCACTGACAGAGTATTACTTTCTTTAATGAATCATATTTAAGTGGTGGATCAAAATCTTACTTGGAATGATTGTCGTAAAGGTATTAATAATGGCATTTATTTTTGGTGGTTCATGCTCGGGAAAAGAACATACAAAATTTGAATCTATCCGAGTCATTATTAAGCGATGTATTAATTAAGAGTTAATCTTTGTTTAAGCATCGGTTAATCATAGTTATCACTAAGTAAATTTCGATGTTTTGGCTCTCGGGAGATCTTATAACAGCCTGAGTTATAACTTACGAAATGTGAAATTGCAATGTGATTAATTAAGTTTAATTGCATTTAACCCTTTTAATTAATCATGATTAACCTCAAAGATTTTCGGGTTTCGGGTCTTAGGATATTCTGTACTAGCTCGAGCTACATTCTCTAAATCGCGAAATCACGATTGATTAATTAATATTAATCACTTTTGACCTTTTAAATAATCGATATTAACTTCAAGGGTTTCACGATTTTGGGTATCGAGACTTTGGTTGTCGTTCGAGGAAGGATCCCTAAAACATGAAATTACGATAAGGTTTAAATATCGTTAATCATTTTTAAACCATTTAATTAACTCAATTTAACTTGAGATAGTTTCGCGACATCGTATATTGGGACTTTGGAGTTCTTACATGTTGGAATGTTAGTATCGTGAAACCCCGAAACCTGACATGTCGAAGGTAGTCATTGGTGATTTGACATTTTAATCGAGTGGACGACTCCATAAATTTTAAGGATTTCAGATCGTTGGATTCAATAGAAGGCTTCATCAACAATGATATTCAAGTGCACATTTTTCCTTATTTAAACAAGAACAAAAATTATCTAAGTCTAAAGTTTAGGAAAATATGTGTTCCAACATAGGCTCCATCTAGGGATCGTGTCTCCCTGCGAGACATCGAATAACAGTAGACAAAGTGTCTTTATTGGGTAAATGGAGTCAATATTTCATTTATGTGAAACACATTCTTAAAAGGACACACATAAGGACTTAGGATTTCCATCCTTATCTCTGAAAAATTTCAAAACTTAATCATTCTTTGATCTTGAGCTTAGGCTTATCGATGGATTCCTTTTCTTAAAAATGACTTTAGATTTGCTTAAGATAATCAAAACAACCTTAACCGTTCTACCAGGATATGTTCAATTTTGTTCGCATCAAGGTAAAGTAATTTCAATGTTTTTAGGCAGGGAGTCTCGTGCTATCTTAGAATGTAGATCTAGTCGAAAAGAGAACTAGTTACCAGAGTACATTATAATTCATGTATAATAGCCTTGCAGATATCGTAGGCATTGCTTCACTGCCAGCGAGCCTGTTCAGTACCCCAGTGAATTTATCTAATTCCCACATTGAATTTCCTTTCACCACTTCAATTAGTAATTTTGCATTTAAATGTTGAGATGAGGGCAATCATTTAATTATTTTACTTTCATCATCTCTTTTTGGACTAGATGGGGAAAATCATTTTATGAATTTCCTTTCACCATCTGTCTTATATATATATATATATATATATATTAAAACATGAAGTGGGGGCAATCAATTTGTATACAATATACGAGAGATGATATCTATTTATAATTTAGAAACAGAGGTCTGTCAACTCACTTTGATTACCCTGGACTAATCCTCCTTTGACCTTCAAAACACCTTCGCTTACAGGGAAGTTCTCGTGGGGATTTTTTATTTTCCAGGGAATTTCCTTGAGTGACACTAATCAATTAAAACTTGTTAGAAGGGCTAAGATATATAGGATTAGCCTAGACATACTTTTTGTTCAGTTAAATTAGAGGAATCATAAGAATTTTTACCTATTCTCGTTTTGAAGATTTGTTTATGAGTTTTCAAAGTTAATGTGAGACCATTTTTCCTCTATGAATACCATGGAATGATATCAAGAATCACATGAAAATACAACTTTGAAAATGACCAGGGGAAAAAAATGAGGATTCAGATGTTCTGTTGCAATCACGGACACTCCTATGCAAAATGTTTACTCAATTCCTGAAACTTTTTCTTTAAGGTCTTCTTATTGCTTTTTTTTTTTATTATAAGTTTTATTTCATTTTTATTTTATCCAGAGAAAACTCTTGATAGTTAAAAAACAATTTTTCATTCCTCTGGTTATAGATTAGGTGACAATATTTGTACATATGAGAACTTTGTCATATTAAGTGATAATTCTTTGAAAATTTAAACAGCGCAGAATCTCATACCTTAGATTTATTCTTATATTTCCAACCAAGTAAACTATTTATTTATCACTTGTTTCGAGAGAAAGCTAATGTTCTGAGACATGAAGGTCGATTTTTTATGTCTTTTACCTCTTAGCTATCGGAAAGTATCCTATATGATAATAAAATGCAGAATGTTAGGAACTTATGCAGACCAGAACTCTATGTGTTATTTATTTTTACATTTTTGTTTTTATGAAATCAACTAACCTAGTTTTATTTACAGTGAAAGTAAAAACTTACCGAAGAAATGAAAAACCGTGAATCAAAAACAAAGAAATCAATCCAGTATATAAAATGAGAGTTTGGAAACCGATTATTGCATAAAATGCTTCAGGTAACGCCCGTTGATAGGGGCATTAAGGATTTTACCATCTAGATTTTCCAATAAAAATGAATTATTTCCTTCATAAGCTGTGATTTTGAAAGGTCCACACTAGATATGGTTGAATTTTTAGTTCTTTCCTGAATCTTCCTTCCTAGCATCCCATTTTAAATCCAGGTCACCAGGGAGGAATTCCCTATCTTTAGGTTTTTGGTCAAACAAGGCTTTCATGTTATCCTGATACTTCTGAAGTTTTTCATCCACTTCATCCCTATTTTTATGGACTTCAATCAATTGATTTATTCTTATGGTGACGTGATTTGTCTCTTCCTTCTCGTCTTTCCATAGTTTCGTCACATGAAGATCCAGATTTATGGGTAGTACCACATTAGTCTTGTATACTATTTGAAAAGGGGACATCCCGATCAATTTCTTGGTGCCTATCCGATTCATCCACAAAGCATATTTCAAATGCACATGCCAGGATTTCTTATTTTCATTTAGCACCTTTTTAATTATGGTGATAAATATTTTATTTGATGATTCATCTAGTCCATTGCCTTGAGGATAGTAAGTTGTGGAATGTCCCAGTACAATATTGTACTTTTGGAAAAAACTAACCATCTCCATAGATTTAAATGCATGTGCATTATCTTTAACTATATTCCGAGGATAGCCAAATCTAGATAAAATGTTTTCCTCCAAGAAATTTATCACCACTGAATCTGTAGTGTTTATGGTCGGAATGGATTCTACCCATTTAGTGAAATAATCCATAGCATTCAGGATCCATTTGTGTTGCGTGCTAGAGTGTGGATTGATTTGACCAATAAAATCCAACCCCCGTTGTTGAAATGAGGATTTTTTTTAACTGGGACCAAAAGTAATGTGGGGAGATTTTTTTTGCCTGAAAATAGTTCGCAGGGGTTACAAGCTCTGACTTTAGCATTCACATCAGCGAATAATTTAGGACAATAATATCCTGCTCTCAGGATTTTATAGGCCATTTCTCTCCATGCGTAATGTCCTCCACACACTCCTTCGTGAAATTAGTTTATGACTCTCTCTGTTTCAGATTATACCAAACAACTTAGTAAAAATCCCAGAGGATCCTTCCAATATAATTCTCTATCCATGATATAATATTTTACAGTGTGCAACTTCAACATTCTACATTTGGAAGGATTCATATTGCCTGGGCACTACAGAGTTAGAAGGTAAGAGACTATATCTTTATACCAAGCTGAAGAAGAGAACTTCTCCTGGATTTGAGTTGTAGGTATTTGATCATCAAATTCTTCTATATCTGGAATTTCTTTGTAAGCTTGCAGATGGTTTATTCCAAGTTCTCTAAAATTAGATTCGGCTAGTAGCTTAGCCAAACCATGTCCTTTGATGAGATTTGTCAATTTCACCTCCAGATCAAATTCTTGAATTTTAGCAAGCCAACGGCCCCTCCTTCCGTCACTATCGGGTTGAACCAATATACCTTTAATGGAATTGGTGGGTACATATGCAATTATTTTAGAATGTAGTACATAGGTCCTGAAAGCCTTTAGGGAATTCACCATTGCATATGCCTTCTTTTCCAGTATATCGTACCTCAACTCTGTGTCTCTAAGGATTTTACTGAAGAATGCTAATGGTTGTTCAAACCCTTCTTCGTTCTTCTGTAGGAGTACTACCACAATTGTGTGTTCGGATGTGAATGAGAAAATTAAGAATTGTTTCAGATAATCTGGGCTTGCCAACACCGATGCTTCACCTATAACCTTGTTGATGCGTCAAATGAAGTTTTCTCTTCAATCATCCATTTGAATTCACTATCCTTCTTAAGAATATCTTCCTGCATTGCAAAATGATATATCTTGGGATTCAGAGACAAACCAAATTTTTGAAAATTTTCAAACATCTGTTTGAGGTGTACCAGGTGCTCTGCATCATATTTAGAAATCACATTTAGATCATCAAGATAAATGACAACAAACTTATCTCTTTCATTGACAAAGGCGATCTCCATAGCTCGCTAGAAAGTGGCACCTGCGTTCATTAAACCAAATGGAATTTTGTCATACATAAAGGTACCCCATGGGGTGGTGAATGCAGTTTTTTCTTTATCGTCCTCGTGGAATGCAATTTTATTATACCTTGAAAATTCATCAATCATGGACATTCTATTTTCCCCGACCACTTTTTCCAATACATGATCCATCTTGGGTAATGGATAGTTATCTTTGAGAGATGATTTGTTTAAATTTATGAAATCTACACACAGTCTGATTTCACCGTTTTTATTTCTTACTGGGACCAGATTGGATACCCACTCGGATTATCTAAGTGGAACAATGATTTTAGCATCCAGGAGCTTCTTTACTTCCTTTTCTATCATAGGGAGTAGTAAGGGATTTCTCTTTCAGAGTTTCTTCCTGAACGGTTTAACACTTTTCTTTAGGGGAATTTTGTGCTCGATTATAGTGGTATCATAAGTTATTAATTAATCATAGGACCAGGAGAAAACATCCTTGTACTTCTTGATTAACTTGGCATATTTTATTTTTATCTCAGGGGGAAGGTATCTAGATATTTTTACCAACTTAGGAGTTTCCTTAGTGCCTATGTTACAATCTTCAACCTCTTCAGGTTGAGGCTGCAAAGTAGACTTCAAGGGAATATCATCATGATCAAATAACCTCTCCAAAGGAATTAGACCTTTAGGAATATGATTATTTTTCAATACTAACATGTGATGATTACTGATCTTATCTTGGAACTCCTGAGGATTTTCACCTTCCTACATTATCCAAGCAAGTTGGTTTTAATTTTCCTGATCAATATGTGTTTCTGAAAATTCATCCACCATTTCTAAGAATTGTCTTATTTTCTCATCATATTAGAAGACCTGCCAGTGTTGTATACTTTTTGGTATTGAGGTACTGTGCCTCATCTCTATTTGATACTTCAGTTTGAAAACAATAGGATGTACAAACGTCGCAGCTGGCTTGGCCAATGAATCTTCTTGTTGATTTTATGTTCTGGGGATATGATGAATATTAAACGATGATAAAAAAAAATCAATTAGATCCCAGGCACATTTTCTATAGGACCTAAACCTCGGGTGTTTGTCCTGATACTGCTACTTTATCTATTTTTTAATTAATTCTGCATCGCCATAGACTACCAGGTTTTCAATCTTCAACTTTCCAGCAGCCTCTAATCCTAAAACCAGGGATTCATATTCGCATACATTATTTGTTTAATCGATGTCCCATTGTAATCTATAAGAAAAAAGGATAATAAACTCATCTTCAGGTGCCACAAACAACACTCCATCTCTTGCTCCTTCACAAGAGGAAGCACCGTTGAAACACATTTTCCAAACTCCAGTACTATTTACATTTTTATTTTTCTTTTCTATTTTTCTTTTTCTGTACAATGTTTTTCTATAAATTCATATATATCATCATCAATCAATAAAATAAAATTTCCTAAATCCTGATCTGCGACATAAAAATGGTAATTATTTGGATTCAATGGATCACTTACTGTATATTCTAGCCTTTTTTCTCTGTACAGGCAGGTGAACTATCCGCCGAAGATCGGGATTGTAGTGTATGCCATGTCGAGTTGAAGGGATCCTCCAAGATTAGAACCCTAAGACCAAGATAACATCATACCATACTTTGGAGGGATATCAGCAACAACCACAACCATCAAAACACTTTTTACAGGGATTTGTGCAAGATTAACCACTAAATATTAAATCATACCCAAACATTTAACTTTTCTCGACTCAAAAGAATACAGATTTTCATATGGTCTGGTAATTTCAAGACCAAGTCTATCCATAACAACTTTGGGCATCATGTTGTGGGAGGCTCTAGAATCCAACATATAGTTATGGAGCAGGTGATCATGCATAGTCAGTGTAATGTAGAAAGGAGTGACAAAATCTCTGGCACTTTCAAAATGCGGACCAAACATTATAGTCATTTATTATCTTCTAAATTTATAACGTCCACATGAGTTTCGACATCATAAAAGTTTATCATTTTGGCGATTTATTTTCTATATGTAGGGTTTTTAGCCAGTTCATCCAGAGGTACAGGGATCTTGATCTTATTAATCTCATTTTCTATATTGAAACTTCCCATTGTCTTATTAGCTTCTCTGCTTTGGATTTCTATCTCCCTTTTTTCTAATTTATTAGTTTGTGTTGCTTTTGTTTCATCAATTTGTGTTTCATTTGCTCCTGTCTTGGCAGTCTGCATTTCTGCTACTTTCATTTTCACAGTCTTTGTTTCAGCTGCTTTTATTTTGGTATTCTATGTTTCAACTATTGTTCGAGCTTCCTCATTCACTTTGCTTCTTGACACGATTTTTTTCAGTTGGGAAGTTGTGATATTTCTATATCTAGTCCTTAAATTATACTTCTGTTGGAGCTTGACCATTATATTTTCAGTGATTCCTTCATAAGAAGAATCTTTTGTGATATTTTTACTATCATCACTATTAGATCGATATTCTGCATTTAAATACCTTTCATAATCTTGGCTCATCAAATGAGGTTGTTGACAATCATCGTCAAGATTATTTATATCTTCCTCTAACTCCTCGAAGTTTTGCATGTCTTCTCCTCCTATAAAATTTTCATTTTTAAAGGGGGTTTGAATCTTTTGGTCTTCATTTTTTATTTTTCTTTGTTGTATTTGAGGGTTAGGATTCCTTCTAAAATCTTTTCTTACAAACTGATCCATTTTAGATTGATCGAGTTCCATCTTCAAAATTT
>JZKD02S2271840.1:112350-145023 GCA_000966675.3 Picea glauca
GGAATATATATAGTTTTTCCTTACTCACTCTCCAACTAAGAGCATTAATTATAAGATCCACAATTGTAGGATCTGATTACAAAGAAGGAAAAACAAGATCCTTAAAAGTAGGATCTTCAACCATCTTAGGCTCAAAATGGAAAAGTCTCAAAACTACCCAAAGACTTTCCAACCATGCCCTTGATTCTCTCAACCTACAATTGAGAAAAAATGGGAAATTGGTATGAGGTGGTTTCTCACATGAAAACCAATTTCCATAATTAATAAATGAATAATATGTGAGACAAATTTTCTCTCACAAATATTAATCATTTTAATTACAAGTGAATAATAATAATGTATGAGTTATTAAAGCTCATAAAATCCATGAGCACTTCATAAAAGCATTAATCAAACTAATATGAAAAATGCATGAAGTATTTTTCCCACAAATGCATAATTAAATGTGTGAGAAATAAACTCAAGAAAGCATCATTTAAATCCACTTAAACACTTTTGTCTCCACCTTGAAATCAACATGGCTCTAAGTTCTTTCACGTGCAGAGTTCCATTCGGATCACACCTCCCCACAAAAGAAACTTTTGGTCTCCAAAAGTATCAACTTCAATCCATCATCAAGTGCATGCAAATGCCTTTGAAAGACACATTCCCTTAAGACTCCTTCGCAAATTCCTGAAAAAGACACATCCCCTCAAGACTCCTTCACCTATGTTCTTCGGAATCGGAATGCAACACCAACACCTGCTTAAAGTTGCAACCTGTAATTGATGATAACCTGGATCTGTGACTGATCATTCCTGTTTACATTTTGTTTTGAAACACTTTCCAAGAGTTTATAACCACACTCATTGGTCAAGTTTACATGAAAATGCCAAAAATAGGCTTGCTTCAATCAACTTTTACAAAGAAGCCAACAAGGCTTAATGCGCAAAAGTACGCCTCTCACTCTTCCTCACGTAAGAGTGGCTAAACAAGCCTTTTTACAATGCTTCATAATCACTTTTACATGGAAATTACATGCTTCAAAATAAAACGAAGGCTCAAGACCTTTACATGGCCAACACATCAAATCTGATGTCAAATTATGCACTACGGTGAGAAATCCTCATGGAAAAAATGTACTAGAGGTGGAAGTTCCCAAAATCCAACTACAACATTATGAGCATAATTTCCATAGTGCCCCTTCCATGCCATCTTTCCACATGGTAAATATTTTTAAATAGTTCACATAGAAGAACTATAATGGACATACCTATTTTGCAAAAGGTGCCCTTGGAATTTGGTCTTTGGTTTATGGTTCCAATGATGGTATCTCGACAATCAATACTTTGGCCTCCATTCTAACATTCACAATGTTGTGGCATGTCTTTGGCTCTTAGTCTTATGATCGAACCTTGTACAAAGGTTTATAGAACCTACAATTAAAACCAAGTTTCGCCCATCATACCACAACACATATATTCAACCTCAGCCTCTGATCTATGGCTCTCAGGTATTTAGGCAGGAAGAATCAATCAAGTGAATTTCTCGCTTTCCTAGTAAATAATTGTTGCACAGACCGAATGACTTCTCCCCAAACTACTCATACATACTGTGTCGATCGGTACCTTGACTTCAACATTCCCTGATACGTTTGGTTCTTTGGCACCTTCATGTGATCACCAGATCCAAATCCAATTTGTGTGCTTAGATTTTGGTCTCGATATTTCATAAGTGAGAAATTCGGTGGTCCAAAAACCAAACCTATATTTGTGGTCTCGGTTCCATGGTATGGGTTCTCTGCAACTCGGCAGTAAGAAAACAATGGCAACGCCTTTCCAAACAATGTAATTGCCACAAACCAAAGTGATGCATGCATTCCATCCAAGTACAACACATGGAAAGTTGAATGCAGTAATTAATCCAACTATTCCAAGAGGATTCCAAACCTCCATCATCATATGATTGGGTCGTTCTGAAGGTATGATAGAGCCATTCAACTGTCGACTTTCATGCCACATCGAGTGGAAATAAGTGGACACATGTCGCACCGTTTCATACTACATCCAAAACAATATTAATGGACTCTCGATCACTGGTATTCACATCGTCTGAAATTTGAGATTTATGGATTTTATCCGCGAGCTATGGGAGCCAAGTATCGGAGAATATTAGTCGAGATTTAGTGGATCACATCATATTGGATATTCTTCTATTCGCACCATAGGAGGGAGCCATGTATTGGAGAATAATCTCCCATGAATCTGGATCGATCCCAGTATTTGAGAAAACCCCCTCGGTATTCTCCAGGGGAGGGCCAAGCCCGACATTCCTTCATCACGTCTTCGTTAAACCTCGCGGGAAAATATTGAACATAAACATACCTCCCACTGCATGGATCACTACTATTCTCAGTGGTTTTCAGGGCCTTCAGGAAGGGTTTCGGTGGAAAAATATTCTGATTTTCCCATCCATGGACGGGAATTCCCTCAGATATGTGGATTTGTCCATTCTCTTACGTCTGAGGTTCAAACCGGGCGAAATCACATCACGCTACTATAGTATTCATTTGCGAGTCTCTGCCATCTCTCAGCACCATCTTCTCCTCATCTGTCTTTGGGAGGTCCAGCCCAAACAAGGGACGTTTCCCTTGCAGTTATGATAAGAGCCATGTGTGTCGTTGTTCCTTTGACCACTCTTTATAGGATCCAATGCCTAAATTCCTTGTAATTGCATCAACAACATCACTGTGTCTATCAGATTCTTGTCTGATATCCAGCTTAACAAATGAAAAACCGAATGTTGAAACTTGATGCATAAAATCAAGAAGACTGCCATCTGCAATTGGCTGGTCCCCAGTAGATCACAGTGATCAGTAACAAAGTTCAAGTGGCTCCAAAAACTCATCAGTATTTGGGTCCTGGAAAACAAACAACCATTTCATCCATCAGTTCATGCCACTCAGGATTTGGTGCAACTGGAGGCCGTATTCCATGCTCAAGAGTGGTAGCAGTAAATATTTGAAGAGTTTTGTTCCTAGTATAATCCTTCCCACTGAGGGAAAGGAAAGCAGAGAAATGGCGACCAGGGGCAGTTGGGAGGAAGATAAGGAAGGTTGCGGTCATCGACCATATCCAAGATAAGAGGCAACTTTCTCATCCGGAGGCCGTTTGGCGCAATTTTCATGCCGTTGTATTTCTCTCGTCTAGCCCTTTGTAATGACGCCATTACTTCTCAATTTCGAGTCGGAAATTTTTTGAGTGTTTTCCATCAAAAGGGAGATACCTGCCCCCATAAAACTTGAAATTTTGCAACATAGCAGAAATAAAACTTGCAGAAACATTATGAAATGCTTACCAAACTAGCACCAAGAACTTTCATCTCGTAATCATGCTTTTCCAATGGTGGATGGAGCCTCCTTCTTCATAATCTCTTTTACATTCTGCTTGTTTGACTTTTGGTGAATTTCAGGGTGCAATTTCCAACACTTTTTCTCCCAATGGCCACTGATTTTGCAGAAATTGCAAAAATTCCTTCGTCTTCCATTCAGCTGTACATTCCTTGCAGGAGGATACAAAAGGTTCTTCTTCTACTTGGTCTCACTTCTCATGGACACATCCGTCTTCTTAACCCACATTTTCTTTGTTTGATGCTTAACTACATCACGGTTAGAAGATCTATGGAAGAAATCATTTCTCTTATATGCAAAAGAAGAACTTGAATGATTGTTATACCTTCCTGACTTGTCCTTGAACTAATGAGGACTAATTGTCTTGATTCCCTTCTTGGAATCCGGTGGTGAAGAGATGGCTTTCATTTCAGCAACTTTTGAGCATTCTCCTTTCTCTGCATGTCCATAACCCAAGCCTGCAAATGGTTGTCTTGGTACAACCTCCAATGGTTGGGTGACTCCTTGACCATTAATGCCAAGTCCACCTCCTCTATACCCCATCTTCGTGAGGATCCTCATGCCAACATTAGTTTCATATTGAGAGAAAACAAAACATGAAGAAACATCATATACCTCGGTTTGAGATGAAGCATCCATCTTCTCAACCTTCTGCAACTTAGTCAATAACTCTTCTTTGTCTCATAGCATTTCCTGAAGATCCTGCTTCTCCTCTTCAGCTACTTGCAAAATTCTTCTCAATTCTGCATTGTTAGCTTGAATGCTATCATTGATCTCTTGCAACTCTTGCATTCTTTCAACGTGCTTTTCTCCTCTACCCATCCTACAAAGGAGTTACCTGCTCTGATACCACATGATCCGTAAACGGGTCAAGTACTACTCTCCCAAATGTTTACAATGTGAGGATCTTTAAATTGACTATGGCTTATACATGTTTTATTGAGCGTATTAGTTCATTTATCATAATGCATTAAAACACATAAACATAAGTAAATGAACATAGAATAGAGAAAAACACATGAAGGCAAATAAGAGAGAGACAAACAATGTTGATAACGAAGTTCACCCCTCCACCTCTGGGGCTACATCTCTGGACCTGCTCCAACTAGAATGCAGATCTTCTATATTCCTTCTTCAAAGTGAGCTCTTAAAGCTCTCTTACATTAAAGGACTATGGCTCTTCATTAGCTCAGCACTATGGCTCTTCATTAGCTCAACACTATGGATTTCAATAGCTAAGCAATCTCTCCTTTCTTCTCCTTTTTTTCAACATGGCTCACATAAGGAATATATATATTTTTTCCTTACTCACTCTCCAACTAAGAGCATTAATTACAAGATCCACAATTGTAGGATTTGATTACAAAGAAGGAAAAAAAAGATCCTTAAAAGTAGGATCTTCAACCATCTTAGGCTCAAAAATGGAAAAGTCTCAAAACTACCCAAAGACTTTCCAACCATGCCCTTGATTCTCTCAACCTACAATTGAGAAAAAATGGCAAATTGGTGTGAGGTGGTTTCTCACATGAAAACCAATTTCTATAATTAATAAATGAATAATATGTGAGACAAATTTTCTCTCACAAATATTAATTATTTTAATTACAAGTGAATAATAATAATGTATGAGTTATTAAAGCTCATAAAATGCATGAGCACTTCATAAAAGAATTAATCAAACTAATATGAAAAATGCATGAAGTATTTTTCCCTCAAATGCATAATTAAATGCGTGAGAAATAAACTCAAGAAAGCATCATTTAAATCCACTTAAACACTTTTTTCACCACCTTGAAATCAACATGGCGCTCAGTTCTTTCACGTGCGAAGTTCCATTCGGATCAATGATGAAGAAAGTTCTCTTGAAGCCAGAGCTAGAAGTTGAAAATCCAATGCAGAGGAACAGTTTGTTCAGGATAGCTTGCAAGACTAAAGACACAGTATGCAAGGTGATAATTGATAACGGGAGCACTGATAACTTAGTATCCATAGATATGGTGGATAAGTTAGAGCTGGAGACAACTGTACATCCGACACCGTATAAAGTCTCATGGTTGCAAAAGGGTTATCAGGTAATAGTCACTAAACAATGTCTGGTTGAGTTTAAGATAGGAGGATATAGAGATGAAATTCTATGTGATGTGATTCCCATGGATGTATGTCATGTTTTGTGGGGAATACCATGGAAATATGATATGAATTCCATCCATGATGGGAGAATAAATACTTATACCTTGGAGAAGAATGGTAAGAAACACATGTTGTTTCCAATTGAAGAAAAGAAAGTGAAGGATGAAGCCAACACAAGCATACTTCTCATAAGTGGGAAGGAACTCCTGAGAGAAGTTAATAAAGAACAAGAGATTCAATTTGTTGTAGTGAGGAATCCAAGAGTTATACTTACAAGCACTTCTGTGGAATATCTACCTGAGGAAATTCAGGAACTATTAGAAAATTTTGCTGACATAGTAGTGGATGAGTTACCAAGCTCATTTCCACCTATCATAAGTATCAACCATCACATTGATTTGATACCAAGAGAAATCATGTTGAACAAAGATGCATATATATTGACACCTCAAGAGAATGAGGAGGTGAAAAGACATGTTCAGGATCTATTATACAAAGGATTGGTTAGAGAAATCTTGATTCCATGCATAGTACCAACTGTATTGAGTCCAAAGAAGGATGGAGGATGGAGAATGTGTACAGACTCAAGGTCCATAAACAAGATTACCATCAGGTATAGGTTTCCATTGCTGAGGATGGATGATTTGATGGATTGTTTGAGTGGAGCGAACTATTTTTCAAAAATAGATTTGAAAAGTGGATGTCACTAGATAAGGATGAGAGAGGGTTATGAGTGGAAGACAACCTTCAAGACAAACAAGGGATTGTATGAATGGCTTGTTATGTCGTTTGTCTTAACAAATTCCCCTAGTACTTTTATGGGACTGATGAATGGAGTGTTGAAATATTTCATTGGTAAGTTTGTGATTGTATATCGGGACGATATACTGGTCTTTATAAATAATAAAGAAGAACATTTGAGACACTTGACATTGGTGATGGAGAGGTTGCAGTGAGAGAAGTTGCTGATCAATTTAAAGAAATCCCCTTCCAAGAAGACATAACTCATTTATTTTGGTTTTTTGATCTCTTTGAATGAATTGAAGATGGATCTCGAAAAGGTGAAAGAAATCAAAGAATGGCCATCACCAAGGAGTATATTTGAGGTAAGAAGCTTCCATGGATTGGCAAGTTTTTACCGAAAATTCATCAGAAATTTTAGTGATATTGGTGCACAAATGATGGACACGGTGAAGAAAAGACACAAGTCTTTCAAGTGGATCGAAGAGGCTGAGAAGAGCTTCAACATATTGAAGGAGAAGATAATGGAACAACTAATTTTGGTATTGACAAATTTCAGGAAGACATTTCAGGTGAGATGTGATGTGAGTGTAGTTGCAATTGGAGCGGTCTTAAGCCAAGATAATAAGCATGTTGTGTATTTCAATGAGAATATGAATGATGATAAAAGGAAGTACTCCACATACGATAAAGAGTTCTATGCCATAATCCAAGCTTTGAACAAATGGAGACACTGTCTCGTTCCAAAGGAGTTTGTTTTGTATAGTGATAATCAATCTTTACAATTCATAACCAGACAAGAGAAGATAAATAAGAGACATGCCAAGTGGATAGAGTTTATGCAAAATTTCACTTTTTTTGTTAAACATATTTTTGGTAATGCTAACAATTTTGTTGATGCATTGAGTAGGAGATGTCTAATTTTGCAGTAATTTTGAGTGAAGACCTTGGGGTTTGACCACCTTAAGGAAATGTACCACAGTGATCAAGATTTCAAAGAAGAATATGAAACATGTGAAAATCATGTTCTCAGAGACAGAAGCTGGTGGGCCAAATATCCGATTTAGGATGGGTTGTTGTTAAAGGGATGCTAGTTGTGCATACCAAAGTGTTTTATGAGGGAAAACCTGCTGAAGGAAAAACATAGTGGAGGTCTAGATGAAAATTTTGACCATGACAAAATGTTTTCTCAGATGAATGGTTCATATTATTGGCCAGGTATGAGAGAAGAGGTGAAGAATTTTGTAAACAAGTGTAATATTTTCCAGTATGCAAAGGGAAAGAAGTAGAATACTAGATTGTATCAACCATTGCCTCTTCTAGAGAGGCCTTGGGATGCAATAAGCATGGATTTCATGTTAGGATTGCCAAGAACACAAATAGGAAGTGATTTCATATTTGTGGTAGTCGACAGATTTTTGAAGATGGCACACTTTATCCCATGCCAGAAGACTAGTGATGCAATGCACGTTGTAAAATTGTTGTTTAAAGAAGTTGTGAGACTCCATGGATTGCCCAGGAGCATTGTTTTAGACAAGGATACCAAATTTTTTGGTCATTTATGGATAACATTGTGGAAGAAATTGGGGACAAAACTATCCTTTAGTACTACATATCATCCCCAAACAGATGGACAAACTGAATTGGTGAATCGAAGTTTAGGATATTTGCTGAGAAGTTTGGTCACTGAACATCATAACTAATGGGATCAAATTCTAGAACAAGCATAATTTTCATACAATGACTCACTAAACAAGAGAAATGGGAAGAGTCCATTTTAGATAGCATATGGAATGAATCCCGCAGGAGTGTCAGAATTAAGAGATCTGTATCACGATGAATTTAGGAGCGTTGAGCTGAAGACTTTGCTGCATAAATGTAGGAGATTAATAATCATATGAAGGAGCAGTTGAAGAAGAGCATCAATGAATACAAATGCATAGTTGATCAACACATAAGGAAGATTGAATTTGAAGTTGTATATCAAGTTCTAACACATCTTATAAAGGAGAGGTTCCCAAGAGTAACATGCAATGAGCTAAAGTTGAAAAAGATAGGCCCCTACAAAATCCTAAGAAGATTTGGTGAAAATTCTTATGAGATAGAGATGCCAGAAGATGTGGGTATATCGTCCATATTCAACATTGCATACCTGTATCTGTACATGGAAAATGGAGATGGAGGATCCAAAAATCAAAAGGAGATCCAATGGAAAAAGCAAATTCTTGTAGTAGAGAAGTTGTAGATGGATCATATCATACATCAACGAATTGGTAAGAAGACCAAGAGTAAAACATATTTTGAATATTTGGTAAAGTGGAAAGGACGACCAATAGAATATGCTATTTGGGTCGGTGAAGCAGACATCCATAAGCATGGAATTTCAGTGCAGGAACTCATGGATGGGAGTCCATGAATTTTTTTTTCCATAGGATTATGATGCAGGTGCATCGCCAACAAAGCATAAAGTGGAGGATAGCTAGGCACACTAGGGAACATGTTGAAGAAATTTTAATTTTGAAGGATGTGTATCATGTAAATCCTTTTGAAAAGAGTTGTAATTAAGGAACACCTTTAATGTTGTAGAGATGGATGGTTCATGAAGACATCAGAGAATGCATTTTATTTTAATGTAGCTAAGTGCAGTATAGATTCGATGTGTTCGATCTGATCTATCTATCACAAATATTTATTTTAATAAATGTTAGTAGCTGGTAGATTTTAATTTGATAGGATAGATTTAGAATCGTTGGAGGGAAGGAACTCAAAGATCCCTCTTGTATAAATATTTGTATTGCTACTGAGAGAAGGTTGTTGAATCTGTTGTGTAGATTTCCATTGTTGTTAGTTGTTGTTGGAACACTAGTTACCAAGAGCCATCTCCATTATAGATGAGAGATGAGATCTACCGAGAAGCAGTGTATGAATATATGTAATTTTCAGTTGAATTAATATAAAAGAGGAGCGTCCTCCCAAATGTATGTTGTCAATGCATCTATATGAGTGAATGAATGGTAGATTTCCCGTTTATTTGGAATACTCTTTTATTTCTCATTCTTGAATTTATGCATGCATTTACATGGCTAGATGTATGAATCTGTGAGGTTTAAGTAAGTTTCAATTATTTCTCTTCTACAAGTGAGTGCAAAGTGTGCATAATGTTTGTAAGGTGTGTGTGACCAAGTGTGTTTTGACTCACAACTGAGAAGGGATAACATGAACTTATATGTGCAAGGAGTGAAAAGTGTCTGCAAGGTGTGCATGACTGAGTACATTTGGATTTAGAAAGACATGGAAAAGAAATATGATATATTTTATCCACAAGGAGTGCATGATCGAGTCTTTTGACTCATAAGTCCAGGACAAATAAATGAAGTTGCCTACAGAGTGACTGGAGCTCAGAGGAGAACCTGTTGCAAGGCGTGCACAAGATGAATTTTCGACTAAGTGTCAAAAAAGAGCATCTACGGAGGAAAAAGACTGAGGAAATGTAATCTCAGGAGGGAGAATGGTGAGAAATATTCAAAGGGAAGAACCCTTTAAGGTGTCCCAAGATCAACAAACTAGATCCATTCTATAGGGAGGTGGATTGTTCCAGATCGTTAGATCTGACATAATTACATGGAGGTTGGTCGTAAGATGTTTTGACACTTTGTGGTTTGGAAAGTTTGGAGTTGTTGTAAGAGCAGAGTCGTTAACCCGCAGAATCACTATGTAATCTTAACCGTTGGCTACAAGGAGGACACATGGCAACATATTAGGGAAATCAGGGAGTCAGAAGTCCGCAGGTTTGTGCATAAGCCGAAAAAATGTTTCGTGAAGTCACAAAACTTGAAACATTGTTGGGCCATCAAAATCCAAGGAGACATGCATCATAGATCCAAATATTTGGAGGAGAGCACTTTAGGAAGAACTGAATCCAAAGATCATGATATCCCCAAAGTACGAAACCATGTAGGGGTTGGTCTACAGTCATAACCCTTGGTCATTTAGGAGAAAAGGGACCTGTGAGTTAAGCATTTGGGGACCATTGAAAGGACCAAATATTCATTATGACTTAAGAGTTGAATATCCAAGACTGGGAGGTCGTGTAAACCCAAGGAGGGAAGGGGGTTTGGGCCAATATTAAGGAACAATAATACTGTTGTAATAGATATCAAAAATTGACTGCGCTGCTCAAGGCTACGGTTCTTGCATATGGACAGACTAGTTCAGGCATGAGAGAACAAGGTAGAAGCAAAGAAGTTAAGCGGTATGAACAGTAATTTCTTTGGAGCTCTATATTCAGTGTGCCCATGTTCCTTCTTTCCATGGTTTTTATGTATATTCCTAGAGTTAAAGACGGATTGGTGATAAAGTATTCAAAGGAGTCCTAATAAACTACACATTGGAGGGTTGCAACTTCTCAATGTTGAAGATGATGACTTGGTACGCATTATGGGGAGTTTGCGCTTACCAAAACTGATATGGCTTCTCTGGTGGAATTGTTCATCCTAGTTTCTGCCTGCCTCTATTCCAAAGGAGAATTTAAGGGTTTTAGGAGTGAACAACAACGTTCTGAAAAAGATTGTGGAAAGGCAAATCTCAGGCACCTTTGCAGTTGCGAGAGCTAGTTATAAATTCTACACCTTCAAAGTTACCAAAGTCCACAGGGCAGCTAAAGCATCTCGAACTGATTATCATCAAATGCCCATTGGGTAATCTCAAAACTTTGCCGGATTAATTTTGTCAACTGTAGTCGTTGAAAAGTTTTGAGTTATCAGACTGCTCGGAGATAAAGTCACTGCCAGATTCCTTCGGGTTTTTAACAAACCTAGAACACATTCATATGTCTTGCTCAAAAATATTGTAGAACCTCCCAAATTCCTTCAGAGATTTAATCGGGCTTAAATGTTTCCATTTAAGTCGTTGCATTAATTTAACCATCTCCAGCAAAACACTTCGAAATAGCAACACTCTTGAATATATAAACCTTTCCTACTGTAAGAAAATTGTGGTATTGCCTCCCCAAGTCGCCCATCAACAGTCCCTGAAAAAATTCGTATTTGCCCTTTCCTGGAAATGGTGTCGTTTCCTCTCTATGGAAATTTGAAGGAATTGAAGCTTCGTAATGGCAGTAATTGCAAGGAATTGGAATACGTGCAAATTCCCATTGAACTGTTGTCTTATTGGCTAAGTTGACGGTCAATGAGTGTGTATTCCGTGAACGGTCTTTGGAAAAAGATGGAGGTGCAATTATCAACATTCAAAATGCCCTTTGCATCCACTAATTTCTGGATTTCCCCAGAAAATATTCAGGCAACATTTAAAGCACTGACAGAAGCGTTCCAAGAATAGACCAGCATCAAAGGATTTGTTTCTAATTTTTAGTAGAACTGATTTCCCATGTGATCATTCGCGTCGCAAAAGTTACGAAGTTGAATTTGGATTTGAATGAATTTATTGGTTTTTTACAGTATGCAATTCCATTTCCGTTAAAATAACCTCCAAACGCTTTGTAAAGTGATAAGAACTCTGCATGAAAGTTAAACCATGCAAAGCGATCATCCATACGCCATTTGTCGAAGATATTAGTAACGGTTTAAAGGAGCTGGCAGAACATCTGGCGTCGCAAAATTCCTTGAAGGTTCGTCAACGTCACGTCCAAGTGCAAAAAGATTAAACCAAGTTCGGAGACATTTTCCTATCAAGACAATCCTTGGTGAGTTTTGAAATGCAAACAGAACATGGGAAAGTTCTCCTCGATGTTCAGGATGATAACAAGAAAATTGTGTTGTTACACTTACCTATGGGAAATGTGACCAGTTTTCATGTTTTCTAAATCATTCATGCTCTCACGCAGCTGCAAAATAAGGAGTCTATTCTTCATTGGTTATACCACAGTTGTAGAAGATGGAGATAATGAAATGAGATGAGGAGGCTGACGAACAGGTTCGCAAAGGACCAAGTGCTCAGCTATGGAGGATTTGGAGAGGTTTTCAAAGGAGGTTCGAGTGGCTCACCAGTAATTAATTGTCATGGACAGGCAGTTGCACTAAACACTGGCAGCAAATCTTCTAGTTCATCTGCATTTTTATTCCGCTGGAACGGGTGGTAAAGGCATTGGAATTTTTAAAGAGGTGCAAGGATGAGTGCAATGGTGGATGGGAAGCAGTACACATTCCTCGAGGCACATTTCAGATGACCTTTCTTCACAAGGGATTTGATGAAACACATCATTTAGGGCTTCGGCGTGACACTGAGCAGTTTGTGAGACAGGCTTCTTCTGTCGATGAGATAGGAATGCTCGTCGTGGATTATGTGGTTCCTCGAGGTCCAGCCAAAAATCATTTAGAGCCAGGGGATATACTTGTATGTGTGAATGGCGAGGTTGTAACTCAATTCTTGATTTTGGAGACGTTGCTTGATGATAGTGTCGGAAACGAAATTGATTTGGAGCTTGAGAGAAGTGGTGTTCCTTTAAAGGTCACCTTGCAGGTCTAGAACTTGCATTCTATAACTCCAGATTATTTCTTGGAAGTGAGTGGTGGTGTTATTCATCCTCTATCATATCAATAGGCCAGGAATTTCTGCTTTCACTGTGGTCTAGTCTATGTTGCAGAACCGGGGTATATGTTGTCAAGGGCAGGTGTTGCTCGCCATTCAATCATAAACAAATTGACAGGGAAGGAAATAGAACAAGTTGAGGATTTTATATCTATTTTGTCTAAGTTATCTTGAGGAGCACGAGTTCCGTTGGAATTTGTAATCCATGTAGATCGTCATCGAAGAAAGTCTATTTTGGTCACTGTTGATCGGCATGAATGGTATGCACAGCCTCAATTCTACGCTCGAGATACTGCAACTGGACTATGGGATAAGAGGCCTGCAATGTCGCCAATTTCATCTTTTGTTGCATCTCTTGTTGTATTATATGATGAAAAAGGACCAGCTCTTGAACCACAGGTATTTGTTAGATGGAGAAGTCGATGGTATGGAGGGTGAATCAAAAGTCATTGATAGAGAATTGACAAATATTGGTATCAATGTAAATGGTGATGGGAATCTGTCAGATTCCCAAACTGTTCTTCCAAATGCTACCAGTGATGCTAGAGCTGAGACAAAGAAGAGACGAATCCATCATCAAGTTGTGGTTGATGGGCTTGTGGAATCGGATTGTATGATAGAAACTGGTTTAGATGACAGTAGAGTATTGGAGAATATTCTATCCTTAGATGAGCCTGGGGAAGCAGGGACAATGAATGCTTCAGCTGTGGAGCAACACATTGAGCCAACCTTGGTCATGTTTAAGGTCCATATACCACCATCATCCATGCTTGATGGTGTGCATGCTCAACATTTTTTGGAATGGGGGTTGTGGTCTATCATTCTACAACCATGGGATTAGTTGATGTTGACAAGAATACAGTTGCCATTTCTGTATCAAATGTCATGTTGGCATTTGTTGCATACCCGATGGAAATTCCTGCTGAGGTTGTTGTTTTTTTTGCATCCTGTACACAATTATGCATTAGTAGCATATGGTCCTGCTACGCTAGGTCCATCTAGTGCTGTAGATGTGCGTGCAACAACTCTTCTTCTTGAACCTGCCTTGCGTAGGGGTGATGTTGTCTATCTTGTTGTTTTAAATCGGAGCTTGCAAGCTACATCGCGTAAGTCAATTGTCACAAACCCAGGAGCTACCTTGAAATATTGGTGCAGCTGATTGCCCTTGGCACAGAGCCATGAACATAGAGGTCATTGAATTAGACACAGATTTTGGGCATACATTTTATGGTGTTCTAGCTGATGAGATGGGAAGGGTTCAGGCATTATGGGGCAGCTTCTCTACGCAGGTGAAATATAGCAATAATTTGGACGATCTGGTCAAATGTTTTTTGTAATCTTATGTGTTCGGTAACCTTCCAAATAGTAATTCGCACATCTGGCAGTCACAGAGTCCAGAAGATGAACCGTTTCAGATTCCTAGAACGTCGAGAGTTTCATTTTTTCTTTTTAAAAAGAATGATGTATGTAACAGAAAAAGTGGGGGGGCGCATGAGCGCAGCACTGGGGAAACCTCTTTCGAAGAGGGTTTCATTGTAATGAATGAGTTTTTGTAAACCAGATTGGAGTAATAAAGACAACTTTTGCTTGCGACTGTGAGATTCATCATGGTCGATTTCTTTCAACATGTTTTTCTTTTCTTTTCAGCTATGTTAAATCTGTTTGGATTTCATTATAGATGTTCCTTACTCACAGTTGATATTGTCTTTACCATATCTATATGTCTTCCTTAATCCATCACGATTGCATTACATTTTGTTTTCTTCTAACCAATGTGCTTCATTATACTTTAGTACGACCACTACTATAACGAAAGGATTTGGGTTTTTTTGTAATTGTTTATTTTCTTTCCTCTACACCAGCTATCAGTGGTGTAAGACCAATTTGCATTTTCAGAATTCTACATATATTCTTTGCTACATCAGCCTTTCCTTTTTCTTTCCGCTACCACATCATCATTTATCAAAGCGCTGAAAGATAGACTTACTTTGCCTCACTTTCCGCAAGTTATTTGACATCTGCTATTATCTCTTTTCTTTATTTTTCATTTGACTCCATGCCCAATGGACCATTTCCCTAGTTTAACCCCCAAACTCCAAAAATCCAAGACCATCATTTACCCATAAATATGCCCACCTTTTTCACGCTATTTAAATTCCTTTTGTGACATTTTTCAAGATATCCCTCTCGGGTTGGAAGAGGGTAGATTCTAATCCAAAGTGGTTCGAGGTTGCCTCGGGATTGATTTACTGCAACCCATTTCATTTCTAAGTGTCAACAACTACCATGTTGGAATTTATGATGACTTATATACAATATGGACCACACTACGCCAAAAAAGGGACCAAAATGTGTCTGAGTTCACAAAAGTATTTCATACGTTACACACCAAGTTGGGTATCAAATACTCTAAGCAACATATGGTGCTCAAGTACCACGATGGTTTGTATCGATACATATAGAAAAAAATACATTTTTTGGAGATCTCGTCCTTGAGAGCAACATATCGATATGCTGTCAAAATTGAGCAGAAGATTGAACAAAATATATGACAGTTTGGGTCTATGAACCCATCACAAAAGAAGAATGAAAAATGCACCCCCAACCCATAGAACAAAGGACAGAGAAAGGATGGAAAACCTGAGGAAAACTAGTCTAATCTGCAAACAAATAAGGATAGTGGGAATATAAAGAAAGACACTAGGAAGTAGTGTGAGTTCCATACAAGCCCTTGGAATAACACCATTGAATTCCATTCAAAAAATTCATTGGTGTCTGAGGTGAAATCCTATGAATTAGATGTGGGTTCTGGATCCGATTCAAAACTAAAAAAAGGGAGACAGATTATTGATGCTGAACCCAATGCCACCATTTCTACCAGCAATATCTAGCATGGTGAACCTGATGAACCAGAGGAAGGCGAACACCTATTTCATTCACAAATTTTGGTGAAAGGTACTCTACTTCATTTCATCATTGATAGCGGTAGCCAGAAGAACCTAATCTCAGCATAGGTCATCAAGCAGTTGGCTCTGCTGACAACACCACACCCACAACTGTACACCATCATATGGCTTCACCAAAGGAGAGATCTCCAAGTTATCCAAAAGTGTCGCATTCCCTATGAAATAAATCCATTCAAAGATGAGGTATTATGTGAAGTCACCCCCCTTGAAGTTTTTGATGTTCTTTTGGTCAAACCTTATTTATGGAAGCATCATGTGGTATATGAGTCTAGGCCCCATAGTGTTATTATTACTTTGGACAGGAAATTGTACAGGATACCCAAGGTAGTCCCACCTAATGCCATTTCTTTTATCTCTACCAGGCAATGAAGGAAGGTCATATCTCAGAATAGGAAGTTTGTCTTCTTCATGATTCATGCTCAAAGTGAGAGGAAGGTTGCAACCACATCCATGGCCTCTGTGACAGGTGTCTCCATGTAGTAGAAGAAAGTGGATAAGGTCATGTAAGAATAATAAGACATATTATTCTCACCCATTGGGGTACCTCTACACTATCAGGTCAACCATTCAATGGATATAACCCCCAATGCATCGCTACCCAATGGGCCAGTCTATCGCCGCTCTCTATTATAAAATTAGGAAATCAAGCACCAGATCGAAGAGCTTCTTGAAAAGGGGCACATATTACCAATACCATCACCTTCTATATGTTCAATCGTGATTTTGTAGAATAAATATAGGACTTGGTGACTCTACATTGATTATTGGGCCCTAAATAAAATCACAATCAAGAACTGGTACCCAATTCCCTGAATTGACGATCTCCTTGACTAGCTCAAGGGGGGAAAATACTTAATTAATTGAATTATGGCTACCACCAAGTTCAAATAGAGTAGATCGATGTATGAAATACTACCTTCAATTCCAAAGAAGATCTTTTTGAATGGTTGGTCATGCCCTTTGGCTTGATGAATTCCCAAACAACTTTCATGAGGATGATGGACGATATCTTGTGGCCTTTCAAAAATTATTTTTTGGTGGTGTATTTGGATGAAATCCTCATATTCAACAAGAGTTGGGAATAAAACTTGAAACATATTCAATAGGTTCTGCACACTTTGCGACAACACAAGAAACCTTTTGAGATTGATATATATGCCTTAGACTATGTTGTGGGCATAGTTCTCACTCAAAATGAACATCTTGTGGACTATCATAGTGAGACACTATTAGATACATTTTGTAAGTATCCTACTTATGAAAAATAAATGTACTCCATTGTATAAGCCTTCCCCCAGTGGAGGCATTACATTATCAGGAAGGACACAATCATCCACACTGATCACAAGCCTCTACAGTTCATGTAGACACAAGGAAAAGTGTATAATGGCCGCCATTATAAGTTGTCCACATACTTGCAGTAGTTCTATATAAACATAAAGTATAAGACAGGGAGCACCAATTGCGTCATTGAATACCTCAGTCGACCTCTAGATACAACACTAACAACAGTGCTACATTCCTTCGGCCATGAGACCTCCATATGGCCCCAAATCTATGAGAGAGATCTTGACTTCGCCACTACCTACCATATTCTAGGAACAAAAGCAACTATCATTGATTTCAATATTCAAGATGGGTTTTTGTTCCATCTTGGACATCTTTGCATCCCATTAAATGAGTGAGAAAAGATGATTTGGGAAGCTCACTACAATTGGGTGGTAGGACACTTCAGCATAGAAAAGATAGTGTTATTGTTGCAGAATTTGTTTTATTGGTTGAAACTTTGACAATATTTCATCAAGTATATCAGGTCCTACATGACCTACACCATTTCCAAACCATCCATTAAGAAACAATATATGTACACCCCTCTTCCTACTCCTGACAAGCCCTGCGAATCCATCTCAATGGACTACATGTCATGTCTTCCTTCAACCAAGAAAGGAAATGACTTTGTTTTTGTGGTTGTTGATCAATTTTTCAAGATGGAGATTCTAATTGCTTGTAAAAGAGCATTGCAGCGAAGGCCACTTCCAATATCTTCTTTGAATGAGTTTGGGTACATTTTTGGATACCATAAACCATCATCTTAGATCAAGACATTTGGTTCCTTAGCACATTTTGTTTGAGCCTTTGGTCATTGATGGAAACCAAGCTCACCAAATCCACTTACTTCCACCCCCAAATGGATGGCCAAATTGGTGTCGTCAACAGGATGATAGTACATATCTTGTGCATGTACAATTCCAAGCATTCACGCACCTGGGATGAGATTATTACCTATGTTCAACACAGTTACAACAGATCCATACATAGATCAGCTGACCATAACCACTTTCAGGTGGGGTTGGGATTTCAACCATTAGGTCCCATGGATTTTGAACTACCCCTTGCGTCCACACTAGAAGAATCATCCCATGCTCAAACCAAAGCCTACAAAGCCAACTAGTTGATTGAATGAATCCAACACATCCATAGTTCATGATCAACATTGGGTGCCACACAAGTTTTAGGTTGGAGATAAAGTTTGGTTTCTCTTTCAAGAAGAACTCCTTACAGGACTCCATTGAAATCTTTTTCCACTCTGCTATGGACCTTACACCATCACCAAGTCGGTGGGTGAAAATGATTTTGAGCTCAACATTCCCCCCTTCCTTGGCTTGCACCCTCTTTTTAATGTGGACCTCCTTCGACCATACTTTCCACCACTATTAGACACTTCAGAGATAGCAGAATAGTTGACACCGACAAATCTCAACCATGACTGCATGGAACAATAATTCACTAAACAGATCATGGAAACACAAGTCAAGGGTACTCACCAATAGAAGCTTCAAATTTATTGTGTTGTCAAAGTGTAGCAAATCCTACACCAAGGAAAGTGGCTCACCCGAGGCCAAATTCAACGGAAATTTCCTCATTTGATGGGGGTATTCAATGGAATGGAGACCATTTCTTCCTAATGGGTGAGGATTGATCTAGGTGGATATCGATGGACACCCACCTATTTCAATTGGCTCACATACAATTTTCATCTTGGTAGTTATTTTCTATATTTTTGGGACAAGGATGATTTTGAAGGAGGAGGGAATGTTAGGATCTGAACCTTACCCCTTATAGTTGGTCATTAGTTACCATGATATATTTTCCATGTAATAAAGGATGACATTAGTCCTATTAAATAAATGTGAACAAGTCAATGTAAGAATACCTAATAGAAGCTTCTTCTTCTAGAAAGATCTTCCTCTAGAATGTTTTTTAGAAGATAGAATTAGTATAAATAAGAGTAGGAGGTATGAGAAATGTTATCTTGATAAATTATTTTAATATATATCTTTTTTAATGGTGGTTTCTCCCTTGAAGAGGCAAGTGAAAACTGATTTCTTTGAATACAGGTATTATTTTTGGTACTTATCTCTCAATATTTTGTTGTTCCCTTGATAATTGCTAATTATTCATGTTTATACATAATATATTATATCTGGTACCGTACACAAGTGGTATGGCATCAATGAACATTCTTATATTTGGTTTTCATCTCGACCAACTTTTCAAATATGATGCCCACCACTGCCAAAGATTTAGTTTCTCACCTTCCTTCAAAGTAGGAAGGAATATTATGTGAATATTTTCTCTATTATTCTATAAGGGAAAAACTGAAAATGTAAAAGGGATGGGAAAAAGTGGTAGTTTTAACATTAGTAACTATAAATATCCACAATTATGGAATTCTATCAGTCTTTCTTAATTTATAAAAGGAAGTCTGATGTAAAGAGATAAGGGAGAGTGGGGTGGAGAGCCAAATTTGGGTAATGGATAATTATTTATNGGTACTCTACTTCATTTCATCATTGATAGCGGTAGCCAGAAGAACCTAATCTCAGCATAGGTCATCAAGCAGTTGGCTCTGCTGACAACACCACACCCACAACTGTACACCATCATATGGCTTCACCAAAGGAGAGATCTCCAAGTTATCCAAAAGTGTCGCATTCCCTATGAAATAAATCCATTCAAAGATGAGGTATTATGTGAAGTCACCCCCCTTGAAGTTTTTGATGTTCTTTTGGTCAAACCTTATTTATGGAAGCATCATGTGGTATATGAGTCTAGGCCCCATAGTGTTATTATTACTTTGGACAGGAAATTGTACAGGATACCCAAGGTAGTCCCACCTAATGCCATTTCTTTTATCTCTACCAGGCAATGAAGGAAGGTCATATCTCAGAATAGGAAGTTTGTCTTCTTCATGATTCATGCTCAAAGTGAGAGGAAGGTTGCAACCACATCCATGGCCTCTGTGACAGGTGTCTCCATGTAGTAGAAGAAAGTGGATAAGGTCATGTAAGAATAATAAGACATATTATTCTCACCCATTGGGGTACCTCTACACTATCAGGTCAACCATTCAATGGATATAACCCCCAATGCATCGCTACCCAATGGGCCAGTCTATCGCCGCTCTCTATTATAAAATTAGGAAATCAAGCACCAGATCGAAGAGCTTCTTGAAAAGGGGCACATATTACCAATACCATCACCTTCTATATGTTCAATCGTGATTTTGTAGAATAAATATAGGACTTGGTGACTCTACATTGATTATTGGGCCCTAAATAAAATCACAATCAAGAACTGGTACCCAATTCCCTGAATTGACGATCTCCTTGACTAGCTCAAGGGGGGAAAATACTTAATTAATTGAATTATGGCTACCACCAAGTTCAAATAGAGTAGATCGATGTATGAAATACTACCTTCAATTCCAAAGAAGATCTTTTTGAATGGTTGGTCATGCCCTTTGGCTTGATGAATTCCCAAACAACTTTCATGAGGATGATGGACGATATCTTGTGGCCTTTCAAAAATTATTTTTTGGTGGTGTATTTGGATGAAATCCTCATATTCAACAAGAGTTGGGAATAAAACTTGAAACATATTCAATAGGTTCTGCACACTTTGCGACAACACAAGAAACCTTTTGAGATTGATATATATGCCTTAGACTATGTTGTGGGCATAGTTCTCACTCAAAATGAACATCTTGTGGACTATCATAGTGAGACACTATTAGATACATTTTGTAAGTATCCTACTTATGAAAAATAAATGTACTCCATTGTATAAGCCTTCCCCCAGTGGAGGCATTACATTATCAGGAAGGACACAATCATCCACACTGATCACAAGCCTCTACAGTTCATGTAGACACAAGGAAAAGTGTATAATGGCCGCCATTATAAGTTGTCCACATACTTGCAGTAGTTCTATATAAACATAAAGTATAAGACAGGGAGCACCAATTGCGTCATTGAATACCTCAGTCGACCTCTAGATACAACACTAACAACAGTGCTACATTCCTTCGGCCATGAGACCTCCATATGGCCCCAAATCTATGAGAGAGATCTTGACTTCGCCACTACCTACCATATTCTAGGAACAAAAGCAACTATCATTGATTTCAATATTCAAGATGGGTTTTTGTTCCATCTTGGACATCTTTGCATCCCATTAAATGAGTGAGAAAAGATGATTTGGGAAGCTCACTACAATTGGGTGGTAGGACACTTCAGCATAGAAAAGATAGTGTTATTGTTGCAGAATTTGTTTTATTGGTTGAAACTTTGACAATATTTCATCAAGTATATCAGGTCCTACATGACCTACACCATTTCCAAACCATCCATTAAGAAACAATATATGTACACCCCTCTTCCTACTCCTGACAAGCCCTGCGAATCCATCTCAATGGACTACATGTCATGTCTTCCTTCAACCAAGAAAGGAAATGACTTTGTTTTTGTGGTTGTTGATCAATTTTTCAAGATGGAGATTCTAATTGCTTGTAAAAGAGCATTGCAGCGAAGGCCACTTCCAATATCTTCTTTGAATGAGTTTGGGTACATTTTTGGATACCATAAACCATCATCTTAGATCAAGACATTTGGTTCCTTAGCACATTTTGTTTGAGCCTTTGGTCATTGATGGAAACCAAGCTCACCAAATCCACTTACTTCCACCCCCAAATGGATGGCCAAATTGGTGTCGTCAACAGGATGATAGTACATATCTTGTGCATGTACAATTCCAAGCATTCACGCACCTGGGATGAGATTATTACCTATGTTCAACACAGTTACAACAGATCCATACATAGATCAGCTGACCATAACCACTTTCAGGTGGGGTTGGGATTTCAACCATTAGGTCCCATGGATTTTGAACTACCCCTTGCGTCCACACTAGAAGAATCATCCCATGCTCAAACCAAAGCCTACAAAGCCAACTAGTTGATTGAATGAATCCAACACATCCATAGTTCATGATCAACATTGGGTGCCACACAAGTTTTAGGTTGGAGATAAAGTTTGGTTTCTCTTTCAAGAAGAACTCCTTACAGGACTCCATTGAAATCTTTTTCCACTCTGCTATGGACCTTACACCATCACCAAGTCGGTGGGTGAAAATGATTTTGAGCTCAACATTCCCCCCTTCCTTGGCTTGCACCCTCTTTTTAATGTGGACCTCCTTCGACCATACTTTCCACCACTATTAGACACTTCAGAGATAGCAGAATAGTTGACACCGACAAATCTCAACCATGACTGCATGGAACAATAATTCACTAAACAGATCATGGAAACACAAGTCAAGGGTACTCACCAATAGAAGCTTCAAATTTATTGTGTTGTCAAAGTGTAGCAAATCCTACACCAAGGAAAGTGGCTCACCCGAGGCCAAATTCAACGGAAATTTCCTCATTTGATGGGGGTATTCAATGGAATGGAGACCATTTCTTCCTAATGGGTGAGGATTGATCTAGGTGGATATCGATGGACACCCACCTATTTCAATTGGCTCACATACAATTTTCATCTTGGTAGTTATTTTCTATATTTTTGGGACAAGGATGATTTTGAAGGAGGAGGGAATGTTAGGATCTGAACCTTACCCCTTATAGTTGGTCATTAGTTAGCATGATATATTTTCCATGTAATAAAGGATGACATTAGTCCTATTAAATAAATGTGAACAAGTCAATGTAAGAAGACCTAATAGAAGCTTCTTCTTCTAGAAATATCTTCCTCTAGAATGTTTTTTAGAAGATAGAATTAGTATAAATAAGAGTAGGAGGTATGAGAAATCTTATCTTGATAAATTATTTTAATATATATCTTCTCTAATGGTGGTTTCTCCCTTGAAGAGGCAAGTGAACATTGATTTCTTTGAATACAGGTATTATTTTTGGTACTTATCTCTCAATATTTTGTTTTTCCCTTGATAATTGCTAATTATTCATGTTTCTACATAATATATTATATCTGGTACCGTACACAAGTGGTATGGCATCAATGAACATTCTTATATTTGGTTTTCATCTCGACCAACTTTTCAAATATGATGCCCACCACTGCCAAAGATTTAGTTTCTCACCTTCCTTCAAAGTAGGAAGGAATATTATGTGAATATTTTCTCTATTATTCTATAAGGGAAAAACTGAAAATGTAAAAGGGATGGGAAAAAGTGGTAGTTTTAACATTAGTAACTATAAATATCCACAATTATGGAATTCTATCAGTCTTTCTTAATTTATAAAAGGAAGTCTGATGTAAAGAGATAAGGGAGAGTGGGGTGGAGAGCCAAATTTGGGTAATGGATAATTATTTATGAAGCTTGAAAGAAGATGAGAAAAATATTTGCTTTTTATTATATTTCTTAGATGAAATATTTCTTTGGAGGAAAATAATGGCAAGAAAATTCATGATTTTTTCATACAATGTTGCACTATTTTTTATTATGTTTTGCAAATGTTTTCAGTTTTTCTCTACTATGAATTATAATTTGTAGAAGATGATGATGAATGAGTTATNGGTGTAACCTAAAATGGCCTTGAAGTTATATTTTTTCCATACCTTCAATGTTTTACTGCTCATTCTTCTACCCGAGAATATACCTACTAGTACTAGTTCCATCATCCCCAATATCTCATTAAACCTTTTCTTTTATCCCATAGGTAAGTTTATAGGATCCTACATAGTTTTTACACATCTATGATGCTTTTGTTCCCTCCCACCCTCCAAGTTCCTTGACCCTAAGATATTTTAGATAGGGTTAGGAGAGCCACTCACATGTTGTTATTCCAACAGTTCTCCAATGAATATTGACTCTATTAACCAATCATTTATTTTTTCTATGCCATAGAAGGGGATTTCAAATATTTGCAAGTATCAACTAGATAAAATGCATTGACAACACTATCATTAGACCATAATAACCTCCTTTACTCTCCTAAACTTTGGATTAAATGCCAAGTATCTTCCAAATATGACCCAACGTACTTCCTATGTGGATTATCATCCCAAAATTGAAAAACCTTGGGATCAATATCAACCAATCATGTCACCTATACTCTTGATATATCACCATCCCATATGTAGTGATTAGACAATGCATGTGCCATTTCACCAATGATGGCTATAGTGTCCTCTTCCAATGGGTGTGACCCAAGGTGGTAGGTCCTTCATGGATCTAACATGTCACTAGATGTGTAGAGTGTCGATATGGATAATATATCTTATCCCTCCATGGGATCATCTATGTAATATAACACTTCATCCTCCAGAAATAACATATGTGAAAACCCTCCTTACCTCCTATCATCCTTGACATCATTGTTATGCGCCCTACAAAATCCATATGTTACTTTCTCGTCATATCCCTAGTTCCTTTGTCCAAGTTTTTTTACTCTCTACTTGATCTAGGTGGATATTTGTGGCCACCCACCTATTCCAACTAGCTCACATATAGTTTTCATCTTGGATGTTTTTTTCTATCTTTTTGGGTCCTAAACCTCTGGGGTCGTTTTGAGGCCCTAAACAATGTTTTCTGGTCTCGCCACAGTCACAACATGTGTATTACTTGGATATACCTTTCCAATGGGATATCATGCGCCTAAAATGAAGATTGGATGTAAACGTTACAACCCTGAGCAGTTGATGTAACAACTTACCCCATAGGGGCCCACATGACTTTTGGCACTTCATCCTAGGGTTAGGTTTTTGGATGTCTAGGGTTTTTATGATTACTTCTTGATGATAAAAAGGCCTAGAGGCCTCATTGTAATGTGATCAGGTGAATGAACATATCCGCCACATCTCTTCTCAAAGATTATCTACCACCCTTCGAACAAGATTGTTTCATTCTTCGTTTTTACAGTTTTAGCAGATTTCTTTATTGAATAGAAGTACATATCTTCTCAAATAATAGCTACCACCATTCGAGAAAGATTGTTTCATTCTGCATTTTTACAGTTTCAACATATTTGTTTATTGAATAGAATTTAAGTTTCATTGTATCTCTATGTTAATGTTATATATACGTGTTTCACTTCATTCCACTCATAAATTTGGATCACTGGTATCAGAGAGGTCAACTCTTCATTTGTTTCTCTATGCATGTCCCCAATGAGGTAAGGGTATAAGAAGTTAGGACTCAAACCAATTAATCCTTTGCAATATTGGCCTCATTGAAACTGAAAACCACCCATGGGGAAAGAAAAGAGATACAATGGGGTAGGAGATCCCTTTAAACTGTTTCTCGAGGAATCTCTCGCATGACAGAGGAATGAGATGATGGATAATTTTTCAAAAATTCTCTGACAACTACCAATAGTTGATGCATCTTTCTCGAGCGGAGGTGCCGCCCCCTTCAAGGTACATATCAATTTTGAGATTCCTATATTTGAAGGTCAAATATATGAAGATTCTATAGACAAATGCTTAAACCTTCTAGAAGGGTATTTTCTATCCATAACTTTTTCGATAGAAAAAATATTACATTTTCACTCCTTAGGGTCATCTCCCATGTCAAATATTGGTGGGAGACTTTATGTGAGAAAAAGGAAACATATGAATATACACTATTTGTAGTCACAACAACTACCATGTTGGAAGTTATGATGATTTATATATAAGATGGACCACACTGCGGCAGGAAAGGGACCAAATAGTGCCAGAGTTCACCAATGTCTTTCATACCTTACACACCAATTTGGGTATCAAAGACTCTGAACAACATCTGGTGCTCAAGTACCGCCCTGTTTTGTTTCAATACATCTATAAAAAAATGGATTTTTTGGACTTCTCGTCCTTGGGCGTGGCCTATCGATATGTTGTCAAAATTGAGAAGAAGATTAAATGAAAGATACGATAGTTTGGGTCTGTAAACCCCTCACAATATAAGTAGGGAAAAGGCAACCCCAACCCGTAGAAAAAAGGATAGATCAAGGATGGAAACACTCGGGACAACCATTATAGTCTGCAAACAAATAAGGATAGTGGGAAGATAATAAAGACACTCGGAATTGGGGCAAGTTACATAGGATCCCCTGCCATAACACCATTGAATTCCACTCAAATAATTCATTGGTGGCTGAGATGAAATCCTCTGAATCAAATGTGGGTTTTGACTCTAATTCAAAATCAGAAAAGGTATATGGATCATTAACACAGAACCCAGTGCCACCATTTATACCACCAAGATCTAGCCTAGTGAACCTGATGAACCAGAGGAAGTTGAACACCTCTTTCATTCACATATGTGGGTGAAGGGTACTCCTCTGCACTTCATTGTTNGGTGTAACCTAAAATGGCCTTGAAGTTATATTTTTTCCATACCTTCAATGTTTTACTGCTCATTCTTCTACCCGAGAATATACCTACTAGTACTAGTTCCATCATCCCCAATATCTCATTAAACCTTTTCTTTTATCCCATAGGTAAGTTTATAGGATCCTACATAGTTTTTACACATCTATGATGCTTTTGTTCCCTCCCACCCTCCAAGTTCCTTGACCCTAAGATATTTTAGATAGGGTTAGGAGAGCCACTCACATGTTGTTATTCCAACAGTTCTCCAATGAATATTGACTCTATTAACCAATCATTTATTTTTTCTATGCCATAGAAGGGGATTTCAAATATTTGCAAGTATCAACTAGATAAAATGCATTGACAACACTATCATTAGACCATAATAACCTCCTTTACTCTCCTAAACTTTGGATTAAATGCCAAGTATCTTCCAAATATGACCCAACGTACTTCCTATGTGGATTATCATCCCAAAATTGAAAAACCTTGGGATCAATATCAACCAATCATGTCACCTATACTCTTGATATATCACCATCCCATATGTAGTGATTAGACAATGCATGTGCCATTTCACCAATGATGGCTATAGTGTCCTCTTCCAATGGGTGTGACCCAAGGTGGTAGGTCCTTCATGGATCTAACATGTCACTAGATGTGTAGAGTGTCGATATGGATAATATATCTTATCCCTCCATGGGATCATCTATGTAATATAACACTTCATCCTCCAGAAATAACATATGTGAAAACCCTCCTTACCTCCTATCATCCTTGACATCATTGTTATGCGCCCTACAAAATCCATATGTTACTTTCTCGTCATATCCCTAGTTCCTTTGTCCAAGTTTTTTTACTCTCTAATTGATCCAGGTGGATATTGGTGGCCACCCACCTATTCCAACTAGCTCACATATAGTTTTCATCTTGGATGTTTTTTTCTATCTTTTTGGGTCCTAAACTTCTGGGGTCGTTTTGAGGCCCTAAACAATGTTTTCTGGTCTCGCCACAGTCACAACATGTGTATTACTTGGATATAACTTTCCAATGGGATATCATGCACCTAAAATGAAGATCGGATGTAAACGTTACAACCTTGAGAAGTTGATGTAACAACTTACCCCATAGGGGCCCACATGAATTTTGGCACTTCATCTCCTAGGGTTAGGTTTTTGGATGTCTAGGGTTTTTATGATTACTTATTGATGATAAAAAGGCCTAGAGGCCTCATTGTAATGTGATCAAGTGAATGAACATATCCACCACATCTCTTCTCAAAGATTAGCTACCACCCTTCGAACAAGATTGTTTCATTCTTCGTTTTTACAGTTTTAGCAGATTTCTTTATTGAATAGAAGTACATCTCTTCTCAAATATTAGCTACCACCATTCGAGAAAGATTGTTTCATTCTGCATTTTTACAGTTTCAACATATTTCTTTATTGAATAGAATTTAAGTTTCATTGTATCTCTATGTTAATGTTATATATATGTGTTTCACTTCATTCCACTCATAAATTTGGATCAGTGGTATCAGAGAGGTCAACTCTTCATTTGTTTCTCTATGCATGTCTCCAACGAGGTAAGGGTATAAGAACTTAGGACTCAAACCAATTAATCCTTTGCAATATTGGCCTCATTGAAACTGACAACCACCCATGGGGAAAGAAAAGAGATACAATGGGGTAAGAGATCCCTTTAAACTGTTTCTCGAGGAATCTCTCGCATGACAGAGGAATGAGATGATGGATAATTTTTCAAAAATCCTCTGACAACTAGCAATAGTTGATGCATATTTCTCGAGCGGAGGTGTCTCCCCCTTCAAGGTACATATCAATTTTGACATTCCTATATTTGAAGGTCAAATATATGAAGATGCTATAGACAAATGCTTAAACCTTCTAGAAGTGTATTTTCTATCCATAACATTTTCGATAGAAAAAATATTACATTTTCACTCCTTAGGGTCATCTCACATGTCAAATATTGGTGGGAGACTTTATGTGAGAAAAAGGAAACATATGAATATACACTATTTGTAGTCACAACAACTACCATGTTGGAAGTTATGATTATTTATATACAAGATGGACCACACTGCGGCAGGAAAGGGACCAAATAGTGCCAGAGTTCACCAATGTCTTTCATACCTTACACACCAATTTGGGTATCAAAGACTCCGAACAACATCTGGTGCTCAAGTACCACCCCGGTTTGTTTCAATACATCTATAAAAAAATGGATTTTTTGGACTTCTCATCCTTGGGCATGGCCTATCGATATGTTGTCAAAATTGAGAAGAAGATTAAATGAAAGATACGATAGTTTCGGTCTGTAAACCCCTCACAATATAAGTAGGGAAAAGGAAACCCCAACCCGTAGAAAAAAGGATAGATAAAGGATGGAAACACTTGAGACAACGATTATAGTCTGCAAACAAATAAGGATAGTGGGAATATAATAAAGACACTCGGAATTGGGGCAAGTTACATAGGATCCCCTGCCATAACACCATTGAATTTCTCTCAAATAATTCATTGGTGGCTGAGATGAAAGCCTCTGAATCAAATGTGGGTTTTGACTCTAATTCAAAATCAGAAAAGGTAGATGGATCATTAACACAGAACCCAATGCCACCATTTATACCACCAAGATCTAGCCTAGTGAACCTGATGAACCAGAGGAAGTTGAACACCTCTTTCATTCACATATGTGGGTGAAGGGTACTCCTCTGCACTTCATTGTTGATAGAATTAGCCTAAAGAACCTCATCTCAATAGAGGTAGTCTAGTGGTTGGATCTTCTGACAACACTGCACCCACAATTGTACATCACTGGATGGCTTCACCAAGGGATACATCTCCTTGTTATCCAACAATGTTTCCTTCCCTATGACATCAAGCCATTCAAAGATGAGGTATTATGTGATGTCGTCCCCCTTGAAGTTTTTGATGTTCTTTTGGGCCAACCTTATTTATGGAAACATCATGTTGTATATGAGTTTAGGCCTTGTAGTGTTATTATTACTTTGGACAAGAAATTGTACAGGACACCCAGGGTAGTCCCACCTACTACCATTTCCTTGATATCTACCAAGCAATGAAGGAAGGTCATCTCTCATACTAGGAAGTTTGTCTTCTTTGTGATTCACGCTCAAACTGAGAGGAAGGTTGCAACAAAATCCATGGCCTCCACGTCATGTGTATCCATATAGTAGAAGAAAGTGGATAAGTTCATGTAAGAATACAAAGACATCTTCTCCTCACCCACTAGGGTACCTCTACATTTTTAGGTCAAGCATTCAATCGATCTAACCACTGATACACTGCTACCCAATGGGAGAGTATATCACTACTCTCTATAATAAAATGAGTAAATCAAGCACCAGATCCAAGATATTCTTGAAAAGGGGCACATCTAACCAATCTCATCACCTTGCAGAAGCTTAATCATTCTTTTGCAGATGAAAGATAGGACCTGACGACTCAACATTCATTACGAGGCCCTAAATAAAATCACAGTCAGGAACTGGTACCCAATTCCCCGAATTGACGATATTCTTGACCATCTCAAGGGTGCCAAATACTTCAGTAATATTGATCTAAATTATGTCTACCGCCAGGTTTGAATAGAGCATATTGATGTATGGAAGACTTCCTTCAAGTCCAAAGAAGATATTTTTGAATGGTTGGTCATGCCCTTTGGCTTGGAAAATTCCTAAACAACTTTCATGAGGATTATGGACGATATCTTGTGACCTTTCAAAAATTATTTTTTGGTGGTGTATTTGAATGAAATCCTGATTTTCAGCAAGAGTTGGGCATAACACTTGCAACATATTTAGTAAGTTCTTCACACTCTGCAGCAACACAAGCTATATGCAAATTTGTAAAAATGCTTCTTCGGCATGAACAAAGTCCAACAACTAGGATAAATTGTTGAGTAGCATGGGGTTCATGTCAATCCATCCAATATCTAGGTGATTCATGACTGGCCAACCCCAACCACACTCACTGAGATTCAAATCTTCTTAGGCCTTTCCAATTACTATCGCAGGTTCATGCTGGGATTCTCCCATATTGAATGGTCCCTTATCCAAGTGACCAAGGGTGGTGGAAAGGAAAATTTCATGTGGGTACAAATGCAACAAATATTGTTTGATGATTTTAAGCAATACTTATGCTCATCCCTAGTTCTCTCAATACCCGACCTGGTGCAGTTCTCACTCACTCCAGACATCTTGTCACCTATGATAGTGAGACACTATTAGATACCTTTTGTAAGTAACCCACTTACAAAAAATAAATGTACTCCTTTATTCAATCCTATCCCAAGTGGAGACATTTCATTATTGGGAATAACACAGTCATCCACACTGATCACAAGCCTCTATAGTTCATGCAGACAAAAGGAAAATTGTAGAATCGCTCCCATCAAAATTGGTCCACATAATTGCAACAACTCTATATCAACATCAAGTATAAGGCAGGGAGCACCAACCATGTCATTGAATACCTCAGTCGATCTCCAGTTGCATCACTAACCATGGTGCTACATTCCTTTAGCCATGAGACCTCCATATGGCCCCAAATCTATGAGAGAGATTTTGACTTTTCCACTACCTACCATATGCTAGGAACAAACACAATTATAACTTATTTCCATATTCAAGATGGGTTCTTGTTCCATCTTGGCCATCTTTGTGTCCCGTCAAGTGAGAGAGAAAATATGATTTGGGAAGCTCACTACAGTTGGGTGGTAGGAAACTTTGATGCAGGAGCATCATCAGTGAGCACACATGGAAAAACAACTCAGTGCCCGGGGATCATTTTGGAATCTGAAATGCTAGGAGTTACTGCAAATATTTTGGAGATGATTGGAAAAATAGAAGAATATCAAGCCCTTGGAAGCTGATGATCATGAGTGATATGGGAGTTTCACTCCTATCCTTGAATGTAACATAAATTAGGTAGCATTTAGGTTTTCATTTCGAGTAGACGAGTAGTTGGGGGGAACCCTAAAGACCCTCTAAGATAAATAGAGGTTTTGTACGCCCAAATGGGGTTGCTGCGAGTTAGTAGGAAATTCTGAGTTTTTAGTTTTTGTTTTGATCCTAGCTGTAGCCATTTTAATCTTGAAGGAATATAATAGAGTAAAATTGATCCAATGCATGCCGTTGTGATTGTTTGGCAATTCCATGTTATTGTTGTTTTCATGAATGAATGAATTTTGTTTCGAGCATATGAAATTGTGAGATGTTTGAATAAGTTCCATCGTTTGTCTTCATTGAGTCGGTGCAAGGTCTACACATAGTCCACAAGGAAGTGCATGGACAAAGTCTATTTCTACTCAGAAGCTCAGAAGAGATAGCATGAACTTTCCCTTTGCAAGGAGTGCAGAGTGACTGCTGCAAGGCATGCAAAGTCAGCTGTAAGAACCCAAAATTGCATAAGAATCTATTGCAAGGAGTGAACATATATGAAATTAGACTAAGTGTCAAAGTGACTCTTTAATAAGTCAAGAGAGCAAAAGATGAGAAGGATCAGAAGGGATAGTGCTTTTCAAAAGTGCAAACGAGGTCCAAGAGACAGACTCGTAGGAGGAACAATGGCCAATGCCTTTGGAAACTTAGAAAATCTTAAGTCAGAGGAAGTCAGAAGCTTAGGAGGGATAGCGATAGTGGTCATTGGATCATCGATTCAGAGGACCAAAAACCGTCTGATCAAATAAAGGTGTGTGAGCCTTAGTATTTTGCACATGCAAGAGAGGGAACTTGACAAAGTTCTGAAGTCTCGACGAAATTTGGGACCATCCAATCGTTCGAAGTAAATATAAAGCATCATATCGTTCGATGTAGATATGAACCGTTGGATCTGAAGAATATGTGGCGTGAATCTGTTGATCCCGGATAAAGACCCGAAGTAAATGTCAATCGTTTGATCCAGATGGCAGGTGGCATAAATTTGTGGGCTTCGGGTAAAGACCCGAAGTAAATATCAATCATCCAATTCAGGAGAATTAGATATGACTCGTTGGTTTGGAAGAGAAAAATCTCAGTTGTCAGTCCAGAAGCAACATAAAGATCGTAATATCGATGGTCACGCTCGATTGTGGGGACAGAAAGTGCCCGGACGTAAAACATTTTAGGGTAGGTCGCAATCGAAACCACGGTATCGGTGAAGGGGTATGTGGAAACTCGAGATAAATTGAGGGGAGAAAAGCAGTTGATCCCAAACCACTCTTA
>JZKD02S2271840.1:179840-191521 GCA_000966675.3 Picea glauca
CCTACCCCCGAAATCCTACCTAGACTAAAATTTTCTTTTGGCACCTCCTGTGGAGGACAACTTAGTGAGTTGTTTAGAAAAAATTTAGATGAAATTGTTTTGTGAGGCTGGGGGTAAAAAACCAACCTCGTTTGATTAAAAGTGGGAGTGGATAGTCCAATCAAGAAAAGATGGGGCGTTTTCAGAATCCCTTCGGAGGAAACCTACTTAGGCCTCCACGTTTCGAGAAGAGGCTATGTAAGTGCAACAGTGACTTTTGTGTGTGAGTGAAAAGTGTACCAAATTTTAGTTATTTAGATGTCACCTTGTAGCATGTGGAAATCGCTTGGTCCTTTACAAGATTTTAATTACCTAAATCAACTAGATGTCATTGGTACACCCTTGCGGAATTTTAAAATCCCTAGGAAACTAGCATGTGGAGATTGTGGTCCATTACTATCCTTTAACTCCCTATGTGTGAGTTAATCTAGAAAAATCATGAAACTATCCTATATTTGAACATGTGGGCATGTGTGGGCCCGTTACAAACTCTTAAACTCTCCTAGTTTTTTGATCTAAGAAAGAAGAAATTCAAAACACTATTCTAGCTTTGTTGACATGTGGGAATATATGGGCCCGTTACAAAAATGTGTTTGAAAAAATGAAACTAAGAGGGGTCTCGAAAGAGTCGTTGTCCTCTCCTAAAAGTTTTGAAATTTTTTGTTTGAAGGGAGATGAGATCGTTTTCACAATCTTTTTCTGATTCTCAAGGTTGCTTGAGGGCGCGAGAGAAGAGCATACTCGATATTGTTACTTGCAACTTCTAGTCCCGAATGTGAGTTTAGATGTGATTACAATTTGATGTTCAACTTAGATTATAAATCAAAACAAGCCATCCACGTGGCAAAAAGCAAATAAGGGAAAAATGATTTTTATCCACCTAAGTGCCTATGTTTGTTTGACTATCCCCTTTATAAGTTGAGTGGTCTAAGTGGTGCAGTATTTAGAGCATGCATACATCATTGTTGAGAAGGAAACTGACTTTCCCCACATCAAAACCTTACAATGAAAATTTTAGTTCCAATGCGCGGCTGTCAAAGAGATGACAGTTCTAGCGCATGCGCGCGCCTGTGTGGTGGAATACCCACGTGCTTGAGAAAAATCACCGATTCTCTCGATTCTGCTGTGAATTGACCAGTTAACAGGTTGGCGAAAGTCGGTTTGAGTCCCTGCAAGTTATAAACAACAAAAGGAAAGCGAATTAAACCCAATTGAGGGAGGATTTGATACCTAAATTCCCCAGCGGAGTCGCCAGTCTATTCGCGTTCAAATGATCACCAGGTGAGCAAAATGGAGACTGCTCTGCATACCCTGTTGGGTTCATCAGGGCAGAACATCTGTGGCAGCATGGGGTTAACAGGAAACAAAAATGAATACAATCTAACTATCAACTGAAAGCAAATAACACTGCGAAAATAAACAAAAACATCAAACATAAGACACGGGGGTCGTCAATGGTTCCAGGCTTGGTATATTAATGAAACCAGAGCACACGTTGAAGAAAGAGACAGGGGTTCCTTCTCCCTCTAGCGGAAGGTTCTTCGGGGCCCTCAACACAATGCTTTCTTTACAAAATGAATAGAACTGAACTGAGTGGTGAAAGAACTTTGGGTTATGCCGCTGATGGATTGTTTGTCAAAGGATGAGCTATGAATCATCTGGACAACATAACATTGCTTCGAATTCCCTACTGAAACAGTGTCCCCTCATGACCTTTTATAGCAACTTCACGGGCGGTTGCATAACTTTCTCCAAGTGTGAATAGGGGCGCATTACGGTTTATTTAGGTCTTTAATCCGCCGATTTTGTAGAGCCGGATCTGATTTGAGGGTCAAATCATCTTAGGGGCCGGTCTGTGGGAGGTCAGGAGGCCGACTTATGCAATTAATGCTCTGTATTAACAGATTCACGGGTTTTTGTGTTGACAGTCATGTGTCATGCGCGCATGCGCTCGTAACACGTTTTTTACCCGCGCATGTGTGCGCGCATCAAGTTGCTGTAAAGCGCCCTTCAATTTTTGGTTACTTTGTATAGTTTTTTTCCCTTCTGGAGTGCTATGAAACTAATTCAGTGCCATGAGTGACTTCATTGTTGTTTTGATGATGTGGAGTTCTTGTCGCCATGTGCAGACGAAATTTCAGTGATAACAGTTACCCTTGTAAGAAGAACTCCTTACAGGACTCCATCGAAATCTTTATCCACTCTGTTATGGACCTTACATCATAACTAAGCTAGTGGGTGAAAATTGTTTTCATCTCATCCTTCACCCTTTCCTTGGCTTGCACCCATTGTTTAATGTGGACTTCCTTCGACCATACTTTCCACCATTATTGGATACCTCAGAGATAGAATAATAGTTGAAACCAACAAATCTCAACCCTAACTACATGGAACATGAATCCACTGATCATATCATGGACATACAGGTCAATGACTCTCACCAACAGAAGCTTCATCTTTATCATGTTGTCAAAGAGGAGTAGCTCCTCCATCAAGGCAAGTGGCTCACCCAGGGCCAAATTTAGTGGAAATGTTCTCATCTGATGGGGGGACTCAATACAATGGATATCATTTCTTCCTAAGGGGGGTGGATTGATATAGGTGGATATCGGTGGCCAGCCGCCTATTTCAACTGGCTCACATACAATTTTCATCTTGGCAGTCGTTTTCTATCTTTTTAGGTCCTAAACTTTCGGAGTTAATTTGAGGCCCTAAACAACATTTTTTGGGCTCACCACAATCACATTGTAAATAGAGTTAGAGTGTGACAATGACATGTGTAGTCCTCAGATAGAACTTTCCAACAGTCTATCGTGCACCTAAAATGAAGATCGTATGCAAAAGTTACGACCCCAAGAAGTTGATGTACCTACTTATCCCATCGGGGCCCACATGAATTTTGTCAGTTCATATCCTAGGGTTAGATTTTTGGACATCTGTGGTTTTCCTGATTACTTCTTGATTCTAAAAAGGCCAGCAGGCCTTGTTATGATATGCTCAGGAAAATGTGCATAGCCGCCACATCTCTTCTTAGAGATTAGTTACCACCATTCAAGCAAGATTGTTTCATTCTACATTTTTACAATTTCAGTAGGTTTATTTATTTATTAGAAGTTAAGTTTCACCCTATCTCTGTTATGATTCTCTGTGTTAATGTTATATATATGTGCTTTATTTTGTTCTGCTCATAAATATGGATCACTATTTGATGCAGGAGCATCCGCACCTCGTTATGCGAGGCTGCATTTAGAGAAAGGAAAAGACCGTAGGGTGACGCCAACATCACGGTTTTGACCATTTTGATGAGCTCCGCCATTTACATAAAAGCCTCCATATTTAGGCGTACTTGTATACTAAAATAGACCGCGAGCAGATAAGCTCTCGTCCTTGTACAACAGAGACACTTATTAGATTTAATGCAGAGAGAGTAGATTTAGTGCAGGTAGATAAGACCATTAAGTCTAGATTTGACAATTTAGCTTTTGAGGGGGAAACAGGATATAGACACCCTCCCTTGTATTATTGTAGAGTCAGTATCAACATTAGCATTGAGGAGAAGGAAGGAGAACAAACAGAGAGCTGGTGGAGAATCCCCATGTACAGATATTGAATTAATAGAGGAATTTGATTCAATTTCATTGCTGTGATTATTCTCTGTATACTGTTAACCTTATGCTGTTGTATGCTTTCTTCTTGTTATGCTTTCATTATATATGCTGCATATGTGATCTCATGGAAAATTAGAAATCTGGGGGAAAGGAGAGAATGAGTTTCGCTTATTCCACTGATTGAACCAGGAGATTCCTGCATAGAGTGCAGTTGAAATCTTCCACATAGAGTGTGTAGAGGAGGTTCAATAGGAGATCTCTTACTCTCATCCACCAGGAGAGACTAATTTGAATCCCATCCCATGGACGTGATTGTCCTTTGTGTATTGTTGGGATTATGCCTTTTTATCTTTGTTTCTGGTTATATCCTTCTTTCGTATGCTATGTACGTGATTATGTGGAAGAATTAGAAGCTGAGTGCCTGAGAGAATGAATTCAATTGTTTCTTTGTTTAAGCTAGGAGACTCCTGCATCGAGTGCAGTTGAATACCTCCGCATAGAGGGCGTTGAGGAGGCTAAGCAGTTGAACTTTGGTTCTCTTTAACTCATAGTCGTTTTGAGTTATTCGAGCCGTGCAGGTGAGTGCAGGTCGGATTGGAGTCTCAGAAGGAAGTCTGAGAATAGAGAGACCGGAGTCCTATGATGGGGACAGTGCAGAGTCCGGAAGGACTTCAACCCTAGAAAGCGTTGGAGGTCGAGCACAGGGAGTGTGTTCGAGAAATCTCTGAAAAAAGTCTGAGTTGGTAAAAGCCCTGGCGGGATAGCACCTTAGTTTCCACTTGCATTGGATAAAGGTGGGGAACGAAGAAACTCTTCAAGAGGAAGAGAATCGACGACTTGAATCGTCATGGAGAATCACTGAGATCGCGACCTGACTCATAGGTCAGATGCATCGGGAGTTCGCGATGGAATATTCTCGTTTCTTATAGGGTGAGGTCACCAGGAGGCGAAACGCGACGTCCCGGAACGTTTGCATGATGTACGTTGGGATTTGATGATGTGATAAGTGATCTCGGGATATTGGATCTCGGGGTTTGGATGCCTCAAAGTCTGACCCCGGAAGTGACGAGTGGGCGAGGTCGCGAGATTCCGAGTCATCGGCATCTCGGCACTTCGGGTCTCGGGGTTTGAGCATTCGGTGGCATAGAATCGCGAGTCGCGATAGCGCGAGGACCCGATATGTCGAGACAGGGTCAACGTTGACCGGAAGTATCGGGTCTCGGAACCCGAGAGTCAAATTCCCTGTCACGGAATTCGCGAAGCCGCAAAAACCGATCCTTCGTTAGAGTAAGCAGCGAGGATCGCCGGAAGTAATTGTGGGTAAAGAACTCCCGAGGGAGTTGGAAGAGTGTCGACTCTTCGGGCCGTGGAGAAAGAGAAGGTCCTGGCGGGGCGACCGTGCCGCCGAGGGTGGGGTTGCGTCACTATTAGACATGGGAAACTAATAATGTAATAAATACACAAGTTTGATTCCATATCCCACTCATTCACACTCACATTATTCATTGGAAACCATTGATATCAAAGATAATCTCTACTATCAACATAGAAATGCGTTGACATAGTAAAACATTGACACAAATAGAAAATGTATAACAGACCTTGTTTAACGTGGAAACCCAAATGGGGAAAACAATTCAATGGTTGTTTAGTACTCTTATTTTAGCAATCTCTAGAACCATGCAGTTCATGGCTCTATGTTCGTTCAATAATTCACATAGCCTCTTCCCCTTTGCATTCTCTTCTCCTGGAAAAAATACCCTTTGAGACTGAAAGTACAAGAAGAGATAGGGAGAGATGAGGTAATGGAAAGTCCAAGAGATAGAGCTTCAAGTTCCCATTCCTCTACCTCTTCTCTCCTATTCTTTTTTATTTTAATTAATTCATGTTTTCTTCTCCTTTGTCTTGTTCCACTTTACTTTTCATTGTCTTTTACATAGTTACTAACCTTCCTTAATTGTTGATCCTTAAATATTGAGGTCTGCAACCACCGGTTTGTGTCCAGGTTCATTTTGGATCAAAAGAAACTTGGAAGAAAGCATGGGGAGTGCATGGAGGTTGGGAAAAGGCTGAAAAAATTGTAAGAGGAATGTGTACACATATTTTAAATTGACAATCAATGTGTGTTCCTATTACAACAATTTTAAGAAGCAACTTCATGCACTCACCCAATTATAAAATACAAATGTCTTTTGTTTAAATTTCACCAATATCTAGAGGCTAAAAAATATATTTTTATTATTTTAAGGTCATCAAATCCTATATTAACATGTGACCTCATAAATTCAAGACTATGCACATATTTTTTAATTTAAAAAAAAATATAAAATATTTTAATTTTGTTTCCAAAAATTACAATTGTTTTTTAAGATATTGCATCAATTGTGCACTAAATCACTGCTATTAACATGCACATATATTTTATATTTTGATAAAAATAAATAACAAAAAACTTATATGACTAGTGTATAAGAATTCAACAATTGAAGATGAAGAATGTTGACTCCATCATGCTCTTGAACCAAACTAGTTATAAAAAATTGGAATCAAGACAATGGTAAAAAACTTGGAAAATGAGAAAGAACCAATGTAGATCCCAACTACCTTTATTCCTTCAACATCCCCCTCTTCACCTTCTTGAATTATCCATTTGAACTTATGTCTATATGGATCACTACATCATATGAGCGACTCCAACTCGAAGTGGAGGAATTTGGGATGAGACTTCTCATCTTGTTTAACCTCTCAATTTATGCTCTTCACATGGGGAATCCAAGTGAGAATGGTACTTGTCCTTAGTCCACATGATAAGACCTATAAATTAAAAAATAATATTCATGAATAATTTGTAGATTATAGGTCATCTTATTTTATAATTAAAAATAAATAATAAATAACAATAAATTATCATTCAAAAGAAAATCAGAATATTAAATTAGTAGATAATTTGTAAAAATGAATTAACTAGGGCTGAAAACTATTACAATAATACACTCTTTAAGAGCTCAACATGTCACTTACACTGAATTGAACCTGGGTGTAGGACACTATTAAGGCACACCATGATGTTAAGTCATCGGTTCGAAACTGTGGGGACAAAAAATCCAACCATGCTAAGGGTTGGTGTGGCTCAGGCTAGGTGGAACCCTAGGTGAGTTTGACCCCTAGACTGAAACTAGCAAACAAAAAAAACAATCATTCCTCCAAACCACTAAAATTTAATCCAATTAAAAAACAATAATTTATAAATTATAAATCATATTTTATAAATTAAAAGAATCATTAAATGGAAATTAAAAAAAGTTAAAAAATTATGTTTTAAAAATCATAATAAAATCAAAAAAATATAAAAAATTGTCTTGTAAAACAATAAATTAAATATAAATAAATAATTATGTTTTAGAAATCATATTAAAATAAAAAAATTATCTTGTAAAACAATAAATATGCACCTATAATATTTTTGAAATAATTAATTTGCTTTATTTTTTAGTTGTTAAATTGAAATAATTAATCTACTCTATGTTTTAGTTGTTAAAAAGTCTAACTTTTCAACTTTATTTAATATTGGTAATTTAATGAACCTAATATAAATACAAGTGATAATATAATGAACCAATAAGAATATATTAATTTTTTTTTATAGATAACTATTCTCATTGTTTAACATAAATAAAATAAAAAAATAATATATTTAAATTGTTTTTATTATATATGTGTAAATTAAATATATGATTTTATTTTAAGTTAAAATTTACAACAAATTAATACGTATAATATATAGGTTAAATTATTATTAGGAAGAGTATTTGGCTGCATATATAAAAATATGGTTAAATGTAATTAATAAACACATAATTTCAAATTATGTGTTAAATTATTATGTGTTATAATATATAGGTTAAATTATTATTAGGAAGAGTATTTGGCTGCATATATAAAAATATGGTTAAATGTAATTAATAAACACATAATTTCAAAGATAGTTTATACTAATTTTCTTAAAAAATTAATCCATTTTTATTATGGAGTAAAACATAAAATTGTTTTTCAATTGGTTAGACTTTTTCTTCCATAAATAAATAAATGAATTAGTGGCAATATATAATTTTATTATGTTAAAATTTACAACAAATTAATGTGTATAATATTAAATTAAATTGTGTTTGGGGAAGATATTTGGTTTCATAGAAATATGGGCAAGTGTTATTAAAAAACACATGATTCCAATCATTAATTTACTTTCTTATAAACCATTAATATATTATTTTAATATATTATTTTAAGTGATAAGATTTTCAGTGAATAATGATGATGAATGCAAATATAACTAATAATAATAATTATTATGTTCAATGTAAATGGATCGCTAAATTATAATAAGTTTTATACCCTTCCAAAAAAATTTAAAAATAACTATATAAAACATATTAAATATATATATATTTTAAATTATTTTCATTTTATTTATTTATATAATATTAATTTTCTTTTTCTAATTTTTTTTTATTTTATTAAATATTTATATTACTTATTATTTTATTTATGTAATTTTAATTTCTTTTTAAATTATTTTCATTTTATTTATATTACCTATTGGGATACACATATTAATATCTTTCAATAAATTTATTCAAATATCTTTCAATAAATTTATTCAAAGAAAATGATTAAATAAATTTAAAATACAAGGCAGCTCTAAGCTCTGTTGAATTTGCTAGGTCTTAGAAAAAACATTGTATACATTGACCGTTGGATCTTAACATTGTATACAGTGACCATTAGATTAGGCAGCTCCAAGCTCTGTTGAATTTGCTAGGTCTTAGAAAAAACATTGTATAGAGTGACCGTTGGATCTTAACATTGTATACAGTGACCATTATATTGTATACAGTGATCGTTGGATCGACAGATGAAATTATAATCATACCTCTCACATGACATTTCAGTTACACTTAGACTCCCAATGAAATTATAATCATACCTCTGACATGACATTTCAGTTACACTTAGACTTCGAGGGAGGGATTTGAATTTTCAGCTATCATTTATATTGGACGGTAAAAAGCTATCATTTATATTTGAATTTTTTTTTTTATCGTTTTGATATATTACATATTTTCAAATTATTTAGTGTATACATAGTAGTGAAATCTTCGAATAAATTTTAGAATTGTGAGCACATTTTTATTGAAATAATTAATTATATTTAAAATACACTAATACTAATAATAAAAGCATCCAAAAACATTGTAGAACATTGTCTACAGTGACCGTTGGATCATAACAATAAAAGCATCCAAAGATTAAAATATAATCATATCTCTGAAATTTGAGCCACACTCTTTCTGACATTTCAGTTACACTGAGACTCTAACAGACGGATTTGAATTTTTAGCTTTCATTTATATTCCCATTGGATGGTAAAAAGCTATCTAATCTAACGGAAGGAAGAGTTTAAATTTATTAAAACGTTATTCGATCTTCTCGAGTGCTATTCATTCGATCTTCTTGATTTCTATTCATAAGAGTTTGCTCAGGTAACTCATTCGATCTTCTTGATTGCTATTCATAACAGTTTGCTCTTCTTGATTGCTATCATAACAGTTTGCTCGTACTCAGGAGCTCTGGTAACTAATGCACATTATATTTGTGTTCATAGATAATTGAGAGCGGAGACCATGGAAGAGCCGAGACACATTTGACGTCATTGGCAGTACAAAAATGATCCGCATGTGGCTGTAACATGGAGTTCGAGGGGGCAACGAGATCCGCATAACATAATCCGCATGTGGCTAATGGTCTTTACGGCGAGTCTATAGAATTATATTTTAGTTTGGTGTTGTAATCAGATTAGAATATTAAAATCTTGAAATTCATCCATGATAATGATTTGAACTGATTTCTTTTTTGCTATGTTAAATTTTATTTCACATGAACAAACAGATCAGTCACTGTGTTTGGGCTCTGACTTACTATATAAGATATTTGATCATTTTCTCCCTCTTCGTTATTTCATTGATTTTATTATATCTGTTTTCAATAACACTTCAATAAGTCCATTGAATCATTGAAATTAGATTTCTGAATTTTTTTATATCGACTTTTTATCACAAATAGAAATACATTAGAGAAGATTATGCATGGTTTGGCTTGCTGGCTTCCAAAAAAAAATCCTGCCAAAACTTGCATGGAATATCCCAGTTCATTCATTGGCCTTTCTCTCCTCGTCGTTTCTATCAACAAAATCCCATACATCCTGTATACATCCTGTACCATAGCTGTATACATCCCCTTTGGTAGCTGTATACATCCCCTTAAGTAATGATTAAGGTTGAAGAAAGATCATATATCTTAAAGACATTGTTTCGAGCTTGACAATGCAAGCAACAACATTTAGAACTAAGAGTCGCTGTTAGCAAATGACTCTATTCCCAGCGTTTTTTCAGTTGGGCATCACCACTCGGCTGAAGTAATGTTTTCCAATTGGCATCCAGTCAAGGAATTTACAAGCTCAAATCCCTGAGAATTCATTCACGGTATAAATACCACCATATCCTATCCATTCATATTAATCTATGCTATGTTACATTCATATTAATCTATGCTATGTTAGTTCTCTATTATATATATGAAAGATGTTAATTCCCCAATTGGGTCTCCACGAAAATCTTGTATTTAATTTCTTGCTCACTCACAAAAATAACTGACTAAACTCAGACGAATGCTACATAGAATCATCAGTTACAGAATTTGATTTCAAGAAATGAAAATCAACTAGGGTGGGATACAATTTTGTGATTTAAACAGCTGAGAGGCCTCCTCTCTCCGAAAACAAGAAAAACAAAGGAAAAGAACAATTTGTCTGCCGATGATCAATGAATGAATTGAAAATATCTCACCTAGATATCCTCAGATTTTCCATTCTTCAAATTTGTAAAATTAGCTTAAATCTGGTTTCCATTGAGATACTAAACATTAACCTTACCTTGTTGCCATGATCATTTAAACCAATTCCTTTCTCCTGCCAAAACAATCACAAAAAACAACTATTAAGTCTCGCATTTCTTATGACCAAGCGATGCCCAATAAAAACCCATTTATAACCATTGATATGACTACACCAAAACTTACCTTAGCCAGACTAAACCTATGACTTTCTAATTAGAAGGGAAACATCATTTGGAAATTTCCTTTTATGAGCTACACTACTTGACAACTCCATTTTTATCTGCTCTGTAAGTTTTATTATAAGTGTTATTTTGTAGAATTTCATTTTTATTATTTTATATACTTTATTTTTTTTTGTCAATAAATGTAAGTTTATTAAAAATTTAAAAAAATTTTAAATTTTTACATATTTTAAATATAAAGGGTTTTATAAATCTTTTATATATATATATATTTTTAAATAAATACTGAAAATAATAATTGATTTTTTTATTACATATAAATGACATAAATAATAATTCTTTATATTTTCTAAATTAGATTATATTACATTGATTAAGTTGTGTTATATTATTATAAAGATTATTTTGTATGTATTGTTTCTCTTAATTCATGAATTTGGGAGTACACAATGGAATCTTAAACATAGTAGGGAATTTATGAATTTGGGAGTACACGATGGAATTTTAAGCATAGTAGGGATATAAAGACTCTATAAAATTTTAAAATTTTAATAGTATTTTATTTTTATTTTTAAATAGATTTATTTTTTCCTCATATAACTTGATATGAGGAGCTATTATTTATATTTCCTACACTAGATTGGTTGAAATATAAAAAAATTCTTAAATTATAATATAAAAGTTATTTTCTATATAGATTTTAAAAAATTATTATTATGAATATAGTTTCAATTCTCTTTATAGGTTTTATAAAGTGTTATAATAATAAAAAAAAATTAATATAAAGGTTATTTTGTATGTAGGTTCTAAAAAATGATGATTATGAATATAGCTTAAATTTTTTTTATAGGTTTAGAGAGAGAGGGGTAGAGAGAATAGGAGAGAGGGAGAGAGAGTGGGA
>JZKD02S2271840.1:194730-209202 GCA_000966675.3 Picea glauca
GGAGAGAGGGGAAAGGATAGGGAGAGGGAGAAAGGGAGAGCGATATAGGTGAGAGATATATGGAGAGAGGGGGCAAGGGTTTATGAATAGATGGAGGGGGGAGAGAGAGTGAGAGAAAGGGAGAGAGAGAGTGTGTGTTGGGTCCTTTTGGTCACTTGGGTGAGAAAAAAGAGGACCCTTAACTTCCTTGTTGGACCATAAATACAACACATAAATGATTAGTATATTATCGAATCCACAAGATAGTAAATAACCAAGAAAATAACCAAGAAATAAAAATGAACTAAGCACATGTAAATTCTAAAATATGCATGAAATCGACACAAGGGATAACTTCCCAAATGGCAAGTGACATTTGAATTGAGAAAACCAAAGGAGAAGAGTGGGACTATGGATCCCCTATTCCTCCTTGGGAGGGCTCTTGAGTTTCCCAAAAATAGAGCTTGACTCTCTTGTCTAACAATGGTGAAGAACTCATTGGTCAATCTTCTCAAGAGTTGAGAATCTTACCAAATGTTATGATTGCTAAATAGGTTCTCAAGAGAATTAATGGCTTCTCTAAGATAAAATGGGAAACATAACAATACAATGAATTCCTTCCTTGTTAGCATACAATAGCCATGTATTTACAAGAGAGTAGAAATATATTTCATAACATGTTCCAAGTGTGAATGGGAGGAACTTTATACATACATCTCATCCTTTTATTCATCCCAAGATGAAATTTGGGGTCGGTCTTGGGGTCTTGTCCTAATTCAGTTTAGCCTAAAAGTGGTTGAGGCCCGAACAAATTCATAAATTCATCATTTCCATGTCCTCTCGATTTGAATCAATGACATTTTCACGAGCTGTGTAGAGTGCACGTTCATTTCTTTCCTTATCATCACAAATGTGTGTGCACTAACTTTGGTGCAAACATGCAGAAATTTATGGCTTTTTTTGTATAGTTTTGTCATCGTGTTAAAGTGGGTTCTATAAATGCTAGAATTATGTTGTGGTTGTGTTGATATTTTCTTCGACGATTGTCTATATTTACTGTCAGAAATTTTCTGATGATAACATATGCCCCATGAGGTGTGAGGTTAGGAGCATACATATAGCAAAAATACATCATTGCTTATCTTGTGAATATGAGAGTTGTATTTGATATCTGAGGAAGATTGTAGGAGAGATATTGTGGAGAAAAATGGGATCTTGATGGGAACCAAGTATTCTATGAAAACTGAAATGTACATCTGGGTACAAATGAGGCGGGCATGCCCCATGCTCATGTCATGAAGCCATAAATGAAACGATGGAAACTGAATATTTTTTATGAAGTAGATGTTTGCAGCTCCCTTGAGGGCATCAAAAAATGATAGATGATTGCTCTAATTACTGAATGGGATCTGAATTGAGGAATGAACAACTTGGAGGCATTCATGGGAAAGAAAATTTAGAGGTCTTTAGTGATTACTAAAAACTACAATGGTCTAATAGTAAGACCTATCGTAACATGAAGCCTTGTTGGAGTTGAATTTCATGGGAGTCAACAACATCAAAAAGTGATGAAGAGTCTTTTTGTGTCATCTGTGGCTACTCATTAATAAGGGAATGAGAGCCAAGATACTACCAGCTTCCTAGAAACTGGTGTTGACATTGACAGGAAAGGGGCACAACTGCAAGAAGCAAAGGGATTTGTGGTATCAATTTGATCAACTGGGTATCAGGGACTGAATGGAGGAGAGGATCAATGGAATGGTGACATGAACGTGTTGAGAACTCAACACACCCTAAAAATCCTATTACAATTTTTCTTTTTGGGTACCACTTGATCGTTTGCACTATTTGATTCGTCTTCATTATGGAAATTGTTGTGTTTTCTTACATAAACCTTGGATAAGAAGGGTAGGACACACATGTTGTTGTCAATAGAGGAGAAGAAAGTGAAAGAGCAAGCCAACACAAGCATACCTCTCATGAGTGGGAAGTAACTCCTAAGACAAGTCAAGAGATAACAGGAGATGCAGTTTTCTATGGTGAGGAAACCCAAAGTTGTCCTTACAAGTACTTCGATGTATGATTTGCATGAAGAAATTTAGGAATTCTTGGAAAATTTTGTTGACATAGTGGTGGATGAGCTCCCTAACTCATTTTCACCTATCATAAGTATCATTCATTATATTTATTTGATACCAGGAGCAAGTCTCCCAAATAAAGAATCATACAGATTGACACCTTGAGAGAATGAGGAGGTAAAGAACCAAGTCCAGGAATTTTTAGATAAGGGTTTGGTCAGAGATATCTTGAGTCCATGTGCAGTACCAACTATGTTGAGTCCAAAAAAGGATGCAGGATGGAGAATGTGTATAGACTCAAGAGCCATTAAGAAGATCACCATCAAGTATAGATTTCCTTTTCCAAGAATGGATGACTTAATGTATTGTTTAAGTGGAGCAAATTTATTTTCTAAGATATATTTGAAAAGTGGATATCACCATATAAGAATGAGAGAAGGTGAGGAGTGGAATACAACCTTTAAGACAAATTAAGGTTTGTATGAGTGGCTTGTTATGCCATTTGGCCTAAAAATTCCCCAAGTACTTTTATGAGGTTGATGAATAAAATACTGAAAGATTTCATTGGCAAGTTTGTGGTTGTATATCTAGACGATATACTGATCTTTAGCAAGACTAAAGAGGAGCATTTGAGACACCTAACATTAGTGATGAGGAGACTACAATGGGAGACGATACTAATAAATCTGAAGAAGTCCTCTTTTATGAAGGCAAAACTCATTTACTTAGGTTTTGTGATCTCTTCAAATGAACTAAGGATGGATTTAGAGAAGGTGAAAACAATCAAAGAATGACCATCACCAAAGATTATTTTTGAGTTAAGTAGATTCCATGGATTAGAAAGTTTCTATAGGAAGTTCATCAAAGACTTCAGTGGAATTTGTGCACCAATGATGGATATAGTGAATAAGAAGCACAAGTATTTTAAATGGACAGAGGAGGCTGAGAGGAGCGTCAATATACARAAGGAGAAAATAATAGAATGACCAATTCTGATCTTACCAAATTTATGAAAGACATTTCAAGTGAGATGTGATGCAAGTGGAGTTGCAATTGGAGCAATTTTGAGCCATGATAATAGACCAGTTGCCTATTTTAGTGAGAAGATGAATGAGACCAAGAGAAAATACTCCACATATGATAAGGAGTTTTATTCCATAATTCAAGCCTTGAAGAAATGGACACATTACTTTGTCCCACATGAATTTGTCTTGTATAGCGATGACTAGGCTCTACAATTCATGACCAGGCAGGAAAAATTGAATCAAAGGCATGCAATGTGGATTGAGTTTATGTAGAATTTTACTTTTGTCATAAAACATATTGATGGAAATGCTAACAAAGTTGTTGATGCATTAAGCAGGAGATGTTTGATTCTACAGGAGTTTTAGGTGAAGACCTTTGGGTTTGAACACCTTAAGGATATGTATCGTGATGATCTAGACCTCAAGGAAGCATACGAAGCATGTGTGAATCCTTTGTTGAGAGACATGAACCAATGGACAGAGTACATGATTCAAAAGGGATTGTTGTTCAAGGGAAATTAGTTGTGCATACCAAAATGCTCAATGACGGATAAGATTTTGAAGGAAAAGCATAGTGGGGAATTGGTTGGAAATTTCGGCCATGATAAGACATTTTCACAGTTTATAAGTTCATACTATTGGCTAGGTATGAGAAAATAAGTGATAAAGCTTGTGAATGGATGCAGAATTTGCCAACATGCAAAAGGAAAAAGACAGAACACTGGATTGTATCAACTATTGACAATACCAGAGAGGCCTTGGGATGCAATAAACATGGATTTTGTGTTGGGACGACCAAGAATGAAAAGAGGATGTGATTCCATATTTGTGGTGTTGGATAGGTTTTCAAAGATGGCACACTTTATCCCATGCCAGAAGACCAGTGACACAACACATGTTACAAATCTATTTTTCAAGGAAGTTGTGAGAATTCACAGACTACCCAAGAGCATTGTCTCAGATCGAGACACTAAATTTGTTGGTCATTTTTGGAGAACACTTTGTAATAAGTTGGGGACATATTTTTCATTCAGCTCAGCTTATCACCCTCAGACAAATGGGTACATTGAGGTGGTAAAAAAAAGTTTGGGAAACTTATTGAGTAGTCTAGTCACTGAGCATCATAATTAGTGGGATCATATTCTTCCACAAGCATAATTTGCACACAATGCAACACCCAACATGAGCACTGGAAAAATCCCATTCCAAATACTGTATGGAATGCAACCCAGGGGAGTATCTGAGTTGAGAGACTTGGAAGAGAGTGAGATAAGAAGCACTGGAGTAGAATATTTTGTTGCATAAATGCAGAACCTCCATAACTAGATCAGAGGATAGTTATAGAGATTTAACCAAGAGTACAAGCACAAAGTTCATCAACATCGCAGAGAACTTCAATTTGAAGTAGGAGATAAAGTTCTGGCACATCTCAGGAAAGAAAGTTTCCCTAGGGGAACATATAACAAGTTTAAGAGGAAGAAGATAGGGCCATGTAAAATATTAAGAAAGATTGGTTCAAACGCCTATAAGATTTAGCTTCCATATGATGTGGGCATATCATCCATATTCAACGTTTCAGACTTGTACCCTTACAAAGAATATGACTCAGAGGGATCAAAAGTTCAAGAGAAGATTCGGTGGGAGAAACAAATTCCTATAGAAAAAAAACCACAGATGGAGAAGATCATTGATCAGAGGATTAGCAAGAAAACCAGGAGAAATACCCATCTTGAATATCTGGTCAAGTTGAAGGGACACCCAATAGAAGATGCCAGTTGGGAAAATGAAGTTGATATCCAGAAGCATGGAAAGTCGCTGCAGGAGCTCATGGACAAGAGTCCATAATTTTTTGTCTAGAGGAGTATGATGTAGGAGAATCATCAGCGAGCACACGTGCCAGGACAACTCAGTGCCTGAGGATCATTTCGAAATATAAAACATTGGGAGTTATTGCGAATCTTTTGGAGCTGATTGGAAAAGTGGAAGAAGATCAAGCGCTTGGAAGCTTATGATCACGAGTGATCTAGGAGTTTCACTCCTAGACTTGAATGTAACTAAACTTAAGTAGCAATTAGGTTTTTCATTTTGAGTAGATGAGTAATCGGGGGGGAACCCTAAGGACCCTCTAAGATAAATAGAGGTTTTGTATGCCCAAATGGGGCTACTTCGAGTAAATAGGAAATTCTGAGTTTTTAGTTGTTTTTTTGATCATAGCTGGAGCCATTTTAATATTGAATGAATATAACAAAGAAAAATTGATTTAATGCATGGTGTTGTGACTGTTTTGCAATTCCATGTTATTGTTGTTTTCATGAATGACTGAATTTCATTTCGAGCATATGAAATTGTGAGATTTTTGCATAAGTTCAATCATTTCTCTTGGTTGATTTTGTGCAAGGTGTGCACACAGTCCACAACAAAGGGCATGGACGAATTATGTTTCAACTCAAAAGTTCAGAAGAGATAGCGTGAACTTTCTCTTTGCAAGGGGTGTAGAGTTATTACTGCAAGGCATGCACAATCGTCCGCAAGAAACCAAACTTGCATAAGAATCTATTGCAAGGAGTGCACAGATCTGAAATTCGACTAAGTGTCGAAGTGACTCTTTAATAATTCAATAGAGAAGAAGATGAGAAATCTTAGAAGGGATAGTGCTTTCCATAAGTGCAGACGAGGTCTAAGAGATGGACTCGTAGGAGGAACAAAGTCCGAGGCCTTTGGATACTTAGAAAATATTCTAAGTCAGAGAAAGTTGGAAGCTTAGGAGGGAGAGCAACAGTGGTTGCTAGATCACCGATTCATAGGACAAAAAACCATCTGATCAAATCAAGGTGCATGAGCCTTAGTGTTTCGCAAATGTAAGAGAGGGAACTTGCCAAAGTTTTGAAGTCCCGAAGAAATTTGGGTTCGTCTGATCATCTGAAGTAAATCTCAAGCATTGGATCATCCGAAGTAGATATGAACCCTCAAATCTAAAGAACAGGAGGCATAAATATGTGGATCTTGGATAAAGACTAAAAGTAAACGTGAATCATCCGATCCATAGGGAAGGTGGCATAAATCCTTGGGCTCCAGGTAAAGACCTGAAGTAAATATCAACCATCTGATTTGGGAGAATTAGATATGAATCGTTTGTTTGGAAGAGACAAATATCATCCATCAGTCCATAAGAACCATCAAAATCGTAATATCGATGGTCACACTCTATTACGGGGCCAAAAACTGCCTGGACATTAAATTTTTGAGGGCGGCCCGCAATCGTAACCATGATATCAGTGAAGAGGTACATGACAACTGAAGATAAATTGTAGGGAGAAAAGTGGTTGATCCAAAACCACTCTTAGTTGTGCCTGCAATCGTGTGTTTACATGAGGACATAGCCTGAGGTCACATGCGACAACGAGATAATGAGAAAAGAGCTATTGCCTAAGAACTAAGAGTTCAGCAGTTGCGAAAATACGTTGCGGGTGCCATAGACCCTACACCAGAGAACTAAGAGGACCTGTGTTAATTCGCAAGTGAGACCATTAAGGTATTAGAGAGACAATTCAGCTCGGAGTTGAATATCCTTGACCGGGAGGTCGCGTAGCCCTTAGGAGAGAAGGGGGGGGTTGCATCACAATTTGACATAGAAAATATAGTGGTAGTGTTGCAGAAATATTTCGACTGGACGAAACTTTGACATGATGTCATCAAGTATATTAGGTCTTGCACGACCTGCACCATTTCCAAACTGGCCATTAAGAAATAATGCAAGTACACCCCTCTGACTACTCTCGATAGGCCCTGGGAATCCATCTCGATGGAGTAAATTTCAGGCCTTCCTTCAACCAAGAAGGGAAATGACTGTGTTTTGTGGTTGTTGATCAATTTTCCAAGACAATGATTCTAACCACTTGCAAAAGAGCATCACAGTGAAGGCCATTGCTAAGATATTCTTCGAATGAGTGTAGGTACATTTTGGGATACCAAAAACCATCGTCTAATATTGGGACATTTGTTTCCTTAGGACATTTTGTTCGATCCTTTGGTCCCTGATGGAAACCAAGATCACCAAATCCACTGCCTTCCACCCCCAAACATATGGCCAAGCCGAGGTCATCAACTGGATGACCACGCATATATTGCACATGTACAATTCCAAGCATCCATGCACTTAGGATGAGAGTCTTCCCTATGTTCAACATAGTTACAATAGATCCATACATATATCAACCGACCACAACCCCTTTGGGGTGGCGCTGGGATTTCAACCATTAATTTTCATGGATGTTGCACTACCAATTGCATCCACACAGGAAGAATCATCCCATGCTCAAACCGAAGCCTACAAAGCTACCTAGTTCCTTGAATGAATCCATCAAATCCACCAACAAGTTGAATATACTTTTCAGAACTCCAATGCCAAGTACAAGCAGTGCCATGATCAACATTGGGTGCCACACAAGTTTTAGGTGGGAGATAAAGTTTGGTTACCCTTGTAAGAAGAACTCCTTACACGACTCCATCAAAAGCTTTATCCACTCTATTATGGACCTTACACCATAACTAAGCTAGTGGGTGAAAATTATTTTGATCTCATCCTTCACCCTTTCCTTGGCTTGCACCCATTGTTTAATGTGGACCTCCTTCGACCATACTTTCCACCATTATTGGATACCTCGGAGATAGAATAATAGTTCACACCAACAAAGCTCAATACTAACTACATGGAAAATGAATCCATTGATCATATCATGGACATACAGGTCAATGACTCTCACCAACAGAAGATTCATCTTTATTATGTTTTCAAAGAGGAGTAGCTCCTGCACCAAGGCAGGTGGCTCACCCGGGGCCAAATTTAGTGGAAACGTTCTCATCTAATGGGGGGACTCAATACAATGGAGATCATTTATTCCTAACGAAGGTGGATTGATATAGGTGGATATCGGTGGCCACCCACCTATTTCAACTGGCTCACATACAATTTTCATCTTGGCAGTTGTTTTCTATCTTTTCAGGTCCTAAACTTTCGGGGTTAATTTGAGGCCCTAAACAACATTTTTTGGGCTCACCACAATCACATTGTAAATAGAGTTAGAGTGTGACAATGACATGTGTAGTATTCAGATAGAACTTTCCAACAGTCTATCGTGCGCCTAAAATGAAGAACGTATGCAAAAGCTATGACCCCAAGAAGTTGATGTACCAACTTATCCCATCGGGGCCCACATGAATTTTGTCACTTCATCTCCTAGGGTTAGGTTTTTGGACATCTGTGGTTTTCCTTATTACTTCTTTATGCTAAAAAGGACTGCAGGCCCTGTTATAATGTGCTCAGGAAAATGCGCATAGCCGCCACATCTCTTCTTAAAGATTAGTTACCACCATTCAAGCAAGATTGTTTCATTCTACATTTTTACAATTTCAGTAGGTTTATTTATTTATTAGAAGTTAAGTTTCACTCTATCTCTGTTATGATTCTCTATGTTAATGTTACATATATGTTCTTTATTTTGTTTTGCTCATAAATATGGATCACTATTAGACATGGCAGACTAATAATGTAATAAATACACAAGTTTGATTCCATATCCCACTCATTTACACTCACATTATTCATTGGAAACCATTGATATCAAAGATAATCTCTACTATCAACATAGAAATGAGTTGACATAGTAAAACATTGACACAAATCAAAAATGTATGACAGACCTTGTTTAACGTGGAAACCCAAATGGGGAAAACAATTCAATGGTTGTTTAATACTCTTATTTTAGCAATCTATAGAACCATGCAGTTCATGGCTCTATGTTCATTCAATAATTCACATAGCCTCTTCCCCTTTCCATTCTCTTCTCCTGGACAAAATACCCTTTGAGACTGAAAGTACAAGAAGAGATAGGAAGAGATGAGGTAATGAAAAGGCCAAGACATAGAGATTCAAGTTCCCATTCCTCTACCTCTTCTCTCCTATTCTTTTTTGTTTTAATTAATTCATGTTTTCTTCTCCTTTGTCTTGTTCCACTTTACTTTTCATTGTCTTTTACATAGTTACTAACCTTCCTTAATTGTTGATCCTTAAATATTGAGGTCTGCAACCACCGGTTTGTGTCCAGGTTCATTTTGGATCAAAAGAAACTTGGAAGAAAGGATGGTGAGTGCATGGAGGTTGGGAAAAGGCCGAAAAAATTGTAAGAGGAATGTGTACACATATTTGAAATTGACAATCAATGTGTGTTCCTATTACAACAATTTTAAGAAGCAACTTCATGCACTCACCCAATTATAAAATACAAATGTCTTTTGTTTAAATTTCACCAATATCTAGAAGCTAAAAAATATATTTTTATTATTTTAAGGTCATCAAATCCTATATTAACATGTGACATCATAAATTAAAGACTATGCACATATTTTTTAATTTAAAAAAAATATATAAAATATTTTAATTTTTTTTCCAAAAATTACAATTGTTTTTTAAGATATTGCATCAATTGTGCACTAAATCACTACTACTAACATGCACATATATTTTATATTTTGATAAAAAAAAATAACAAGAAACTTATATGACTAGTGTATAAGAATTCAACAATTGAATATGGAGAATGTTGACTCCATCATGCTCGAACCAAACTAGTTATAAAAAATTGGAATCAAGACAAAGGTAAAAAACTTGGAAATCGAGAAAGAACCAATGTAGATCCCAACTACCTTTATTCCTTCAACATCCCCCCTCTTCACCTTCTTGAATTATCCATTTGAACTTGTGTCTATATGGATCACTACATCATATGAGCGACTTCAACTCGAAGTGGAGGGATTTGGGATGAGACTTCTCATCTTGTTTAACCTCTCAATCTATGCTCTTCACATGGGGAATCCAAGTGAGAATGGGACTTGTCCTTAGTCCACATGATAAGACCTATAAATTAAAAAATAATATTCATGAATAATTTGTAGATTATAGGTCATTTTATTTTATAATTAAAAATAAATAATAAATAACAATAAATTATTATTCAAAAGAAAATCAGAATATTAAATTAGTAGATAATTTGTAAAAATGAATTAACTAGGGCTGAAAACTATTACAATAATACACTCTTTAAGAGCTCAACATGTCACTTACAGTGAATTGAACTTGGGTGTAGGACACTATTAAGGCACACCATGATGTTAAGTCACCGATTCGAAACTGTGGAGACAAAAAATCCAACCATGTTAAGGGTTGGTGTGGCTCACGCTAGGTGGAACCCTAGGTGATTTTGACCCCTAGACTGAAACTAGCAAACAAAAAGAACAATTATTCCTCCGAACCACTAAAATTTAATCCAATTAAAAAACAATAATTTATAAATTATAAATCATATTTTATAAATTAAAAGAATCATTAAATGGAAATTAAAAAAAAATAAAAAATTATGTTTTAAAAATCATAATAAAATCTAAAAAATATCAAAAATTGTCTTGTAAAACAATAAATTAAATAGAAATAAATAATTATGTTTTAGAAATCATATTAAAATCAAAAAATTATGTTGTAAAACAATAAATATGCACCTATAATATTTTTGAAATAATTAATTTACTCTATTTTTTAGTTGTTAAATTGAAATAATTAATCTACTCTATGTTTTAGTTGTTAAAAAGTCTAACTTCTCAACTTTATTTAATATTGGTAATTTAATGAACCTAATATATCAAGTACAAGTGATAATATAATGAACCAATAAGAATATATCATTTTTTTTTATAGATAACTATTCTCATTGTTTAACATAAATAAAATAAAAAATTAATATATTTAAATTGTTTTTATAGCCACATGGATAGGCTATCTGCCAGGTGTTTAGCTCATTAGTGTTGTTTGTCAAGTTTTCTAAGATTCATAGTTTAGATGACAATCAGTCTAAACTCTGTTTGTACTGGATTAGTGACTTTCTTAGACTTCTGAATTGGGGGGTTGGCTGGACTGGTTTCCCCTCTGTTGGGGCAGTCTGGTAATTGCAACCAGTATATTGTTTTGGCACTTTTATCAGCTTTAGCAAGATCTTAATATAACATATGCTTCTTATTTACAAATTTTTTTTTACAACAAATTAATATGTATAATACATATGCTAAATTATTATTAGGAAGAGTATTTGTCTTCATATATAAAAATATGGTTAAATGTTATTAATAAACACATAATTTCAAAAATAGTTTATACTAATTTTCTTAAAAAATTAATCCATTTTTATTATGGAGTAAAACATAAAATTGTTTTTAAATTGGTTAGACTTTTTCTTCCATAAATAAATAAATGAGTTAGTGGCAATATATGATTTTATTATGTTAAAATTTACAACAAATTAATGTGTATAATATTATATTAAATTGTGTTTGGGAATGATATTGGTTTCATAGAAGTATGGGTAAGTGTTATTAAAAAATACATGATTCCAATCATTAATTTATCTTCTTATAAACCATTAATAGATTATTTTAAGTGATAAGATTTTCAGTGAATAATGATGATGAATGCAAATATAACTAAAATATAACTAATAATAATAATTATTATGTTCAATGTAAATGGATCTTAAATTATAATAAGTTTTATACCCTTCCAAAAAAATTTAAAAATAACTATATAAAACATTTTAAATATATATTTTTTTAAATTATTTTCATTTTATTTATTTATATAATATTAATTTTTGTTTTCTAAATTTTTTTTGTTTTATTAAATATTTATATTACTTATTATTTTATTTATGTAATTTTATTTTTTTTTTAAATTATTTTCATTTTATTTATATTACCTATTGGGATACACATATTAATATCTTTCAATAAATTTATTCAAAAAAAATGATTAAATAAATTTGAAATACAAGGCAGCTCTAAGCTCTGTTGAATTTGCTAGGTCTTAGAAAAAACATTGTATAGAGTGACAGTTGGATCTTAACATTGTATACAGTGACCATTAGATTGTATATAGTGACCGTTGGATCGACAGATGAAATTATAATCATACCTCTGACATGACATTTCAGTTACACTTAGACTCCCAATGAAATTATAATCATACCTCTGACATGACATTTCAGTTACACTTAGACTCCCAATGAAATTATAATCATACCTCTGACATGACATTTCAGTTACACTTAGACTCCGAGGGAGGGATTTGAATTTTCAGCTATCATTTATATTGGACGGTAAAAAGCTATCATTTATATTTGAATTTTTTTTATCGTTTTGATATATTAAATATTTTCAAATTATTTTTTGTATACATAGTAGTGAAATCTTCGAATAAATTTTAGAATTGTGAGCACATTTTTATTGAAATAATTAATTATATTTAAAATACACTAACAATAAAAGCATCCAAAAACATTGTAGAACATTGTTTACAGTGACCGTTGGATCATAACAATAAAAGCATCCAAAGATTAAAATATAATCATATCTTTGAAATTTGAGCCACACTCTTTCTGACATTTCAGTTACACAGAGACTCTAATGGACGGATTTGAATTTTTAGCTTTCATTTATATTCCCATTGGATGGTAAAAGGCTATCTGATCTAACGGAAGGAAGAGTTTAAATTTATTAAAACGTTATTCGATCTTCTTGAGTCCTATGAAGAAGATAAGAGTAACTCATTCGATCTTCTTGATTGCTATTCATAAGAGTTTGCTCTTCTTGATTGCTATCATAACAGTTTGCTCGTACTCGGGAGCTCTGGTAACTAATGCACATTATATTTGTGTTTGTAGATAATTGAGAGCGGAGACCATGGAAGAGCCGAGACACATTTGACGTCATTGGCCGTACAAAAATGATCCGCATGTGGCTATAACATGGAGTTCGACGGGGCAACGAGATCCGGATAACATAATCCGCATGTTGCTAATGGTCTTTACGGTGAGTCTATAGAATTATATTTTAGTTTGGTGTTGTAATCAGATTAGAATATTAAAATCTTGAAATTCATCCATGATAATGATTTGAACTGATTTCATTTTTGCTATGTTAAATTTTATTTCACATGAACAAACAGATCAGTCATTGTGTTTGGGCTCTGACTTAATATATCCGTTATTTTCTCCCTCTTCGTTATTTCATTGATTTTATTATATCCGTTTTCAATGACACTTCAATAAGTCCATTGAATCATTGAAATTAGATTTCCGAATTTTTTTATATCGACTTTTTATCACAAATAGAAATACATTAGAGAGGATTACCCATGGTTTGGCTTGCTGGCTTCCAAAAAAAAATCCTGCCAAAACTTGCATTGCCTTTTTCTCATAGTCGTTTCTATCAACAAAATCCCATACATCCTGTATACATCCCATCCCATAGCTGTATACAACCCCTTTGGTAGCTGTATACATCCCCTTAAGTAAGGATTAAGGTTGAAGAAAGATCATATATCTTAAAGACATTGTTTCCAGCTTGACAATGCAAGCACCAACATTTAGAACTAAGAGTCGCTGTTAGAAAATGACTCTATTCCCAGCGTTTTATTCCCAGGTTTTATTCCTAGCGTTTTGTCAGTTGGGCATCACCACTCGGCTGAAGTAATGTTTTCCAATTGGCATCCAGTCAAGGAATTTACAAGCTCAAATCGCTGAGAATTAATTCATACTATAAAGACAACCATATCCTATCCATTCATATTAATCTATGCTATGTTAGTTCTCTATTATATATATGAAAGATGTTAATTCCCCAATTGGGTCTCCACGAAAATCTTGTATTTAATTTCTCGCTCACTCACAAAAATAGCTGACTAAACTCAGACGAATGCTACATAGAATCAACAGTTACAGAATTTGATTTCAAGAAATGAAAATTAACTAGGGTGGGATACAATTTTGTGATTTAAACCATGGTTTCTGATGTGTTGATTCCAATTCCTTTGAAAAGGAAACAACTGAGAGGCCTCCTCTCTCCGAAAACAAGAAAAACAAAGGCAAAGAACAATTTGTCTGCCGATGATCAGTGAATGAATTGAAAATATCTCACCTAGATATCCTCAGATTTTTCATTCTTTGAATTTGTAGAATTAACTTAAATCTAGTTTCCATTGAGCTACTAAACATTAACCTTACCTTGTTATCATCAGATTTTCCATTCTGAGGATTTGTAGAATTAACTTAATTCTGGTTTCCATTGAGCTACTAAACATTAACCTTACCTTGTTGCCATGATCATTTAAACCAATTCCTTTCTCCTGCCAAAACAATCGCAAAAAACAACTACTAGGTCTCGTATTTCCCAAGCAATGCCCAATAAAACCCCATTTATAACCATTGATATGACTACACCAAAACTTACCTTAGCCAGACTAAACCTATGACTTTCTAATTAGAAGGGAAACATCATTTGGAAATTTCCTT
>JZKD02S2271840.1:244216-258813 GCA_000966675.3 Picea glauca
GGATAGGGAGAGGGAGAAAGGGAGAGTGATATAGGTGAGAGAAATATGGAGAGAGGGGGCAAGGGTTTATGAATAGAGGGAGGGGGAGAGAGAGTGAGAGAAAGGGAGAGAGAGTGTGTGTTGGGTCCTTCTGGTCACTTGGGTGAGAAAAAAGAGGACCCTTAGCTTCCTTGTTGGACCATAAATACAACACATAAATGATTAGTAGATTATTGAATTCACAAGATAGTAAATAACCTAGAAAATAACCAAGAAATGAAAACAAACTAAGCACATGTAAATTCTAAAATATGCATGAAATCGACACAAGAGATAACTACCCAAATGGCAAGTGATATTTGAATTGAGAACACCAAAGGAGAAAAGTGGGACTATGGATCCCCTAATCCTCCTTGGGAGGGCTGTTGAGTTCCCCAAAAATAGAGCTTGACTCTCTTGTCTAACAATGGTGAAGAACTTATTGGTCAATCTTCTCAAGCGGTGAGAATCTTACCAAATGTTATGATTGCTAAATAGGTTCTCAAGAGAATTAATGGCTTCTCTAAGATAAAATGGGAAACATAACAATACAATGAATTCCTTACTTGTTAGCATACAATAGCCATGTATTTACAAGAGCGTAGAAATATATTTCATAACATGTTCCAAGTGCGAATGGGAGGAATTTAGACATACATCTCATCCTTTTATTCATCCCAAGATGAAATTTGGGGTCGGTCTTGGGGTCGTGTCCTAAGTCACCTTAGCCTAAAAGTGGTTGAGGCCCGAACAAATTCATAAATGCATCATTTCCATGTCCTCTCGATTTGAATCAATGACATTTTCAGAAGCTGTGTAGAGTGCGCATTTAGTGCTTTCCTTATCATCACAAATGTCTGTGCACTAACTTTGGTGCAAACGTGCAAAAATTTATGGCTTATTTTGTATAGTTTTGTCATCTTGTTAAAGTGGGTTCTACAAATGCTAGAATTATGTTGTGTTTGTGTTGATATTTTCTTCAACGATTGTGTATATTTATTGTGAGAAATTTTATGGTGATAACATATTCCCCATGATGTGTGAGGTTAGAAGCATATGTATAGCCAAAATACATCATTGCTTATCTTGTGAATAGGAGAGTTGTATTTGATATCTGAAGAAAAATGGGATCTTGATGGGAACCAAGTATTCTATGAAAACTGAAATATACATCTGGGTACAAACGAGGTGGGCATGCCCCATGCTCATGTCATGAAACCATAAATGAAACGATGGAAACTGAATATTGTTTATGAAGTAGATGTTTGTAGCTCTCTTGAGGGAATAAAAAATGACATATGATGGTTCTAATTACTGAATGGGATCTGAATTGATGAATGAACAACATGGAGGCATTGATGGACAAGAAAATTTAGAGGTCTTTAGTGATTACTAGAAACTACAATGGTCTAATAGTAAGACCTATCGTAACATGAAGCTTTGTTGGTGTCGAATTTCATGGGGGTCAACAACATCAAAAAGTGATGAAGAGTCTTTTTGTGTCATCTGTGGCTGCTCATTAATAAGGGAATGAGATCCAAGATACTACCACCTTCCTGGAAACTGGTGTTGACATTGACAGGAAAGGGGCACGACTGCAAGAAGCAAAGGGATTTGAGGTATCAATTTTATCAACTGGGTATCAGGGACTAAATGGAGGAGAGGATCGATGGAATGGTGGAATGAACGTGTTGAGCACTGAACACACCCTAAAAATCCTATTACAATTTTTCTTTTTGGGTACCACTTGATCTTTTGCACTATTTGATTCGTCTTCATTATGGAAATTGTTGTGTTTTATTACATACACCTTGGATAAGAAGGGTAGGACACACATGTTGTTGTCAATAGAGGAGAAGAAAGTTAAAGAGGAAGCCACCACAAGCATACTTCTCATGAGTGGGAAGTAACTCCTAAGAGATGTCAAGAAATAATAGGAGATGTAGTTTTCTATGGTAAGGAAACCTAGAGTTGTCCTTACAAGTACTTTGATGGATGATTTGCCTGAAGAAATTTAGGAATTGTTGGACAATTTTGTTGACATAGTGGTGGATGAGATCCCTAACTCATTTTCACCTATCAGAAGTATCAGTCATTATATTGATATGATACCAGGAGTAGGCCTGCCAAACAAATCATCATACAGATTGACACCTCTAGAGAATGAGGAGGTAAAGAACCAAGTCCAAGAATTTTCAGACAAGGGTTTAGTCAGAAGGATCTTGAGTCCATGTGCAGTACCAACTGTGTTGAGTCCAAAGAAGGATGGAGGATGGAGAATGTGTATAGACTCAAGATCCATTAACAATATCACCATCAGGTATAGATTTCCTTTTCCAAGAATGGATGACTTAATGTATTGTTTAAGTGGAGCAAATTTCTTTTCTAAGATAGATTTGAAAAGTGGATATCATGATATAAGAATGAGAGAAGGTGATGAGTGGAAGACAACCTTTAATACAAATTAAGGTTTGTATGAGTGGCTTGTTATGCCATTTGGATTAAAAAATCCCCCAAGTACTTTTATGAGGTTGATGAATAAAATACTGAAAGATTTCATTGACAAGTTTGTGGTTGTATATCTGGATGATACACTGATCTTTAGCAGGACTAAAGAGGAGACTTTGAGACACCCGACATTAGTGATGAGGAGACTACAATGGGAGAATCTACTAATAAATATGAAGAAGTCCTCTTTTATGAAGACAAAACTCATTTACTTGGGTTTTGTGATCTCTTCAAATGAACTGAAGATGGATCTAGAGAAGGTGAAAACAACGAAAGAATGGCCATCAACAAAGAGTATTTTTGAGTTAAGAAGCTTCCATGGATTAGAAAGTTTCTATAGGAAGTTCATCGAAGACTTCAGTGGAATTTGTGCACCAATGATGGATACAGTGAAGAAGAAGCACAAGTATTTTAAATGGACAGAGGAGGCTTAGAGGAGCGTGAATATACTGAAGGAGAAAATAACAGAATGACCAATTTCGATCTTACCAAATTTATGAAAGACATTTCAAGTGAGATGTGATGCAAGTGGAGTTGCAATTGGAGCAGTTTTGAGCCAGGATAATAGACTGGTTGCCTATTTTAGTGAGAATATGAATGAGACCAAGAGAAAATACTCCACATATGATAAGGAGTTTTATTCCATAATTCAAGCCTTAAAGAAATGGACACATTACCTTGTCCCACATGAATTTTTCTTGTATAGCAATGACCAGGCATGCAAAGTGGATTGAGTTTATGTAGAATTTTACTTTTGTCATAAAAGATATTGCTGGAAATGCTAACAAAGTTGTCGATGCATTAAGCAGGAGATGTTTGATTCTGCAGGAGTTTCGGGTGAAGACCTTGGGGTTTGAACACCTTAAGTATATGTATCATGATGATCTAGACTTCAAGGAGGCATACAAAGAATGTGTGAATACTTTGTTGAGAGACATGAGCCAGTGGATAGAGTACATGATTCAAAAGGGATTATTGTTCAAGGGAAATCAGTTGTGCATACCAAAATGCTCAATGACGGATAAGATTTTGAAGGAAAAGCATAGTGGGGGATTGGCTAGAAATTTCGGCCATGATAAGACATTTTCACAGTTGATAACTTCATACTATTGGCCATGTATGAGAAAAGAAGTGATAAATTTTGTGAACAGATGCAAAATTTGCCAACATGCAAAAGCAAAAAGACAAAACACTGGATTATATCAACCATTGACAATACCAAAGAGGCCTTGGGATGCAATAAACATGGATTTTGTGTTGGGATGGACAAGAATGAAAAGAGGATGTGATTCCATATTTGTGGTGTTGGATAGGTTTTCAAATATGGCACACGTTATGCCATGCTAGAAGACCAGTGACGCAACACATGTTGCAAATCTGTTTTTCAAGGAAGTTGTGAGAATTCATAGACTACCCAAGAGCATTGTCTCAGATCGAGACACTAAATTTGTTGGTTATTTTTGGAGAACACTTTGGAATAAGTTGGGGACATATTTTTCATTCAGCTCAAATTATCACCCTGAGACAAATGGGTAGATTGAGGTGGTAAACAAAAGTTTGGGAGACTTATTAAGGAGTCTAGTCACTGAGCATCATAATCAGTGGGATCAGATTCTTCCACAAGCTTAATTTTCATAAAATGAATCACCCAACAGGAGCACTGGAAAAATCCCATTCCAAATATTGTATGGAATGCAACCTAGCAGAGTATCTGAGTTGAGAGACTTGGAAGAGAGTGAGATCAGAAGCACTGGAGAAGAATATTTTGCTGCATAAATGCAGAATCTCCATAACCAGATCATAGGATAGTTATATACCTCTAACCATGACTACAAGCACAAAGTTTATCAACATCACAGAGAAATTCAATTTGAAGTAGGATATCAAGTTATGGCACATCTCAGGAAGGAAAGTTTCCCAAGGGGAACATATAACAAGTTGAATATGAAGAAGATAGGGCCATGTAAAATATTAAGGAAGATTGGTTCAAACGCCTATGAGATTGAGCTTCCATATGATGTGGGAATATCAGCCATATTCAATGTTTTAGACTTGTACCCTTACAGGGAATATGACTCAGAGGGATCAAAAGTTCAAGAGAAGATTCGGTGGGAGAAACAAATTTCTATAGCAGGAAAACCACAGATGGAGAAGATCATTGATCAGAGGATTAGCAAGAAGACTAGTGGGAAGACCCATATTGAATATATTGTCAAGTTGAAGGGACACCCAATAGAAGATGCCAGTTGGGAAAATGAAGTTGATATCCAAAAGCATGGAAAGTCGGTGCAGGTGCTCATGGAAAAGAGTCCATAAATTTTTGTCTAGAGGAGTATGATGTAGGAGAATCATGAGCGAGCACAAGTGTCAGGACAACTCAGCACCTGAGGATCATTTTAGAATCTAAAACGTTGGGAGTTATTGCGAATATTTTGGAGATGATTGGAAAAATGGAAGAAGATCAGGCACTTGGAAGATTATGATCACGAGTGATTTAGGAGTTTCACTCCTAGACTTGAATGTAACCAAACTTAGGTAGAAGTTAGGTTTTTCCTTTTGAGTAGACGAGTAGTCGGGGGGGAACCCTAAGGACCCTCTGAGATAAATAGAGGTTTTGTATGCCCAAATGGGGCTGCTTCGAGTTAGTAGGAAATTCTGAGTTTTTAGTTGTTGTTTTGATCATAGATGGAGCCATTTTAATATTGAATGAATGTAACAAAAAAAAAATGATCCAATGCATGGTGTTGTGACTATTTTGCAATTCCCTGTTATTGTTGTTTTCATGAATGAATGAATGAAATTCGAGCATATGAAATTGTGAAATTTTTACATAAGTTCAGTCATTTCTCTAGGTTGATTCTGTGTAAGGTGTGCACACATTCCACAAAAAAGTGCGTGGATGAAGTCTATTTCAATTCAAAATCTCAGAACAGATAGCGTGAACTTTCCCTTTGCAAGGGGTGCAGAGTGATTGCTGCAAGGCATGCACAGTTGTCTGCAAGAACCCAAACTTGCGTAAGAATCTGTTGCAAGGAGTGCACAGATCCAAAATTTGACTAAGTGTTGAAGTGACTCTTTAAGTTTTCAAGAGAGAAGAAGACGAGAAATCTCATAAGGGATAGTGCTTTCCAGAAGTGCAGAAGAGGTCCAAGAGATGGAATCATAGGAGGAAGAAAGGCTGAGGCCTTTGGATACTTAGAAAATATTCTAAGTCAGAGAAAGTTGGAAGCTCAGGAGGGAGAGTGACAGTGGTCGTTGGATCACTGATTCATAGGACCAACAACCGTCTGATCAAATCAAGGTGCACGATCCTTAGCGTTCCACAAATGAAAGAGAGGGAACTTGCCAAAGTTTCGAAGTCCCGAAGAAATTTGGGACCATCTGATCATCCGAAGTAAATCTCAAGCGTTGGATCGTCCAAAGTAGATATGAAGCGTCAGATATAAAGAACAGAAGGCGCAAATCTGTAGATCTCAGATAAAGACTAGAAGTAAACGTCAATCGTCTGATCCTGAGGAAAGGTGAAATAAATCATTGGGATCTAGGTAAAGACCCGAAGTAAATATCAACAGTATGATTTGGGAGAATTAGATCTGAATCATTTATTTGGAAGACACAAATCTCACTCGTCAGTCCAGAAGAACTGTCAAGATCGTAATATTGAGGGTCACACTCAATTACGGGGCCAAAAACTGCTTGGACGTTAAATTTTTTAGGGCGGACCACAATCGTAACCATGGTATCAATGAAGACGTACGTGACAACTAGAGATAAATTACAGGGAGAAAATCAGTTGATCCCTAACCACTCTTAAGCATGCCCACAATCGTGTGTTTACCTAAGGACCTATCTCGAGTTCACATGCGACAAGGGGATAATGAGAAAAGAGCTACTGTCTAAGAACTGAGAGTTCAGAAGTTGTGAAAAGAGGTCGCGCGTGCCATAGAACCTACACCAGAGAACTAAGAGGATCTGTGTTAACTCACAAGTGAGACCATTAAGGTATTATAGAGACAATTTGACTCGGAGTTGAATATCCTTGACCAGGAGGTCACGTAGCCCTTAGGAGAGAAGGGGGGGTTGCATCACAATTGGACATAGAAAATATAGTGGTAGTGTTGCAGAAATATTTCTATTGGATGAAACTTTGACATGATGTCATCAAGTATATCAGGTCTTGCACGACCTGGACCATTTCCAACCTGGCCATTAATAAACAATGCATGTACACTCACCAATAAAAGCTTCATCTTTATCGTGTTGTCAAAGAGGAGTAGCTCCTACACCAAGGCAAGTGGCTCAACCGAGGCAAAATTTAGAGGAAATGTTCTCATTTGGTGGGGGAACTCAATACAATGGAGATCATTTCTTCCTAGGTGGGGCGGATTCATATAGGTGGATAACGGTGGCCACCCACCTATTTCAACTAGCTCACATACAATTTTCATCTTGGCAGTTGTTTTCTATCTTTTTGGGTCCTAAACTTTCGGGGCTATTTTGAGGCCCCAAACAACATTTTTTGGGCTCGCCAAAATCACATTGTAAATAGAGTTAGAGTGTGACAAAAACATGTGTAGTCCTCAAATAGAACTTCCCAGCAGTCTATCGTGCACCTAAAATGAAGATTGTATGCAAAAGTTACGACCCCAAGAAGTTGATGTACCAACTTATCCCATTGGGGCCCACATGAATTTTGGCACTTCATCTCCTAGGGTTAGGTTTTTGGACGTCTATGGTTTTTCTAATTACTTCTTGATGCTAAAAACACCTGCAGGCCTTGTTGTAATGTTCTCAGGAAAATGCGCATAGCCGCCACATCTCTTCTTAGAGATTAGTTACCACCATTCGAGCAAGATTTTTTCATTCTACATTTTTACAATTTCAGTAGGTTTATTTATTTAATAGAAGTTAAGTTTAACTCTATCTCTGTTATGATTCTCTGTGTTAATGTTATAGATATGTGCTTCATTTCATTTCACTCATAAATATGGATCACTATTAGACATGGGAAACTAATAATGTAATAAATACACAAGTTTGATTCCATATCCCACTCATTTACCCTCACATTATTCATTGGAAACCATTGATATCAAAGATAATCTCTACTATCAACATAGAAATGAGTTGACATAGAAAAACAATGACACAAATAGAAAATGTATAACAGACCGTGTTTACCATGGAAACCCAAATGGGGAAAACAATTCAATGGTTGTTTAGTACTCTTATTTTAGCAATCTCTAGAACCATGCATTTCATGGCTCTATGTTCATTCAATAATTCACATAGCCTCTTCCCCTTTGCATTCTCTTCTCCTAGAAAAACTACCCTTTGAGACTGAAAGTACGAGAAGAGATAGGGAGAGATGAGGTAATGGAAAGGCCAAGAGATAGAGCTTCAAGTTCCCATTCCTCTACCTCTTCTCTCCTATTCTTTTTTGTTTTAATTAATTCATGTTTTCTTCTCCTTTGTCTTGTTCCACTTTACTTTTCATTGTCTTTTACATAGTTACTAACCTTCCTTAATTGTTGATCCTTAAATATTGAGGTTTGCAACCACCGGTTTGTGTCCAGCTTCATTTTGGATCAAAAGAAACTTGGAAGAGAGCATGGGGAGTGCATGGAGGTTGGGAAAAGGCCAAAAAAATTGTAAGAGGAATGTGTACACATATTTGAAATTGTCAATCAATGTGTGTTCCTATTACAACAATTTTAAGAAGCAACTTCATGTACTCACCCAATTATAAAATACAAATGTCCTTTGTTTAAATTTCACCAATATCTAGAGGCTAAAAAATACATTTTTATTATTTTAAGGTCATCAAATCCTATATTAACATGTGACATCATAAATTAAAGACTATGCAGATATTTTTTAATTTTAAAAAAATATAAAATATTTTAATTTTTTTTTCCAAAATTACAATTGTTTTTTAACATATTGCATCAATTGTGCACTAAATCACTACTATTAACATGCACATATATTTTATATTTTGAAAAAAAAAATTAACAAGAAACTKATATGACTAGTGCATAAGAATTCAACAATTGAAKATGGAGATTGTTGACTCCATCATGCTYTTGAACCAAACCAAATATAAAAAACTGRAATCAAGACAAAGGGAAAAAACTTGGAAATCGAGYCAGAACYAATGTAGATCCCAACTAYCTTTATTCCTTCAACATCCCCCCTCCTCACCTTCTTGAATTATCCATTTGAACTTGTGTCCATATGGACCACTACATCATATGARWGWCTCCAAGTGGAGGGATTTKGGATGAGACATCTCATCTTGTTTAACCTCTCAATTTATGCTCTTRACATGGGGAATCCAAGTGAGAATGKGACTTKTCCTTAGTCCACATGATAAGACMCACAAATTAAAAAATAATATTCATGAATAATTTGTAGATTATAGGTCATCTTATTTTATAAATAAAAATAAATAATAAATAACAATAAATTATCATTCAAAAGAAAATCAGAATATTAAATTAGTATATAATTTGTAAAAATGAATTAACTAGGGCTAAAAGCTATTACAATAATACACTCTTTAAGAGATCAACATGTCACTTACAGTGAATTGAACTTGGGTGTAGGACACTATTAAGGCACTCCTTGATGTTAAGTCAACGGTTCTAAACCTGTGGGGACAAAAAATCCAACCATGTTAAGGGTTGGTGTGGCTCACGCTAGGCAGAACCCCAAGTGATTTTGACCTGTAGACTGGAACTAGCAAACAAGAAAAACAATTATTCCCCCTAACCACTCAAATTTAATCCAATTATAAAACAATAATTTATAATTTATAAATCATATTTTATAAATCAAAAGAATCATTAAATGGAAATTAAAAATAAAAATAAAAATCGTGTTTTAGAAATCATAATAAAATCTAAAAAATATCAAAAATTGTCTTGTAAAACAATAAATTAAATATAAATAAATAATTATGTTTTAGAAATCATATTAAAATCAAAAAATTATCTCCCCGGATGGGGTGCCACGTAGCAAGCCGGAGCCACGCGGGACAACGTCGGGATGCAGTATTAATGCATCCATCGGCGACCATCCTTTCCGTCATTAACCAAGCATGAATATGCGCAGCCACAACCAGCAGATGAGCCCCCTCGTGCAAGTGAATGGTACAGGGAACCAGCGCACTCAGCAGCAAGCCTTAATGGCTATGGCAGTCGCAGTGGCCCTCCTCCTTATCACCCGAATGGACAGAGTCGAGCGACATTCGCCCACTGCACTGTTCATTCCTTCAGAGCAGTAGCAATTCACTCCTTCGGAGAAGTAGTTTGATGCCTCGTTGAAGCTCTGGAGCAGAGCATTTCCATTCCAAGATACCCTAGTCATCTCCAGGGTCTCCATCATGCGTAGAGCTAGAGGAAAACCATGCAGGGGTGTCAAGTGGTACACCGCTGAATCCTGACGCTGGAGAGGGAAGAAGTTTGAGCAGGCGTTGGCCATGGCGTCCAACCGAAGGCGCAAAATACCACGAATGCCTCCAATAGCGTACGTGGAAGAAATTACTTTGGAGGATTCCATGCAGAGCTATCCCAAGCTCCCTCTGTTCATAGTCCCGAACAATTGGAATCCACCCACAGATTTTGTCTCACACGACAAGCCTCCGCCTGTTGGCAATCCACCTAGCCTCAAAGCCAACAGTCTAGAGGAGCATTTCACCACTTGTTATGTCGAAGAGGAAATGACGTCCTGCAACCAGGAAAACATAGACTTACCAACGGGTGCACCCATGGAGGCAAAGACCCAGTTTTCCAATGGACCAACACATGCTAGTGAGGGCGCAACAGGACCGATTCCTGACGTCTCAGCCGATAGCCACCGATAGGACCAACAATTATCCATCGACTCGTGGTACCTTGCACTCATCTTTGATATGAGAAGTTTGTTGGATGACCAGGTCTTTCGCCTTGCCCGTATCAATCAATGGCTCGACATGCTATTCGCGGCTCACTCCAAAACCCTTCCAAAGTGGCAGTGTCCAATGTGCATGCAGACCTACGTGCTTCTGGCAGGGTGGCGCAATCTTTGGGACAAGGACAAATGGACTGGCTAAAAGGTTCACTATTAGTCTTGGTTAAGAATTTTTTTTTCTGCTTCTGAATTAGACTTTCACCCAGTTAGACCTTAGTTATTTTGTAACTAGTTATGGCATACAGTTTAAACTCAATGGCAGCAGTCTTGGTTTCCTTCGGGCATGACGGAACTCTGCAAATTTTGTTAACTGGAAACACATGGCACAGGATGCCCTGCTGTCTCGGTTTCCTGTTTAGGCGGGACAACTGGCATCGTAATTAGTCATTGTAACTTGGAAATGTCAAGATAACAGGTCCTATCATTTTTTACTTAAAAAAAAAAAAATCAAAAAATTATCTTGTAAAACAATAAATGTCCACCTATAATATTTTTGAAATAATTAATCTACTCTAGTTTTTATTTGTTAAATTGAAATAATTAATCTACTCCATGTTTTAGTTGTTAAAAAGTCCAACTTCTCAACTTCATTTAATATTGGTAATATAATGAACCTAATATATCAAGTGCAAGTGATAATATAATGAACCAATAGGAATATATCATTTTTTTATAGATAACTAATCTCATTGTTTAACATAAATAAAATAAAAAATTAATATATCTAAATTGTTTTTATTATACATGTGTAAATTAAATATATGATTTTATTATAAGTTAAAATTTATAAAAAATTAATATATATAATATATAGGTTAAATTATTATTAGTAAGAGTATTTGGTTTCATATATAAAAATATGCATTAATAAACACATAATTCCAAAGATAGTTTATACTAATTTTCTTAAAAAATTAACCCATTTTTATTATGGAGTAAAACTTAGAACTGTTTTTAAATTGGCTAAACTTCTTCTTCCATAAATAAATAAATGAGTTAGTGGCAATATATAATTTTATTATGTTAAAATTTACAATTAATGTGTATAATATTATATTAAATTGTGTTTGGGGATGATATTTAGTTTCATAAAAGTATGGGCAAGTGTTATTAAAAAAACATGATTCCAATCATTAATTTACCTTCTTATAAATCATTAATAGATTATTTTAAGTGATGAGATTTTCAGTGAATAATGATGATGAATGCAAATATAACTAATAATAATTATTATTATGTTCAATGTAAATGGATTGCTAAATTATAATAAGTTTTATAACCTTCCAAAAAAATTTAAAAATAACTATATAAAACATATTAAATATGTATATATTTTAAATTATTTTCATTTTATTTATTTATGTAATATTAATTTTTTTTTTTACTTTATTAAATATTTATATTACTTATTATTTTATTTATGTAATTTTAATTTTTTTTTAATTATTTTCATTTAATTTATATTACCTATTGAAATACACATATTAATATCTTCCAATAAATTTATTCATGAAAATGATTAAATAAATTTAAAATACAAGGTTGTTCTATGGTCTGTTGAATTTGCTAGGTCTTAGAAGAAACATAGTATACAGTGACCGTTGGATCTTAACATTGTATATAGTGTTGAATTTGCTAGGTCTTAGAAAAAACATTGTATACAGTGACAGTTGGATCTTAACATTATATATAGTGACCATTAGATTGTATACAGTGATCGTTGGATCGACAGATGAAATTATAATCATACCTCTCACATGACATTTCAGTTACACTTAGACTCCCAATGAAATTATAATCATACCTCTCACATGACATTTCAGTTACACTTAGACTCCGAGGGAGGGATTTGAATTTTTAGCTATCATTTATATTGGACGGTAAAAAGCTATCATTTATATTTGAATTTTTTTTTATCGTTTTGATATATTACATATTTTCAAATTATTTTGTGTATACATAGTAGTGAAATCTTCGAATAAATTTTAGAATTGTGAGCACATTTTTATTGAAATCATTAACTATATTTAAAATACACTAACAATAAAAGCATCCAAAAACATTGTAGAACATTGTCTACAGTGACCGTTGGATCATAACAATAAAAGCATTCAAAGATTAAAATATAATCATATCTCTGAAATTTGAGCCACACTCTCTCTGACATTTCAGTTACACTCAGACTCTAATGAACGGATTTCAATTTTTAGCTGTCATTTATATTCCCATTAGATGGTAAAAAGCTATCTGATCTAATGGAAGGAAGAGTTTAAATTTATTAAAACGTTATTCGATCTTCTTCAGTGCTATCATAACATTTTGCTCAGGCAACTCATTCGATCTTCTTGATTGCTATTCATAAGAGTTTACTCTTCTTGATTGCTATCATAACAGTTTGCTCGTACTTGGGAGCTCTGGTAACTGATGCACATTATATTTGTGTTTGTAGATAATTGAGAGGGGAGACCATGGAAGAGCCAAGACACATTTGACGTCATTGGTAGTACAGAAATGATCTGCATGTGGCTGTAACATGGTTTTCGACGGGTCAACGAGATCCGCATAACATAATCCGCATGTGGCTAATGGTCTTTACGGTGAGTCTATAGAATTATATTTTAGTTTGGTGTTGTAATCAGATTAGAATATTAAAATCTTGAAATTCATCCATGGGAATGAATTGAACTGATTTCTTTTTTTCTATGTTAAATTTTATTTCACATGAACAAACAGATCAGTCACTGTGTTTGGGCTCTGACTTACTATATAAGATATTTGATCATTTTCTCCCTCTGCGTTATTTCATCGATTTTATTATATCCATTTTCAATGAAACTTCAATAAGTCCATTGAATCATTGAAATTAGATTTCTGAATTTTTTTATATCGACTTTTTATCACAAATAGAAATACATTAGAGAGGATTATCCATGTTTTGGCTTGCTGGCTTCCCAAAAAAATCCTGCCAAAACTTGCATGGAATATCCCAGTTCATTCATTGGCCTTTTTCTCCTAGTCATTTCTATCAACAAAATCCCATACATCCTGTATAAATCCCATCCCATAGTTGTATACATCCCTTTTGGTAGCTGTATACATTCCCTTAAGTAATGATTAAGGTTGAAGAAAGATCATATATCTTAAAGACACTGTTTCCAGCTTGACAATGCAAGCACCAAAATTTAAAACTAAGAGTCGCTGTTAGCAAATGACTCTATTCCCAGTGTTTTTTTCCCAACGTTTTGTCAGTTGGGCATCACCACTCAGCTGAAGTAATGTTTTCCAATTGGCATCCAATCAAGGAATTTACAAGTTCAAATCCCTGAGAATTCATTCATAGTATAAAGACCACCATATCCTATCCATTCATATTAATATATGTTATGTTAGTTCTCTATTATATATATGAAAGATGTTAATTCCCCAATTGGGTCTCCACGAAAATATTTTATTTAATTTCTCGCTCATTAACAAAATAGCTGACTAAACTCAGACGAATGCTACATAGAATCAACAGTTACAGAATTTGATTTCAAGAAATGAAAATTAACTAGGGTGGGATACAATTTTGTGATTTAAACCATGGTTTCTGATGTGTTGATTCCAATTCCTTTGAMAAGGAAACAACTRAGAGGCCTCCTCTCTCCGAAAACAAGAAAAACAAAGGCAAAGAACAATTTGTCTGCCGATGATCAGTGAATGAATTGAAAATATCTCACCTAGATATCCTCAGATTTTCCATTCTTCGAATTTGTAGAATTAATTTAAATCTGGTTTCCATTGAGCTACTAAACATTAACCTTACCTTTTTGCCATGATCATTTAAACCAATTCCTTTCTCCTGCCAAAACAATAGCAAAAAACAACTATTAGGTCTCGCATTTTGTATGACCAAGCGATGCCCAATAAAACCCCATTTATAACCATTGATATGACTACACCAAAACTTACCTTAGCTAGACTAAACCTATGACTTTCTAATTAGAAGGGAAACATCATTTGTAAATTTCCTTTTATGAGCTACAGTACTTGGCAACTCAATTTTTATCTGTTATCTAAGTTTTATTATAAGTGTTATTTTATAAAATTTCATTTTTATTATTTTATACACTTTATTT
>JZKD02S2271840.1:281003-299562 GCA_000966675.3 Picea glauca
GAGAGGGAGAGTGGGAGAGGGAGAGGGATAGGGAGAGAGGGTAAAGGATAGAGAGAGGGAGAAAGGGAGAGTGATATAGGTGAGAGATATGTGGAGAGAGGGGGAAATGGATTATGAATAGAGGGAGGGGGAGAGAGAGTGAGAGAAAGGGAGAGAGAGAGAGAGTGTTGGGTCCTTTTGGTCACTTCAGTGAGAACAAAGAGGACCCTTAACTTCCTTGTTAGACAATAAATACAACACATAAACGATTAGTAGATTATTGAATCCACAAGATAGTAAATAACCAAGAAAATAACCAAGAAATAAAAACAAACTAAGAACATGTAAATTCTAAAATATGCATGAAATCGACACAAGAGATAACTACCGAAATGGCAAGTGATATTTTAATTGAGAACACCAAAGGAGAAAAGTGGGACTATGTCTCCCCTATTCCTCCTTGGGAGGGATCTTGAGTTCCCCGAAAATAGAGCTTGACACTCTTGTCTAACAATGGTGAAGAACTTATTGGTCAATCTTCTCAAGAGGTGAGAATCTTACCAAATGCTATGATTTCTAAATAGGTTCTCAAGAGAATTAATGGCTTCTCTAAGATAAAATCGGAAACATAACAATACAATGAATTCCTTCCTTGTTAGCATACAATAGCCATGTATTTACAAGAGCGTAGAAAGATATTTCATAACATGTTCCAAGTGTGAATGGGAGGAACTTTAGAGATACATCTCATCCTTTTATTCATCCCAAGATGAAATTTGGGGTCGGTCTTGGGGTCTTGTCCTAATTCACTTTAGCCTAAAAGTGGTTGAGGCCCGAACAAATTCGTAAATGCATCATTTCCGTGTCCTCTCGATTTGAATCAATGACATTTTCATGAGCTGTGTAGAGTGCACAGTCATTGATTTCCTTATCATCACAAATGTGTGTGCGCTAACTTTGGTTCAAACATGTAGAAATTTAAGGCTTTTTTGTATAGTTTTGTCATCTTCTTATAGTGGGTACTATAAATGCTAGAATTATGTTGTGTTTGTGTTGATATTTTCTTCGATGATTGTCTATATTTATTGGGAGAAATTTTATGATGATAACATATGCCCCATGATGTGTGAGGTTAGGAGCACACGTATAGCCAAAATACATCATTGCTTATCTTGTGAATAGGAGAGTTGTATTTGATATATGAGGAAGATTGTAGGAGAGATATTGTGGAGAAAAATGGGATCTTGATGGGAACCAAGTATTCTATGAAAATTGAAATATACATCTAGGTACAAACGAGGCGGGCATGCCCCATGCTCATGTCATGAAACCATAAATGAAATGATGGAAACTGAATATTTTTTATGAAGTAGATGTTTCTAGCTCCCTTGAGGGAATCAAAAAATGATAGATGATGGTTCTAATTACTGAATAGGATCTGAATTGAGGAATGAACAACTTGGAGGCATTGATGGACAAGAAAATTTAGAGGTCTTTAGTGATTACTAAAAACTACAATGGTCTAATAGTAATACCTATTGTAACATGAAGCTTTGTTGGAGTCGAATTTCTTTGGGGTCAACAACATAAAAAAGTGATGAAGAGTCTTTTTGTGTCATCTGTGGCTGCTCATTAATAAGGGAATGAGAGCCAAGATACTACCACCTTCCTGGAAACTGGTGTTGACATTGACAGGAAAGGGGCATGACTACAAGAAGCAAAGGGATTTTTGGTATCAATTTGATCAACTGGGTATCATAGACTGAATGGAGGAGAGGATTGATGCAATGGTGACATGAACTTGTTGAGCACTCTGTACCCTAAAAATCCTATTACAACTTTTTCTTTTTGGGTACCACTTGATATTTTGCACTATTTGATTCGTCTTCATTATGGAAATTGTTGTGTTTGCTTACATACACCTTGGATAAGAAGGGTAGGACACACATGTTGTTGTCAATAGAGGAGAAGAAAGTGAAAGAGGAAGCCAACACAAGCATACTTCTCATGAGTGGGAAGTAACTCCTAAGAGAAGTCAAGAGATAACAGGAGATGCAGTTTTCTATGGTGATTAAACCTAGAGTTGTCCATACAAGTACTTCGATGGATGATTTGCCTAAAGAAATTCAAGAATTGTTGGACAATTTTGTTGACATAGCGGTGGATGAGCTCCCTAACTCATTTTCACCTATCAAAAGTATCAATCATTATATTGATTTGATACCAGGAGCAATTCTTCCAAACAAAGCATCATATAGATTGACACCTCTAGAGAATGAGGAGGTAAAGAACCAAGTCCATGAATTTTTAGACAAGGTTTTGGTCATAGAGATATTGAGTCCATGTGCAGTACCAACTGTGTTGATTCTAAAGAAGAATGGAGGATGGAGAATGTGTACAGACTCAAGAGCCATTAGCAAGATCACCATCAGTTATAGATTTCCTTTGCCAAGAATGGATGACGTAATGTATTGTTTAATTGGAGCAAATTTCTTTTCTAAGATAGATTTTAAAAGTGGATATCACCATATAAGAATGACAGAAAGTGATGAGTGGAAGACAACCTTTAAGACAAATTAAGGTTTGTATGAGTGGCTTGTTATGCCATTTGGCTTAAAAAATTCCCAAAGTACTTTTATGAGGTTGATGAATAAAATACTGAAAGATTTCATTGCCAAGTTTGTGGTTGTATATATGGATGATACACTGATCTTTAGCAAGACTAAAGAGGAGCATTTGAGACACCCGACATTAGTGATGAGGAGACTACAACGGGAGAAGATACTAATAAATCTAAAGAAGTCCTCTTTTATGAAGACAAAACTCATTTACTTGGGTTTTTTGATCTCTTCAAATCAACTGAAGATGGATCTAGAGAAGGTGAAAACAATTAAAGAATGACCATCACCAAAGATTATTTTTGAGTTAAGAAGCTTCCATGGATTAGAAAGTTTCTATAGGAAGTTCATCGAAGACTTCAGTGGAATATGTGCACCAATGATGGATACAGTGAAGAAGAAGCACAAGTATTTTAAATGGACAGAGGAGGCCAAGAGGAGCATCAATATACTGAACGAGAAAATAACAGAACAACCAATTCCGATCTTACCAAGTTTATGAAAGACATTTCAAGTGAGATGTGATGCAAGTGGAGTTGCAATTGGAGTAGTTTTGAGCCAGGATAATAGACCAGTTTCCTATTTTAGTAAGAAGATGAATGAGACCAAGAAAAAATACTCCACATATGATAAGGAGTTTTATGCCATAATTCAAGCCTTGAAGAAATGGACACATTACCTTGTCCCACATGAATTTTTCTTGTATAGCGATGACTAGGTCTTACAATTCATGACCAGGCAGGAAAAATTGAATCAGAGGCATGCAAAGTGGATTGAGTTTATGTAGAATTTTGCTTTTGTCATTAAACATATTGCTGGAAATGCTAACAAAGTTGTCGATGCATTAAGCAGGAGATGTTTGATTTTGCAAGAGTTTCAGGTGAAGACTTTGGGGTTTGAACACCTTAAGGATATGTATCGTGATGATCTAGACTTCAAGGAAGCATACAAAGCATGTGTGAAACCTTTGTTGAGAGACATGAGCTAGTGGATAGATTACATGATTCAAAAGGGATTGTTGTTCAAGGGAAATCAGTTGTGCATACCAAAATGCTCAATGATGGATAAGATTTTGAAGGAAAAGCATAGTGGGGGATTGGCTAGAAATTTTGACCATGATAAGACATTTTCACAGTTGATAAGTTCATACTATTGGTCAGGTATGAGAAAAGAAGTGATAAAGTTTATGAATAGATGCAGAATTTGCCAACATGCAAAAGGAAAAAGACAGAACACTGGATTGTATCAACCATTGACAATACTAGAGAGGCCTTGGGATGCAATAAACATGGATTTTGTGTTGGGATGACCAAGAACGCAAAGAGGATTTGATTCCATATTTGTGGTGTTGTATAGGTTTTCAAAGTTGGCACACTTTATCCCATGCTAGAAGACTAGTGATGCAACACATGTTGCAAATATGTTTTTCAAGGAATTTGTGAGAATTCATAGACAACCCAAGATCATTGTCTCAGATCGAGACACTAAATTTGTTGGTCATTTTTGGAGAACACTTTGTAATAAGTTGGGGACATACTTTTCATTCATCTTAGCTTATCACCCTCAGACAAATGGGTATATTGAGGTGGTAAACAAAAGTTTGGGAAACCTATTGAGGAGTCTAGTCACTAAGCATCATAATCAGTGGGATCAGATTCTTCCACAAGCATAATTTTCATACAATGAATCACCCAACAGGAGCACTAGAAAAATCCCATTCCAAATACTATATGGAATGCAACCTAGGGGAGTATCTGAGTTGAGAGACTTGGAGGATAGTGAGATCAAAATCACTGGAGCATAATATTTTGCTGCACAAATGCAGAATCTCCATAACCAGATCAGAGGATAGTTATAGAGCTCTAACCAAGACTACAAGCACAAAGTTTATCAACATTGCAGAGAACTTCAATTTGAAGTAGGAGATCAAGTTCTGGCACATCTCAGGAAAGAAAGTTTCCCTAGGGGAACATATAACAAGTTGAAGATGAAGAAGATAGGGCCATGTAAACTATTAAGGAAGATTGGTTCAAGCACATATGAGATTGAGCTTCCATATGATGTGGGCATATCATCCATATTCAACATTTCAGACTTGTACCCTTACAGGGAATATGACTCAGAGGGATCAAAAGTTCAAGAGAAGATTTGGGGGGAGAAACAAATTCCTATAGCAGAAAAAACACAGATGCAGAAGATCATTGATCAAACGATTAGCAAGAAGACCAGGAGGAAGAGCCATCTTGAATATCTGGTCAAGTTAAAGGGAGACCCAATAGGAGATGCCAGTTGGGAAAATGAAGTTGATATCCAAAAGCATGGAAAGTCGATGCAGGAGCTCATGGAAAAGATTCCATAAATTTTTGTCTTGAGGAGTATGATGTAGGAGAATCATCAGTGAGCACACATGCCAGCACAACTCAGGGCCCGAGGATCATTTTGGAATCTAAAACGTTGGGAGTTATTGCGAATCTTTTGGAGCTGATTGGAAAAACGAAAGAAGATCAAGCGCTTGGAAGCTTATGATCACGAGTGATCTAGGAGTTTCACTCCTAGGCTTGAATGTAACCAAACTTAGGTAGCAGTTAGGTTTTTCATTTCGAGTAGACAAGTAGTCGGGGGGGAACCCTAAGGACCCTCTGAGATAAATAGAGGTTTTGTACGCCCAAATGGGGCTACTTCGAGTTAGTAGGAAATCTTGATTTTTTAGTTGTTGTTTTGATCATAGCTGGAGCCATTTTAATATTGAATGAATATAACAAAGAAAAATTGATCCAATGCATGGTGTTGTGATTGTTTTGCAATTCCTTGTTATTGTTGTTTTCATGAATGAATGAATGAATTTCGAGCATATGAAATTGTGAGATTTTTACATAAGTTCAATCATTTCTCTTGGTTGATTCTGTGCAAGGTGTGCACACAATCCACAACAAAGTGCATGGACAAAGTCTGTTTCAACTCAAAAGATTAGAAGAGATAGTGTGAACTTTCCCTTTGCAAGGGATGCAGAGTGATTGCTACAAGGCATGCACAGTCATCCGCAAGAACCCAAACTTGCATAAGAATATGTTGCAAGGAGTGCACAGATCCGAAATTCGAATAAGTTTTGAAGTGACTCTTTAAGAAGTCAAGAGAGCAGAAGATGAGAAATCTCAGAAAGGATAGCGCTTTCCAGAAGTGTAGATGAGGTCCAAGAGATGGACTAGTAGGAGGAACAAAGGTCGAGGCCTTTGGATACTTAGAAAATATTCTAAGTCAGAGAAAGTCAGAAGCTCAAGAGGGAGAGTGACAGTGGCCGCTGGATCACCGATTCATAGGACCAACAACCATCTGATCAAATGAAGGAGCATGAGCCTGAGCGTTTCGCAAATGCAAGAGAGGGAACTTGCCAAAGTTTCAAAGTCCTGAAGAAATTGTGGACCGTCTGATCATCTGAAGTAAATCTCAAGTGTTGGATCATCCAAAGTAGATATGAATCGTCAGATCTAAATAACATGGGGCACAAATCTATGGATCTTGGATAAAGACTAGAAGTAAAACTCAATCGTCTGATCCAGAGGGAAGGTGGCATAAATCCTTGGGATCCAGGTAAAGACCTGAAGTAAATATCAACCATCTGATTCAGGAGAATTAGATCCGAATCATTTGTTTGGAAGAGACAAATATCAGTCGTCAGTCCAGAAGAACCGTCTACATCGTAATATCGATGGTCACACTCGATAAAGGGGCCAAAAACGGCTTGGACATTAAAGTTTTGAGGGCGGACCACAATCGTAACCATGGTATCAGTGAATAGGTATGTGACAACTGGAGATAAATTGCGGGGAGAAAAGAGGTTGATCCCAAACCACTCTTGGGCATGCCCATAATCATGTCTTTATGTGAGGACCTAGCCCGAGGTCACATGCGACAAGGGGATAATGAGAAAATAGCTACTGCCTAAGAACTGAGAGTTTAGTAGTTGCGAAAAGAGGTTGTGTGTGCCATAGACCCTTCAACAGAGAACTAAGAGGACCTGTGTTAATTTTCATGTGAGACCATTAAGGTATTAGAGAGACAATTTGGCTCGGAGTTTAATATCCTTGACCAGGAGGTTGCGTAGCCCTTAGGAGAGAAGGGGGGGTTTGCATCACAATTTGACATAGAAAATATAGTGGTAGTGTTGTAGAAACATTTCTACTGTATGAAACTTTGACATGATGTCATCAAGTATATCAGGTCTTTCATGACCTGCACCATTTCCAAACTGACCATTAAGAAATAATGCATGTACACCCCTCTGCCTACTCTCAATAGGCCCTGGGAATCCATCTCGATGGAGTAAGTTTCGGGCCTTCCTTCAACCAAGAAGGGAAATGACTGTGTTTTTGTGGTTGTTGATCAATTTTCCAAGACAGTGATTCTAACCGCTTGCAAAAGAGCATCACAATGAAGGTCACTACTAAGATCTTCTTCGAATGAGTGTAGGTACATTTTGGGATACCAAAAACCATCATCTAATATCGGGACATTTGTTTCCTTAGCACATTTTGTTCGATCCTTTGTTCTGATGCAGGAGCATCGCTTCACGTCAGTAGCCAGCTAGCCAGCCACATCAGCGCACACGCATTCAAAGGATGAAGGGAGGTGCAACCTCATTTGAATTTGAATTGAATGTGATTTAATGTACTTAGGCTGTTGAGCCATGGAAGCCGTGCCTTTGGGCAGGCGTTAGGCATATTGGCCTTTATTGTAGAGCGGTTGAGATCTAGGTCCGATTCTGGACTAGACAGCCCATTCATTGTAATTGAATAGGGTACGTGAACCCAGAGCGAAGCGCTCGATGAGCCGCTCAGGTAAAAGAGATTTTTAGATCTCATTTTGAGTTAGTGATAGTAGAGTAGGAGAGGAGCCAGAGGGAGCTCGAGGAACACCATTGTAAAATACAGGCATTTTCCATTGTTAATATAATAGAGCAGTTTTTCCTTCATTATTCTATCTTATATTCATGTCTGTCTGTGTTCCATATATGTGCTGTGAATGTATACTGTAGTTGTGGATTCTGCAGGAGTTCGTTTGATTTTAGGTTGAAGGTCTTTGAGGCTTCATACTAGGAGGGTGTGACATAATGCTGAGGTTTTCATAGCCGTGCACAGAGGATGCACTTCTGAACTCTAAGAAGTCAGACAAAGACGTGCTAATGCATAGGAATGGAATCATCAACTCAAGAGGAAGACTAGTGAGGTTGTTGAACACCTCAGGAGGTGAGGCTGTGTATGAGAAACACAGTTGCAGACAAAATCGTTGGAGGGTTTTGTAGAGCTCTGCCAAGTGGGCATTGAGCGTGTGTACAGTGGTGCACGGAGAAAGAAGAACTCCGTTGAGAGTTTGAAGGAAGACCACAATCCCCAAGGATTCTGAGAGCTCTGCCAGGTGGGCATCGAGCGAAGTGCATAGTTGCACAGGAGAAGAACCCAGAACTGTTGAACATTCTGTGGAAGAAAATACTCCGCCAGGAGGGTGTCGAGCAAATGTGCAAATAGGAACAGGAAATGAAAAGAACTCTTTGAGTTCAGGAGTTGAAAGAAGAGTCCATTGAGGGATCTTTGTTGGGTTACTGAACACCCAAAAGAACTCAGCCATTTAGGTTGCTTGAGCAGGAGATCCAGGAAGGCATCTTATTCTCCATCTGAGGGAGAAGAAGGACAAAATCCCCCAAGGGGTCTGAATATTTGTGATATCTCAGAAGGGATAGCACTCTGGTGCATGAAGGCTCTGCAGGAGCACAGAAGTCGAAGAATCCACCAAGGATTCAAAGAAAGGAAATCTCAAGAGGAGTAGGCGTTTTATACGCGCAATGAGACTCCAAGTCAAGGGGTTCGTAGGCAGAAAGGAACAACAAAGGTTGGAGCCTTTGAAAGATTGGAGTTTTTCCAAATCTAGGAAGAAAGCGCTGCAGCTCAGAAGGAGCGACTGACAGTCATTGGATCTCGCAGAGAAATCCTGACAGCCGTTAGATCTGGAAGGATTGCGCACAGGTTAGCCTCGGGAGGAGGAGCGCACAGAAGAACAGATCTGGGCCGTCAGATCGGATCAAGAATCCTGTCAGCTGTCAGATCTGTGGGAGCTAGGGAAAAGTTAAACACGTGAATAGGAAGGAAGAAGAGCCGACAGGGCATTGGGATATCGGCCATCAGATATTCGGGATTCCTGAGGTCACAGGAATCGATACTTCGCAAGTTGAGAAATCCCGACGGGCGCTCAGAACCATCCTTCAGCAAGGACACGTGGTAAGAGATCCCGAAGAGTCGGGAATCAGAGAATCAGGGGTTCCGAGTGTGTAGGATTCTCGCAGGAAGAAGTCGCGATCCCCGATTTCCCGAGAGGATCGGAGCCGTTGATCACAGCGGGGACACGTGGCGTGAGATCCCGGAGAGTCAGGGTTTGGCATTTCGGGGTTCTCGCATACAAAGGAATCACAGCAGGAGAAATCACGATTCTGTGATACCCGATTGAACGTCGAGGAGAGGTGATGTGGAGGAAAGAGAGCTCTCACATGCATCAGAGTTCAATATATAGTGGACTCGGAGGTATGCGAGTTGGAGCCACAAGGTTTTTAAGCCAAGGTGTGTGAGATCGCGAGGGGTGAAATCTCGGCAGCCAATGGTTAGCGTGTGGGACCTCAGAGCGAGTGGAAGACAAGTGGCCGAGATTGGGGAATCTCGCAAGTTTGGGGCTTGTAAGTTGAACGCCCAAATATTAGGAGGTTCAAGTCACGAGGCGCGAAGAGGCGAAAGCGCTATAGGAGGATATCGACATCTCGGCACATCGAGACTCGGGAGTCGGGAAACCAAAAGCTGGGATTCATGAGCAGCGAAGCCCCGATAACATGAGAGAAGGTCAACATTGACTGAGCCATCGGAAATTGGGGATTTGTGAGGTATGTTGTCTACTACCTTGTAAGAGCCGATTTCCCGATCGAGAGAGATCCCGATAGAAGCAGTTGTGAAAGAAAATAAGGCCACGGTGGCAGACGCATGGTCACATGGAGCCGGTAGGGCTAGCGCGTGGAAGGAGCTTATCGGTAATCGGTGTTCGGGGATTCATGGGGACAGAGTTTTGTGATAGCGGAAAGTCTGAAACTCCGATGCCTATAAATAGTTTTCCTGTAGGGGAAATTGTCCAGAGTCAGGTGCAGAGGCCGTGCAGGTGAATCAAGGACCCGTGGATTGGGTCATGTTTGGATAAGGATTCCCGAGAGAAATCAAAAGAGCTAATTCAGCTCAAGAGAGAAGGGATTGAGAACGAACCTGAGCGCGGGAGAGCGTGATAGAGTATGGTCGCGTATCTTTGCGTCAAGGTGGTATCAAAGCCGGAACTTCATCTGTATATTTCAGGTGAAGAGAGTGGAGAACAGAAGGAAGACAGAGCACTAGAGGACACTGTAATGATTGTTTGCAGGTAGGCAACAACCGAGGAGACAGTCAGCATGACTACGAGAAGATAAAGCTAGAACACTCAGGGATGCAGAGTGACAGCAGCAGATCTGTCAGGGAGACAGATAGACACAGCAATATGGCTATTGAAAGCCATAAACATGCTAAAAAGAAGAGCCGAAATCTGATGAGCGCAGCAAAAATGGATAAGGAGCTCGCTGACATAAAGCGAGAGATGGAGGAGCTCGAAATAAAGATGTGGCATAATAAGAAGCCAAGATGGGTATATGAATGGCCCATGAAGAAGCCAAAGGTGAAATGGCCAGTCAGAGAGCTGATGGTCAAAAGACAGCAGAGGCTGTTAAGGAGATGGTTGAGGTATGATGAAACCCTCAGGCCCATAGAAAAGGAGGATATTGTTCAGGTAAGCGAACCAGAGACTGGGAGAGGTCTCGATGATGAGGAAGAGGATTAAATGAAATCGACTGATTATCTCGAAGACTGCTAGGAAGGAAGAGAAGAAGAAATTCCAGATTGCCAAGAGGGCAACGAGTTGAGATCAGCCGAGGATCTCACAAACTTTCATGAGGACAACCAAGGAATTTCAATTGGCCAGATGGGCAAGGAAAAAGAGATGAGATCAGCTGAGGATCTCATAGACTATCATGAGGACAGCGAAGGAATTTTGCATTGCCAGCTGGGCAATGAAAGGAGGTCACTGAAGGATCTCGAAGACTGCTAGGAAGGCATCATAAGTGTATTGAACTGCCAGGTGGGCAGAGATGAGAATTTGAGACTAGATGAAGGTCTCATGGACTCGAATGAGAGTTCAATTCAGCAAGGAGTGTTGATGAAGATGGGATCGGTTGATCTCATAGTCTTCCAGGAGAGCAGTAGGGACATCCCATATTTCCAGGTGGGCAGGAATGAGCAGATGAATTTGAATCTGCCAGAGGAGCTGACAGAGATGAGACTATCTGTGGGTCTCATAAATTCAGGGATGAATTTAAATCAGCAGATGCAGCTGACAGAGAAAGAAGATTAGAAGGATATTCTGATGATTGGGGAAATACAGGTATTCCTACCATTCACCCAGGAGGAGGCAGAAAATTGTGTTGCAGATGGTACAACAACAACAGAAGTACAGTCTCAGCGAATGATGACTGTCAAGGAGGAATTGGTGCAGATGGTGTAAAATTCCCAAGCAGATGAAGAGGATGAGGAGCGTTCTGAGGAACAACTCAATAACTTCAGACAGGGAGCTGACAACACTGTAGCATTTGAGCTGACAGCAGAAAAAGATGCAGAAGTAGAAGGAGAGAGTGAGCATTCCGAGGAATGACTCAACACATTCAACACTGAAGCTGAAGAGAATGCAATAGAGGAGGTTGCAGAAGAAGAAGAGGAAGAAGAAGACAACATTTGCTTTACTGACCTATGGAATCAAATTGAAGCTCTAGAAGAGAGGGTAAAAGTGCAAGGAAGCCACATCCAACAGGTGAAGTTGGAAACAGATGGAGGAGGCATGGGAGATCATGGTGATATTCTCATGTGCCAAAAAAATTTGTAGCTGAGGAGACTGCAAGAACAGGACTAGCCACTGGAGTAGCTGGATGCAATGATAGAGGAGATTAGGAAGCTGATGCTAAAGTCATCAGATACTGTCAGCAAGGAGAGGCTGAGAAGGCAGAAGGAGATAGCAACATTAGCAATAGAATGGAGCATATGGAAAGCTCCAAAGCTTTATTTGGGATCCAGGTGGATTTACAACAGCTCAGAGGGGAAGCTTATGAGCAGGAGCTCATGATTTTTGCAGCTGTGGAGTATGATGTAGGAGCATCGCTTCACGTTAGTAGCCAGCCAGCCAGCCACATTAGTGCACACGCATTCAAAGGATGAAGGGAGGTGCAACCTCATTTGAATTTGAATTGAATGTGATTTAATGTACTGAGGTTTTTGAGCCATGGAAGTCGTGCCTTTGAGCAGGCGTTAGGTAGATCGGCCTTTATTATAGAGCGGCTGAGATATAGGTCCGATTATGGACTAGACAACCCATTCATTGTAATTGAATAGGGTAGGTGAACCCGGAGGGAATCGCTCGATGAGCCCCTCAGGTAAAAGAGATTTTTAGATCTCATTTTGAGTTAGCGATAGTAGAGTAGGAGAGGAGCCAGAGGGAGCTCGAGGAACACCATTGTAAAATACAGGCATTTTCCATTGTTAATATAACATAGCAGTTTTTCCTGCATTATTCTGTCTTATATGCATGTCTGTGTGTGTTCCATATCTGTGCTGTGAATGTATACTGTAGTTGTGTATTCTACAGGAGTTCGTTTGATTTCAGGTTGAAGGTCTTTGAGGCTTCATACGAGGAGGGTGTGACAGAACGTTGAGGTTCTGATAGCCATGAACAGAGGATGCACTTATGAACTCTGAGGAGTCAGACAAAGACGTGCTAATGCACAGGACTGGAATCATCAACCCAAGAGGAAGACCAGTGAGGTTGTTGAACACCTCAGGAGGTGAGGCTGTGTATGAGAAACATAGTTGCTGACATAATCGTTGGAGGGTTCTGTAGAGATCTGCCAAGTGGGCATTGAGCATGTGTACAGTGGTGCACGGAGAAAGAAGAACTCTGTTGAGAGTTTGAAGGAAGACCAGAATCCCTGAGGATTCTGAGAGCTCTGCCAGGTGGGCATCGAGCGAAGTGCATAGTTGCGCAGGAGAAGAACCCATAACTACTGAACGCTCTGTGGAAGAAAATACTCCGCCAGGAGGGCATCGAGAAAATGTGCAGATAGGCACATGAAATGAAAAGAACTCTTTGAGTTCAGGAGTTGAAAGAAGAGTCTGTTGAGGGATCTTTTTTGGGTTACTGAACACCCAAAATAACTCATCCATTTAGGTTGCTTGAGCAGGAGAGCCAGGAAGGCATATTATTCTCCATCTGAGGGAGAAGAAGGACAAAATCCCCCAAGGGGTCTGAATGTTTGTGAGAGATCAGAAGGGAAAGCACTCTGGTGCATGAAGGCTCTGCAGGAGTGCAGAAGTTGAAGAATCCACCAAGGATTCAAAGAAAGGAAATCTCAGGAGGAGTAGGTGTTTTATACGCGCAGCGAGACTCCAAGTCGAGGGGTTCGCAGGCATAAAGGAACAGCAAAGGTTGGAGCCTTTGAAAGATTGGAGTTTTTCAAAATCTAGGAAGAAGGCACTGCAACTCAGAAGGAGCGACTGATAGCCATCGGATCTCGCAGAGAAATCTCGACAGCCGTTAGATCTGGAAGGATTGCACACGGGTTAGCCTCGGGAGGAGGAGCATACAGAAGAACAGATCTGGGCCATCAGATCGAAACAAGAATCTCATCAGCTGTTAGATCTCTGGGAGCTGGGGAAAATTTAAACCCGTGAATAGGAAGGAAGAAGACCCGACAGGTCATTGGGATATTAGCGATCGGGGATTCAGGATTCCTGAGGTCGTAGGAATCGAGACTTCACAAGTTGCAAAATCCCAATGGGTGCTCAGAACTGTCCTTCAACAATGACACATGGTAAGAGATCCCGAAGAGTCGGGAATCGGAGAATCAGAGGTTCCGAGGGTGTAGGATTCTCACAGGAAGAAGTCGCGATCCACGATTTCCTGAGAGGATCGGAGTCGTTGATCACAGCGGGGACACGTGGCGCGAGATCCTGGAGAGTCGGGGTTCAGCATTTTGGGGTTCTCACATATAAAGGAATCACAGCAGGAGAAATCGTGATTCCGTGATACCCAATTGAACGTCGAGGAGAGGTGATGTGGAGGAGAGAGAGCTCTCACGTGCATCAGAGTTCGGTATATAGTGGACTCAGAGGTTCGCGAGTTGGAGCCGCAAGGTTTTGATGCCAAGGTGTGCGAGGTCGCGAGGGGTGAAATCTAAGCAACCACTGGTTAGTGTGTGGGACCTCAGAGTGAGTGGAAGACAGGTGGCTGAGATTGGGGAATCTCGTGAGTTAGGGGCTCGTAAGTTGAACACCCAAATATTAGGAGGTTCAAGTCGTGAGGCACGAGGTGGCGAAAGTGCGATAGGAGGTTATCGGCATCTCGGCACATCGGGACTCAGGAGTCGGGAAACCAAGCGCTGGGATTCATGAGCAGCAAAGCCCCGATAACGCGAGAGATGGTCAACATTGACTGAGCCATCGAAAATCGGGGATTTACGAGGTATGTTGTCTACTACCTTGTAAGAGCCAATTTTATGATCGAGAGAGATCCCGATAGAAGCAATTGTGAAAGAAAATAAGGCCACGGTGGTAGACGCATGGTCACATGGAGCCGGGCATAGCTGGTAGGGCTAGCGTGTGGAAGGAGCTTATCGGTAATCGGTGTTCGGGGATTCACGGGGAAAGAGTTTTGTGATAGCGGAAAGTCTGAAACTCCGATGCCTATAAACAGTTTTCCTGTAGGGGAAATTGTCCACGGTCAGGTGCAGAGTTCATGCAGGTGAATGAAGGAACTGTGGATTGGTTCGTGTTTGGATAAGGATTCCCGAGAGGAATCAAAAGAGCTAATTCGGCTCAAGAGAGAAGGAATTGAGAACGATCCTGAGACCGGGAGAGCGTGACAGAGTATGGTCGCGTATCTTGCATCAAAGCGGTATCAGAACCAAAACTTCATCTGTATATTTCAGGTGAAGAGAGTGGAGAACAAAAGGAAGACAGAGCACTGGAGGACACTGTAATGATTGTTTGCAGGTAGGCAGCAATCGAGGAGACAGTCAGCAGGACTACGAGAAGATAAAGCTGGAACACTCAGGGATGCAGAGTGACAGCAACAGATCTGTCAGGGAGACAAATAGACACAGCAAGATGGCTACTGAAGGCCATAAACATGCTGAAAAGAAGAGGCCAATGCTGATGAGCGCAGCAGAAATGGATAAGGAGCTAGCTGACATAAAGCGAGAGATAGAGGAGCTTGAAATAAAGATGCGACAGAATAAGAAGCCAAGATGGGTATATGAATGGCCCATGAAGAATCCAAAGGAAAAATGGCCAGTCAGAGAGCTGATGGTCAAAAGACAACAAAGGTTGTTAAGGAGATGGCTGAGGTATGTTGAAACCCTCAGTCCCATAGAAAAGGAGGATATGGTTCAGGTAAGTGAACCAGAGACTAGGAGAGGTCTCGATGATGAGGAAGACGATGAAATGAAATCAGTTGATGATCTCGAAGACTACCAGGAAGGCAGAGAAGAAGAAATTCCAGATTTCCAAGAGGGAAACGAGTTGAGATCAGTTGAGGATCTCACAGACTGTCATGAGAACAACCAAGGAATTTCAATTGGCCAGATGGGCAAGGAAACAGAGATGAGATTGGCTGAAGATCTCACGAAGTTTCATGAGGACAGCGAAGGAATTTTGCATTGCCAGCTGGGAAATGAAAGGAGGTCGCTGAAGGATCTCGAAGACTGCCAAGACGGCAGCGAAAGCGTATTGAACTGCCAGGTGGGCAGAGATGAGAATTTGATACTAGATGAAGGTCTCATGGACTCGGATGAGAGTTCAGTTCAATAAGGAGTGCTGATGAACATGGGATCGGTTGATCTCATAGTCTGCCAGGAGAGCAGTAGGGACATCCCATATTTCCAGGTGGGCAGGGATGAGCAGATGAATTTGAATCAGCCAAAGGAGTTGACAGAGATGAGACTATCTGTGGATCTCATAAATTCAGGGATGAATTTAAATCAACAGATGTAGCTGACAGAGAAAGAATATCAGAAGGATATTCTGATGATTGGGGAAATATAAGTATTCCTACCATTCGCCTAGGAGGAGGCAGAAAATTGTGTTGCAGATGGTATAGCAACAACAGAAGTACAGTCTCAGCAAATGATGACTGTCAAGGAGGAATTTGTACAGATGGTGCAAACTGCCCAAGCAGATGAAGAGGATGAGGAGCGTTCTGAGGAACAACTCAATAACTTCAGCTAGGGAGCTGAGAGCGCTATAGCATTTGAGCTGACAGCAGGAAAAGACGCAGAAGTAGAAGGAGAGAGTGAGCATTATGAGGAATGGCTCAACGCATTCAACACTGAAGCTGAAAAGAATGAAACAGAGGAGGTTGCAGAAGAAGAAGAGGAAGAAGTAGACAACATTTGCTTTGCTGACCTGTGGAATCAAATTGAAGCTCTGGAAGAGAGGGTAAAAGTGCAGGGAAGCCACATCCAATAGGTGAAGTTGGAAACAGATGGAGGAGGCATGGGAGATCATGGTGATCTTCTCATGTGCCAAAAAAATTTACAGCTAAGGAGACTGCAAGAAAAGGACTAGCCACTGGAGCAGTTGGATGCAATGATAGAGGAGATTAGGAAGCTGATGTTAAAGTCAACAGATATTGTCAGCAAGGAGAGGCTGAGCAGGCAGAAGGAGACAACAGTAGTAGCAATGCAGAAGCAACAACAGTAGAATGGAGAAGATGGAAAGCTCCAAAGATTTATTTGGGATCCAAGTGGATTTCCAATAGCTCAGAGGGGAAGCTCATGAGAAGAAGCTCATGATTTTTGCAGCTGTGGAGTATTATGTAGGAGCATCACTTCATGTCACCATCCAGCCAGCCAGCCACATCGGTGCGCACGCATTCAAAGGATGAAGGGAGGCGCAACCTCATTTGAATTTGAATTGAATGTGATTTAATGTACTCAGGTTGTTGAGCCATGGAAGTCATGCCTTTGATCAGGCGTTAGGTAGATCGGCCTTTATTGTAGAGCGGCTGAGATCTAGGTCCAATTCTGGACTAGACAACCCATTCATTGTAATTGAATAGGGTAGGTGAACCCGGAGGGAAGCGCTCGATGAGCCCCTCAGGTAAAAGATATTTTCAGATCTCATTTTGAGTTAGTGATAGTAGAGTAGGAGAGGAGCCAGAGGGAGCTTGAGGAACACCATTGTAAAATACAGGCATTTTCCATTGTTAATATAACAGAGCAGTTTTTCCTACATTATTCTGTCTTATATGCATGTCTGTGTGTGTTCCATATCTGTGCTGTGAATGTATACTGTACTTGTTTATTCTGCAGGAGTTCATTTGATTTCAGGTTGAAGGTCTTTGAGGCTTCATACCAGGAGGGTGTGACAGAACACTGAGGTTTTGATAGTTGTGCATAGAGGATGCACTTCTGAACTCTAAGGAGTCAGACAAAGATGTGCTAATGCACAGGACTGGAATCATCAACTCAAGAGGAATACCAGTGAGGTTGTTGAACACCTCAGGAGGAGAGGCTGTGTATGAGAAACACAGTTGCGGACATAATCGTTGGAGGTTTCTGTAGAGCTCTGCCAAGTGGGCATTGAGTGTGTGTACAGTGGTGCATGGAGAAAGAATAACTCTGTTGAGAGTTTGAAGGAAGACAAGAATCCCTGAGGATTCTGAGAGCTCTGCTAGGTGGGCATCGAGCGAAGTGCATAGTTGCGTAGGAGAAGAACCTAGAACTGCTGAATGTTCTGTGGAAGAAAATACTCCGCCAGGAGGGCGTCGAGCAAATGTGCAGATAGGCATAGGAAATGAAAAGAACTCTTTGATTTCATGAGTTGAAAGAAGAGTCCATTGAGGGATCTTTGTTGTGTTACTGAACACCCAAAAGAACTTAGCCATTTAGGTTGCTTGAGCAGGAGAGCCAAGAAGGCATCTTAATCTCCATCTGAGGGAGAAGAAGGACAAAATCCCCCAAGGGGTCTGAATATTTGTGAGAGCTTAGAAGAGATAGCACTCTGGTGCATGAAGGCTCTGCAGGAGCATAGAAGTCGAAGAATCCACCAAGGATTCAAAGAAAGGAAAGGTCAGGAGGAGTAGGCGTTTTATACGCGCAACAAGACTCCAAGTTGATGGGTTCGTAGGAAGAAAGGAACAACAAAGGTTGGAGCCTTTGAAAGATTGGAGTTTTTCCAAATCTAGGAAGAAAGCACTGCAGCTCAGAAGCAGCGATTGACAGCCGTCAGATCTCGCAGAGAAATCCCGACAGCTGTTAGATCTGGAAGGATTGCGCACGGGCTAGCCTCGAGAGGAGGAGCGTACAGAAGAACAGATCTGGGCCGTTAGATTGTATCAAGAATCCCATCAGCTGTCATATCTGTGGGAGCTAGGGAACAGTTAAACCCGTGAATAGTAAGGAAGAAGTCCCGACAGGGCATCGGGATATTGGCCATTGGGGATTCAGGATTCCCGAGGTCATAGGAATCAAGACTTTGCAAGTTGCGAAATCCCGATGGGTGCTCAGAACCGTCCTTCAGCAAGGACACATGGTAAGAGATCCCGAAGATTCGGGAATCGGAGAATCGAAGGTTCCGAGGGTGTAGTATTCTCGCAGGAAGAAGTCGCGATCCGCAATTTCTCGAGAGGATCAGAGTCGTTGATCATAGTGGGGACACGTGGCGTGAGATCCTGGAATCACAGGAGAGGTGATGTGGAGGAGAGAGAGTGCTCACGTGCATCGGAGTTCGGTATATAGTGGACTCGGAGGTTCGCGAGTTGGAGCCGCAAGGTTTTGAAGCCAAGGTGTGCGAGGTCACGAGGGTTGAAAT
>JZKD02S2271840.1:373567-399947 GCA_000966675.3 Picea glauca
TAGGGAGAGGGAGAAAGGGAGAGCGATATAGGTGAGAGATATATGGAGAGAGGGGGCAAGGGTTTATAAATAGAGGGAGGGGGAGAGAGAATGAGAGAAAGGGAGAGAGAGAGAGTGTTGGGTCCTTTTGGTCACTTGGTTGAGAAAAAAGAGGACCCTTAACTTCCTTGTTGGACCATAAATACAACACATAAATGATTAGTAGATTATTGAATCCATAAGATAGTAAATAACCAAGAAAATAACCAAGAAATGAAAATGAACTAAGCACATGTAAATTCTAAAATATGCATGAAATCAACACAAGAGATAACTACCCAAATGGAAAGTGACATTTGAATTGAGAACACCAAAGGAGAAAAGTGGGACTATGGATCCCCTATTCCTCGTTGGGAGGGATCTTGAGTTCCCCAAAAATAGAGCTTGACTCTCTTTTCTAACAATGGTGAATAACTTATTGGTAAATCTTGTCAAGAGGTGAGAATCTTACCAAATGTTATGATTGATAAATAGGTTCTCAAGAGAGTTAATGGCTTCTCTAAGATAAAATGGGAAAGATAACAATACAATGAATTCCTTCCTTGTTAGCATACAATAGCCATGTATTTACAAGAGCGTAGAAATATATTTCATAACATGTTCCAAGTGTGAATGGGAGGAATTTAGACATACATTTCATCCTTTTATTCATCGCAAGATGAAATTTTGGGTCGGTCACTTTAGCCTAAAATTGGTTGAGGCCTGAACAAATTCATAAATGTATCGTTTCCATGTCGACTCGATTTGAATCAATGACATTTTCACAAGCTGTGTAGAGTGTGCATTCATTTCTTTCCTTATCATTGCAAATGTGTGTGCGCTAACTTTGGTGCAAACGTGCAGAAATTTATAGCTTTTTTTGTGTACTTTTGTCATCTTGTTAAAGTGGGTTCTATAAATGCTAGAATTGTGTTGTGTTTGTGTTGATAATTTCTTCGACGATTGTCTATATTTATTGTGAGAAATTTTATGATGATAACATATGCCCCATGATGTGTGAGGTTAGGAGCATATGTATAGCCAAAATACATCGTTGCTTATCTTGTGAATAGGAGAGTTGTATTTGATATCTGAGGAAGATTGTAGGAGAGATATTGTGGAGAAAAATGGGATCTTGATGGGAACCAAGTATTCTATGAAAACTGAAATATACATCTAAGTACAAATGAGGCGGGCATGCCCCATGCTCATGTCATGAAACCATAAATCAAACGATGGAAACTGAATATTGTTTATGAAGTAGATGTTTGTAGCTCCCTTGCGGGCATCAAAAAATGACAAATGATGGTTCTAATTACTGAATGGGATCTGAATTGAGGAATGAACAACTTGGAGGCATTGATGGACAAAAAAATTTAGAGGTATTTAGTGATTACTAAAAACTACAATGGTCTAATAGTAAGACATATCGTAACATAAAGCTTTGTTGGAGTGAAATTTCATGGGGGTCAACAACATCAAAAAGTGATGAAGAGGCTTTTTGTGTCATCTGTGGTTGCTCATTAATAAGAGAATGAGAGACAAGATACTACCACCTTCCTGGAAATTGGTGTTGACATTAATAGGAAAGGGGCATGACTGCAAGAAGCAAAGGGATTTGTGGTATCAATTTGATCAACTCGGTATCAGGGACTGAATGGAGGAGAGGATTGATGGAATGGTGACATGAACGTGTTCAGCACTCAACACACCCTAAAAATCCTATTACAATTTTTCTTTTTGGGTACCACTTGATCTTTTGCACTATTTGATTCGTCTTCATTATGGAAATTGTTGTGTTTGCTTACCATTTCAAATATCATTTAAGTCTTTAAAATTTTGCTTGAACATGTAAAAATCACCATAACTTAAAGGACTAACATTTAATTAAAGAATAGACAAGTGAAACATTTCCCCGACACACTAAAATTCACCATCGATGAATGGAAGTTTCTCTTTCATGACAAGCATCATGCAAGGATATCACTGATGACTGATTCCATTCAATGTTCGTAAGGAGTGAAAAGAGTAGGCATTGTATGAATAAAAGAACTATATCGCCGATCGTCGACTTCCGAAACGTTTTTGGAATCGGGGGTTTTTCATGGACGTTAACTCACAAGAAAACCACGTGATAAGTTTATTGCCGAAATTCGATCTCCGATAATTTTTAGCATATGTAGTCCCATGTTTATATTAAAATCACTCGACTTGAAAAGAGTCTTGAGTTTAACCATTACCCATAAGATAAGTTCTCAGTCTTTAGTACTTTGTATCCCAAGTCAGTGGTGCCACGTCAGTATTGTACGATGAAATCAATCGACGTCGAAGGTTTTTTGTTTTCGCAAAAGGATATCAATGAAAACACAAAGCAAATTGGAGCAACGCTAAGTATAAAATCGGGGCTAACTTACAAGAAAGTGTGGAAAAAGAACACAGTATACATGCAAAAAGAGGAAACGATGCATTCAACCAGAGCCCATTCATCAAAGTTTCAAGACTTTATATATTATATTGTCGTCAAGCTCAGATTACATACAAAAGGCACTGTCCACACCTTTTGGCCAAACAACTCAGTTACATTAAGAAACTGAGAATCTCCTTACAAAAGGGGAAAATTATCGAATCTTGTGTCACGTATGAGAATACAAAATAGAGTTCGCCAATCATGCCTCTTCTCCGGGTGGACTTTCTTCCCGGCTACTTCGCACTCCCTGAGGTGTTTTCATATTTTGTTCCTCTGACACTCTTTGTGCCTCGTGCAGCTGCACAATTATATCTTGCACCTCCTGAAGTTGCCTCTTGAGCCAAGTTGCATTCCCTTCATGACTTTGAGGCATTGACACCTTAAGGGTCTTTGCCACCAACTATCATCGCAGTTCTCGATTCTCTTGGTAGAGTTCAACTATGGTGAGTTGTGACTGCTCCAACTGCTGACTAGGTTCTCGAGCATTAGAATCAGAAGCTTCTTCCCTTCTTGTTCAGCTCCCACTTCCTCGACTTATAGTTATGATGAGATCTAGCCAGATAGCACGTGTTAGGAACTCCTCAGCGGCTGATCATGTGCACGAGTCATTCCGGATTTGGATTTCACCCCCTACCTCCTTTTTCTTCCCTAGGCCTTCCTCTCCTCTGTGATACCTGTTGTTGAGGAAGTGTGGCTTCCAAATTGTGTCCTCCCGACATAACTTCTTCCACTTCGGCCTTCGCATGGGGCGATAACATCATTCCCACACAAAGGTATGAATCTCCCTTTGAAGCCTCAGGAAAATCCACTATAAATAAGGATGAGTCCCAGGCATTTTTTGGCTCAATCCTGGCGCTTTGGCTGTCTCATAGACCCTGTCTTGTGTTTTGAGGAGTTCTAATGGTGCGACAATGTTCCTACCTTATGCATGGATGAATTAGGCCTATAGCAAGGAATTTGATCGAATTGAGCTCATGAGATGAGTCACCAATGGTGCATAAGCTCAGCTAAGTGAGTAGAACACTTACAAAACATCTAGAATTTATAACGAAGTAGGGCGAGCTGAAATGTGCCAGGGAACACTGAATGCCTTGCAACGGGATGTTTAAAAAAAATATTGTGTCACATACACGCAACGGGTATGATCTGGGGCGTGTGAGATGTAACTGATAGGAATTGCGGAGGATGTGTGGTATGCTCATCTTGACTCCTTTCCAATTTCCCCAACCTCCATAAAGAGGTGATCATGGTTGACACACTTGTTGATCTGACTTCCGTTTGAGAAATCTTCCTCGATATGAAGCATTTAACGACTTCACTTATAACATGATGCAGGAGCATCGACAACACATCAAGCGAGCCAGCACATCGAGCGGAAGACAGCTGGATAAGCCAACAAACATTTTGAAATACTTTGAAATTGTTGCATGATCTTAAATGATTCATTTAACAGGCGACGCACTTGTATATTGTAATGGACCTTGAGCGTATAAGCTCTCGTCCTTAGGTAGATGAGGCATTTAAAATAGTTAATGCTGGTAGATAGAATAGTTAAGTCTAGATTTGAAAGTTTAGAGTTCGAGAGGGAAAACGGATATAGGCACCCTCATTGTATCATTGTAATAGGATTTCATTATTGAAGCATTCAGGAGCAAGAACAGAAGAGCAAGCAGAGAGTTGTGTATAGAACATCCATGTACAGATATTGAATTAATAGAAGAAAGCTTTGATTCAATTTCATGGTTATGTGTCTATTCTCTATGTGTTGATATTATGCTCATGAATGTTTTCTTCCTGTCATACATTTTCTTTTATATGATGTTTATGTGATTTCATGGTTGAATTGAAGTCTAAAGGGGACAAGGAATTAGTTTCAATTGTTTCTCTATCTTGAACTAGAGAATTTCGGCAAGGAGTGCAGTTGAATTGTCTGCAAGGAGTGCATTGACTGAAGGGTTCAAATAGAGATAACTTTTGTTCTAAGTTCCCAGAAGTGAAGATTGGGCACTGGAGCCGTGCAAGGAGTGCGCAGGCCGAGTGAAATCTCAAAGTTGCGATTCTGAGCAAATTACTGAAAGACTGCTGCTGCAGGAGTGGGCAGGGTCAGAAGACTTCAACACTTAGGAGTTGTTGAAGATTTTCCGCAAGGAGTGCGTGCAAGAGATTTCCAAGAAGATTGAAGTCTTGGGAAAATCTTAGGAAGGAGTAAGCCTTTGAATTCATTTAAGGTTACGTGTAGGGAAATGGCTATTGAAATATGCAGGAAGCGTCACAGGTTAGCGAGCAGACAATGAGTCTCATGGAGAGACATTTCTTCCTTTTTGTGTAATCGTACGAGGGAGAACGGACGATCGGAATCCTCTGAGGAGATTTTTTGAAGTTTCGTGCGCCGTTGGATCTTGTGGAAGTGTGAGGAGGTTACGAAAAAAGCATTGGAATATTCTAAGCTCAGGAGGGGCAGAGCATTGAGAAAAGTCAGCTAGGACCGTTGTATTGTTCGTGGGATCACCTATCAGGATCTCATGAGAAAAACGTCGAAGAGTTGGCAGCGGGAGTCGCGAAGTCGCGAGGTGCGACATCCCGACCGTGATGCAAGCTGAGTGGGCCACAGGAGTGAGTGCAAGACAGGTGGCAGAGATCGGAGATCTTGTGAGTTCGGGGCTCACAAATTTAAAGCTCAAATATTCAAAGGTTCGAGTCGTGAGGCGCGCGGTGGCGAAGGCACGATAGGAGAATCTTGACATCTCGATACATCAGGTACTCGAAAGTTGAGGTAGGATTCATTTAATCTCACGAGTAGCGAAGCTGCGATAGTGCGAGGTCGCGATACCGCGAAAATCCCGAATGAAGTGATGGGTGTGGATGATCCAAGTCACACGTGCACATCGGAGTCTCGGTACCTCGGGTATCGAAGGTCGAAAACCCAAAAGGTTGGTATCGTGAGTAGCTAGGTCGCGAGTTACGATCCATCGAGGAGTAAAGAAGGGGATCATGCGACAAAGAAAACCTGTGGGGTGCAGATTTATTGATAGGGAAATAGAAGAACCGTTGAGTTCTTCAGGCCAAGGAGCAAGGAAGGTCCTGAGGGAGCGATCGTGCTCGTGGAGTGCAGATAGGCATCAGAGTGGTATCAGAGCAAGGAAAGTTCTCTGTTTTCTATAGCAGAGAATAAGGGAAGATTTCACCATGCCGCCCAGGAGAGAGAGACAGTCACCTGACCCAGAATACAGGGAGTTGAGAAGAAGGGGTAGGTCAGCAGGGAATCCATAAATGGAAAGGCAAATACGCGATCTCAGAGTGATATTGGAAGAGATGGAAACAATGCAGAGATGCACAGCTGGTGCAGGGGATCTAAGTGACTCCGATGGTGAAGCTGAAGCTGAACCACAAGGAGAAGTTGCAGCCGAAGATGCAGCCAATGAGCGATTGATTAAAGCTATCGCCCAAATGAGTTCAAAGACAAAAATGAACATTCCAACTTATGAAGGAAGCTTGGATGCAGAAGAGCTTCTAGACTGGATCAGAGCTCTTGATACCTACTTTGATTATGAGGATATCGAAGAGGATAAAAAGGTTAGACATGCTGTCAAGAAATTGAAAGGACATGCAGTATTGTGGTGGGACGAGCTACAAGCCGATAGACGCTGCAAAGGCAAGCAAAAGATTAAAAACTGGGATCGAATGATTGTGAATATGAAAGCGAAGTTCATCCCAAAAGATTACCAAATTAATCTGTTCAGGAGAATGAAGAACCTGAGACAGAAAATGATGACAGTGATAGAATACACTGAGGAATTCTATCGACTGAACATCAGAGAAGGTCATTAGGAGAGGGATGATGAGAAGGTTGCTAGATATCTGAATGGTCTGAGATATGACATTCAGGATGAATTAAGCATGGTAACCATCCGAACTGTATAAGATGCTTACCAGATGGCTCTGAAAGGCTAGGAGAAGCTGAGCCGTAAGCAAGGTCAGCGAGGGCAAGGCAGAAGTCAGCCCAGAGGCAAGGCATTTTACCAGGAGAAATACCAGAAGACCAAGGAGGAGTGGAAGAGACCTTAGGGTAAAGTTGAAAGAGGTGGAACCTCAGAGTGAGGAAAACAACATGTTGAACAGAGGGGACAGCATAACGCGCAACGAGGAGATTATGTTGATGCAAACACTTTTCCTCGTACCAGAGGCAGGGGAAGAGGTCGCGGTGGAATCATAACATGTTTCATGTGTGGAAAGAATGGACACAAGGCAGTTGACTGTCCGGACAGAAAAAAGGAAGGTGGAGAATCTCACATCGTCGAAGCACAGAGGCAAGATGTTGAAGCAGAAGGTGCAGAAACCGGGAGCTCACTTCTGATGCGAAAAGTCCTTTTGACACCTAAGAAAGAGGTGTAGGAGAGTTCATCGCAAAGGACCAGACTGTTCAGGACAGCTTGCAAAACCAAGGATAGGAAATGCAAGGTTATCGTGGATAGTGGAAGCATAGATAATCTCATTTCAACCGATATGGTGGAGAAATTAGAGCTGGAGACAACTGATCACCCAAGTCCATATAAAGTCTCATGGCTACAGAAGGGACATCAAGTGAGTGTCACTAAACAGTGCTTAGTTGACATCAATATAAGAGGATACAATGATAAAATTCTCTGTGATGTTATTCCCATGGATGTATGTCATCTATTGCCAGGTAGACCATGGCAATATGATAGAAATATGGTTCATGATGGGAGAATGAACACATACACCCTGGAGAAGGATGGGAGGACACACAGGCTGCTTCCGATAAAGGATAAGGAGGTGAAGCCGGAACTAATCAACACAATACTTCTCATGAGTGGGAAGGAGCTTCTTACAGAAATGGAGAAGAAAGAAGATCCACAATTCTTCGTGGTCAGAAAGCCGAGGATTGTTCTGACCAGCACAAGAGTGGATGATATACCATATGAGATTCATGAACTACTGGGAGATTTCGCTAACATCATAGTGGACGAATTACCTTGTTCGTTGCCACCAATGAGGAGTGTGAGTCATCACATTGATCTCATACCAGGAGCCATTTTTCCGAACAAAGTTGTGTACAGATTGATGCCACAGGAAAATGAGGAAGTCAAGAAGTAGGTCCAGGAGTTATTGGACAAAGGATTGGTCAGAGAAAGCTTGAGTCCATGTGTTTTTCCAACAGTGCTTAGTCCAAAGAAGGATGGAGGATGGAGAATGTGCATCGAATCAAGAGCGATCAACAAAATTACCATCAGGTACAGATTTCCACTGCCGAGAATGGATGATCTGATGGATTTCCTGAGTGGGGAAAATTATTTTTCAAAGATAGATCTGAAGAGCAGATATCACCAGATTTGCATGAGGGAAGGTGATGAATGGAAGACAGCATTCAAGACAAACAAGGGTTTGTACGAATGGTTGGTCATGCCATTTGGTTTGACAAACGTGTCGAGCACATTCATGAGACTGATGAATGAAGTCCTGAGGGAATTCATCGAGAGATTTGTAGTTGTATATCTGGATGATATATTGATATTCAGTAAGACAAAGGCTGAACATTTGAAACATTTGGCCATTGTGATGAGGAAAATACAACAGGAGAAACTGTTGATAAATATGAAGAAATCTTCATTTATGCAGACAGAGCTCATTTACATGGGTTTTGTTATTTCGACGAATGAGTTGAAGATGGATCCAAGTAAGGTAGAAGTGATTAAGAATTGGCCATCACTGAGAAATATTTTCAAGGTGAGAAGTTTCCATGGTTTAGCTAGTTTCTACCGAAAGTTCATCAGGAATTTCAGTGGAATTAGCGCAGCGATGATGGACACTGTGAAGAAGTGACATAAGTCTTTTCAGTGGACAACAGAGGCTGAGAAGAGCTTCAACCTGTTGAAGCAGAAGATAACAGAACGACCATTGTTGGTGTTGCCGGACTTCAAGAAGACATTTCAAGTGAAATGTGATGCAAGTGGATATGCCGTAGGAGGGGTCTTGAGTCAGGAGGACAGGCTAGTTGCATATTTCAGTGAGAATATGGATGAAGCAAAGATGAAATACTCCACGTATGATAAGGAGTTCTATGCCATCATACATGCATTGAAGAAGTGGAGGCATTATTTAATCCCGAAAGAATTTGTATTGTACAGTGATAATCATGCATTGTAGTTTGTGAGTCAATAGGAGAAGTTGAGTCATAAACATGTAAAATGGGTAGAGTATATGCAGAATTTCACATTTGTGATTAAGCATGTTTCAGGTACTGCTAATAAAGTGGTTGATGCTTTGAGCAGGAAGTGTTTGTTGCTGCAGGAGTTTAGAGTCAAAACATTAGGTTTTGAAGATCTCAGGGACATGTACGCAGGAGATGTAGAGTTTGGAGAAGCGTATGAAGCAGTTGAGAATCCAGTTCTCAGAGACAGAAGCCCATGGATAGATTATATGATCCAGGAAGGATTGTTGTTCAGAAGAAATTAACTGTGTATTCCAAATTGCTCCATGAGGGAGAACTTGGTGAAGGAGAAGCACCATGGTGGATTGGCAGGGCATTTTGGCCACGACAAAACATTCGAAAAGATAAGTGAATCGTATTTTTGGCCAGGAATGCGAGCAGATGTCAAGATATTTGTTGACGGGTGTCGAATTTGTCAGCATTCGAAGGGGAGAAAGCAGAACACGAGTTTTTATCAGCCGTTGCCCATACCAGAGAGACCATGGGAAGCGATCAACATGGATTCTGTGTTGGGTTTGCCGAGGACACAGAGAGGGGTTGATTCCATCTTTGTGGTAGTAGATAGGTTTTCTAAGATGGCACATTTTATCCCATGTCATAAGACCAGCGATGCGACGCACATCACGAATTTGTTTTTCAAGGAGATTGTGCGACTTCATGGATTGCTGAAAAGCATAGTCTCAGACAGGGATATGAAATTCATAGGTCATTTTTGGAGGACGCTATGGAAGAAGCTAGGAATGAACTTGGCATTTAGTTCAGCTTATCATCCGCAGACGGATGGACAAACAGAGGTGGTGAACAGAAGTCTGGGGGACTTGCTGAGGAGTTTGGTGACAGAACACCACAACAGCTGGGATAACATATTGCCACAGGAAGAATTTGCATACAACGATTCATTGAATCGGAGTACAGGAAAAATTCCATTCCAGATCATGTATGGGATACAACTGAGAGGATTTTTTGAACTCAGGGAGTCAGAACAGACTACCACTAGCAATGCTAGTGCAGAGGAATTCACTGAGGCGATGAAGGAACTTCACAGCAGGGTGAAGGAACGACTGTTGAACTCAAATCAGGAGTACAAATGCAGAGCAGATCAGCATTAGAGACATCTTCAGTTCGAAGTTGGGGATCTAGTTCTGGCACAACTAAGGAAGGAAAGGTTCCCGAGGGGAACACATAATAAGTTGAAAATGAAGAAAATTGTTCCATGCAGGGTCCTGAAGAAATTCGGAGAAAATGCTTATGAAATTGAGTTGCCGGATGGCATTGGAATTTCTCTGATATTCAATGTGGTAGATTTATACCCATATAGGGCTGGAGAAGCAGAAACTAGAGCTGAGGAACCAGTGATCGAGTGGATGAAACAATTTCTAGTAGCAGAGAAGCCATAGATGGAATTCATACTGGACAAATGAGTGGGTAAGAAGACCTGAAGGAAAGAGTACTATGAGTACCTGGTCAAGTGGAAGAATCACCCAGTGGAAGACGCTAGCTGGGAAAGTGAAGCAGAGATTCAAAAGCATGGACAGAACATGCAGGAGCTCATGGACAGGATCCCATGAAATTTTTTAAGTTGAGGAGTATGATGCAGGAGAATCGACAAAATATCAATCGAGCCAGCACATCGAGCGGAAGACAGCTGGATAAGCCAACACACATTTTGAAATACTTTGAAATTGTTGCATGATCTTAAATGATTCATTTAAGAGGTGAAACACTTGTATATTGTAATGGACCTTGAGCGGATAAGCTCTCATCCTTAGGTAGATGAGGCATTTAAAATAGTTAATGCTGGTAGATAGAATAGTTAAGTCTAGATTTGATAGTTTAGAGTTCGAGAGGGAAAATGGATATAGACACACTCATTGTATCATTGTAATAGGATTTCATTATTGAAGCATTTAGGAGCAAGAAGAGAAGAGCAAGCAGAGAGATGTGTATAGAACATCCATGTACATATATTGAATTAATAGAAGAAAGCTTTGATTCAATTTCATGGTTATGTGTCTATTCTTTGTGTGTTGATATTATTCTCATGAACGTTTGCTTCCTGTCATACATTTGATTTTATATGTTGTCTATGTGATTTCATGGCTGAATTGAAGTCTAAAGGGGACAAGGAATTAGTTTCAATTGTTTCTCTATCTTGAACCAGATAATTCCTGCAAAGAGTGTAGTTGAATCGTCCGCAAGGAGTGCGTTGACTAAAGGGTTCAAATAGAGATAAATTTTGTTCTAAGTTCCCAGAAGTGTAGATTGGGCACTGAAGCTGTGCAAGGAGTGCACAGGCTGAGTGAAATCTCAGAGTTGCGATTCTGAGCAAATTACTGAAAGACTGCTGCTGCAGGAGTGTGCAGGGTCAGAAGACTTCAACACTTAGGAGTTGTTGAATATTTGCCGCAAGGAGTGCGTGCAAGAGATTTCCAAGAAGATTGAAGTCTTGGGAAAATCTTAGGAAGGAGTAAGCCTTTGAATTTGTCGAAGGTTGCGTGCAGGGAATTGGCTATTGAAAGCTGCAGGAAGCGTCGCAGGTTGGCGAGCAGACAATGAGTCTCGTGGAGAGACATTTCTTCCTTTTCATGGAATCGTACGAGGGAGAATAGATGATCGGAATCCTCCGAGGAGATTTCACGAAGTTTCGTGGGCCGTTGGATCTTGCAGAAGTGAGAGGAGGTTACGACGGAAGAATTGGAAGATTCTAAGCTCAAGAGGGGCAAAGTGTTGATAAAAGTCAGCTAGGACCGTTGTATTGTTCGTGGGATCGCCTATCGGGATCTCGTGAGAAAAATGTCAAAGAGTTGGCAGCGGGAGTCGTGAAGTTGCGAGGTGCGACATCCCGACCGTGATGCAAGCTGAGTGGGCCACAGGAGTGAGTGCAAGACAGGTGGTGGAGATCGGAGATCTCGCGAGTTCGGGGCTCACAAATTTAAAGATCAAATATTCGAAGGTTCGAGTCGTGAGGCGCGAGGTGGCGAAGGCGCGACAGGAGAATCTCGGCATCTCGGTACATCGGGTACTCAGAATTCGAGGTAGGAGTCATTTAATCTTGTGAGTAGCGAAGGCATGATAGTGCGAGGTTGCGATAGCACGTAAATCCCGAATGAAGTGACGGGTGTGGATGATCCAAGTCACACGTGTGCATTGGAGTCTCGGTACCTTAGGTATCGAAGGTCGAAAACCCAAAAGGTTGGTATCACGAGTAGCTAGGTCACGAGTTACGATCCACCGAGGAGTAAAGAAGGGGATCGCATGACGAAGAAAACCTATGGGGTGAATATTTCCCGATAGGGAAATAGAAGAACCATTGAGTTCTTCGGGCCGAGGAGAGAGGAAGGTCGTGAGGGAGCGATCGCGCTCGTGGAGTGTGGATAGGCATCATAACAGCATACAAAATTTTTGGAACTTACTCGTACTTTTGGCACATGTCCGGATCTGACATCCTTTCTCGACCCCAAGGGCCAACCGACCACTTGTGTGACTTTGACTCGAATGTTTTCCATGATCTATTGTGCTATGGCGCATGGATATAACCCACCTTAACTCAAGAAAATGATGACGCAAATGAAGATGGCACAGGTAATCCAAAAGGTTGCAGAGATCATGTAAGTATCAAGCAACCAGGTTTAGCGATATTTATAGGTATGCATCAATCTGTTTTCTTCCCGCTTACATTTTTTATATATTTTTTCGAGTATTGTTCTATAAGAAATTTGTAAATGATTTTAATCTCAATTGTAGGAAAGATCTCTCTAACTATTGAGAAATGTTGGCTCCGTAACCTCACCAAGGAATCTAGGAGAAATCGGGTCCAAAGATGATGAAATATGTCAGACCCCCAAGTTTGGCACCCCCAACGAATTCCTTGACTTGCGTGACATAGTCAAGTCCCACACCAAGAAAGATGCATTGTGGGTCGAAGAGATAGTGAAGGTGACTTATGCAACGCCAGGTCAAGTGCAACGATTTATGGAACACTCGGTTGGAGCTCTGATTATGATACAACAGTTAAACACCAGTCTGGTGAAGTATTGGGCGCATGAGGTGGAGGTCAGAGGATTTTATGTAGATCCGATGGAGCAACATAGATTTCCATGGGCCCAAACCTATGAAGAACTTTTCATTAGTTGGCCAGAGTATGAGAAAATTCACCCTTTCAAGTGATATCTTGGGTTGATTGTTAAAGAAACTGTTGGAATAGGACGCAACATGGCAGATTTTTTTGTTGTTTAAACTACACTTATCCATTATTTTCAGTTGAATTTTATATTATAAATCAGAGCCTCGACAAATTAGTTAAGGGTCGATGGTTGCTGCAAGAGACTCTTCATTTTTGGTTTGTTAAGAATTATTTTTGAGCTACTTTTAATACAGAAGTCCTTTTGGACCAGAGACAATATATTTTCATCAAATGCATGTGTGATTGGACATGGAGATGAACTATTTCCTATTTCGTTTCATGAATGGATGTTGTAATGAGTGAAAGCAATTAAATCTGTTGTCAAGTTATCTAGTGCAATGTTTTGTTGTTCTTTGCTTTAATGATGAAGATGAATCGTTGTGTTATTATGTGATGAATGATTAAGTAGGTGAATTATTTTTCTTTATATTGTTTTGTCGCATATGTGTTTTCTTTCTGATAATTAGCATCTCAGACAGTGATTGGATGCTCACATGGTTAATGTATTATTACTAGGCCTATGGTATATAATTGTTGTCTGCATGTTTGAGTAGCGGGTTATCTCAAACTCAACCTCTTCCCCAGTAATTAAAATTAATATTATTTTGTTGCCAAGTTGGTTTATACCGGCTTACAATCTCACATCAACCCCACCTAAGAGAAAATACAAAGAGAGAAAGTCCCAACTGAAGGAGAGCCTTTGCAAGAAAATGTAAAGCCCATTGATAAACTTGTCGGATCACAAGATATGGAGAACCATTCCAATATTAAATGTTGCAGAGTCTAATTGGGCCTCGGTGGCGGGTTTGGTTCCTACTTTTGAAAAATGGATATAGGACCCATAAACAGAATTGGTGCTAGAAGGAGGGCATGAGAATCAATGGTTGAATATATATTTCACATAGTATTTCACACAACATATAGATTCAAAATAACCCACATGAATGGCTAGTCATTACCAATACAACCCACACACGTTGAGTGCTCCTGAAATGAGTAAATCACCCCAATCCAAGGAAGAACAATTGTTCCCTGATATACCCTACGCTCTTCCTCGGGAGGAAGTAAATCAGTTTATAAGAATCACAAGAGCATACGCCCAACAGATCGGTGTGTTACCCTTAGCCCTGATACTTCCTCGAAGGAAAAAAATAACCAGACCGTTGGTAAATACTCCCGACGAGGTGTTCATGCACACCGTAGAAGACTTAATATATTTTGCAATCACCAAAATTGAAGACCCTCTAAATCTGATCCCTGAAATGCCATCCAGCGATGTCTCTGAACCAAGTGATTTCTCGAAAGAAGAGGAGTTCAACTCGGAGTCCGAGGATATGGAAAACAAGAATGACCATGATGAAGAAAGTGGAAATCCACCTCAGAAAAACCAACCTTGGTTGTCCAGAGATGCTTTGGTCATTCGAGGACGGGTGCATAATATTCCTCGACACCCAGAGAAGCTACTTCCTAAATTTGACCCCGAAACTTCAGGATTGCCTGAAGATCACATCAATAAGTTCATACTAGCGATCAGACTTATGAACATCCAACATGAAGACATAGTATGCAGTATTTTCCCCTATACGTTGGAGAAATCAACTTCCACGTGGTATTTTAATCTTCCAGTAGGATCTATAACTAGCTGGGTGAAGTTCCAGAAATATTTTTTAGATAAATTTCCAAAGGAAACTACTACGAGAGCTCTGTTGGATGAGTTGTTCAATGCCACCATGAGTTTGAAGGAAAGCGTCAATGATTCATGACCATATTAAACAAGTTTCATCCCAAATATAAACCAACTCAAGAGTTTCAAATCGAATTTTACGCTAACTCTCTCACAACTTCTATTTCCATGTTCATGAAGAGAGCTTCCAAGTGAACCCTGGCTAAAAATTTTGAAGAAGAAAAAATGACAGAATTCCAAATGAAAGGGTGTAAATAAGGCCAGGCCTCTTTAGTTAAGAAATAAGTTCAACCTCCTCCTAGGAGAGCACTCCTTTTGACTAGACCCCCAGGGAAACAAGCGAAACAAGCTCCTGACAAGGGTAATGGAGACATATAAGATCTATAATGCATGATTAATAAATTATCAAACGATATAATAGACATGAAGAGAAATGTAGGAGAGGGAAGCCAAGGTGAAAGGCCCTACAAGTATTTCTTTAAAAGGAACCCACCGTTTAAAGAAATTGAACCTCCCCCAACTAACTTAAATATCGATCTAGGGAATGTAGCATCTGATTCTTTTTGTACTTATCACGAGGAAAACCACTTTGAAAGAGACTTCCCAAAATGGGTGAATGCCATGAACTTGATGGCCAACTGGTTTCTAAACGAAGTCTCAAGTCTTCCTGGCCAAACAATCACACAGTTCAGTTATGAATGTTGCTGACCAGGAGGAGATTGATCCACGAGAAGATACATCCATGTTGATATGGGATCCTGACCTAATCATGCCTTCTGAAGACCTATTCAAGTTTCAAGAACCACCTACAGAGATCTCGGTTGTGCAAACGAGAAGTAAAGGTCCTCCTGTATCAAAGGATCCTACTACCACTCAAATGTTAGGGGAAAGGTTAACTCATGATCACCCGAAAGCACCTTTTTCTCCCCATAAGAACTCTATTATCATCCATACTAGAGAATCTCCCTAGCTGGAGTACAATGTAGTTGAAGATTTGAAGAATTTGAAGGCTAATATATCAGTAATGGACATCTGTAGAATACCTTAACAAAATTATTTCCTGCTACAAGCTTTGAGATCGATGGAAAACCCTACAACAATGAATGAGCAGAAAAGAATATTAGGTTCCACAAATCTAATAAATAAACGAACTATGAATACTTTCTCGGTAGATAGGAGGGGAAAACCATTTGTCCCAACATTCCTCTTAACGTTTGAAGTCTTCAACATGAACCTTCACAACTGTTTGGTAGATTCTGGAGCATCTTCCAACGTTATGACCTTTTCTATTTGCAAAAAGTTAAATTTTGTTCTCCTCAAGAGTGATAAACATGTAATACAGCTAGACAAAACCCGAGTCAAGGCCATGGGGGACCTCTAAGACGTAATTATCAGAATAGCGACACGTCCCAAGTTTGTGCAAGTGATCGACATTATTATAGTAGATATCCCAGAATCTTATGGATTGCTATTGATCCACAATTGGTTTGAGAAGTTGAATGGATACTTCAGTACATATTGGTCACACCTTTCACTACCGTTGAAGGGATACAAGAATATGATCAGAATTGATAGGGAAAGGTATCTGAAACATACTGTCACTGACTTAGACACCCTGAATGAACCCTCATCGACAGATTTCCCTATCTTAGGAAATTATTCCTGGGACTCCTATTTTTGGAACTTTTCCCCTCTCTCATCTAATGTCCCTCTCACTCAGAACTTGGAAATGGTTTTTCAAGAGAAATCATCGATACCGACAAAAGAAACTGTCCTTTGTCAAGGGCCTATGATAGAAATCACGGAGCCAAAAATAGGGGAACAAGAAAGTAATAAGAGAGAAGAATCAAATAACCTGCACTTACAGACTTGGACCATATAATTTGATGGATCTAAGTCTTAGGATGGGTCTAAGGCAAGTTTAATCCTCATTGATACGAAAGGTAAACGTCACTTCCTGTCTTGTAGACTTGAGTTCGAATGCACAAATAACACCACCGAGTATGAATATCTAGTGCAAGGATTAAAGAAAGACATAGACCTAAATGTCAAAGAATTGAAGGTTTTCATAGACTCTTAGATTATCATTAGGCAAGTAAGGAACACTATACATTTAAATTCTACGCACCTAAATAATTATCAACAAGAAGTGCATAGGTTAATAGATCATTTTGAAGCCTTCAATATTACAACAATCCCTAGATAAAAGAATATCCTCACTAACTCCCTGGCCACAGTCGCTTCAATGCTATCACCTCTAGAGGATTATGAAGCCTCCTAGTTTACTGTGGATATGCTCTACAAACCATCGGTGCCTAACAACATTTCTAATTGGAAGGTATTTGAAGGTGATGAACACATCGTCAACTTTCTGACTAACCAAGATAATTTCAAATATTTAGCTATTGATAATGAATTATTCCACAAACAATCCAAAGAATATGATCCTAACCTAGGTCAACCAACCGATAAATCGAAGTCTCAAACAATCCCGAAGGGAATAGCTAATTTAGAAAAAAAATTGACCTAAAAGAGCGATTTAAGGGGCCTAAAAATGAAAAGACCGTTAGGTCCTACCCTCTGCATGAAACTATAAACCTTGGAACCCTAAAAAATCCAAGGAATGTGAATCTCGGCAAGACCATATCTAAATAAGAAAGAAAGTCTTATCTCAAACTGTTCAGAAAATATCAAGATGTCTTCACATGGTCCTACAGAGACCTGAAAAGCTATGATACTCATATCATTCAACACACTATCTCGTTAAAACCTGAAGTGAAACCCTTCCAACAAAAACTATGAAAGTACCACCCATCCCTGGAACCTCTCATGTATCAGGAGTTGAAGAAACTTTTAGATGCCAAAATCATCTTCCAGGTTAGGCATTCTGTGTGGGTAGAAAATATGGTTGCTATGAGGAAAAATTCTAGAGAAATCTGTTTATGCGTAGATTTTAGGAACCTCAACAGAGCTTCAGAAAAGGACAATTACCCAGTCCTGCCAATGGAGAAACTCTTGCATACCATGTCTAGTTTAGATATTTTCTCTCTATTGGACGCCCTCTTAGGTTACAATGAAGTGTTGGTTTCAGAGGAAGATCGTTTGAAGACTACCTTTCGAACCAAGTGGGGAACTTTCTCTTATAAACGTGTGCCTTTTGGGTTAATTAACGTAGGGGCAACCTTCCAAAGCACCATGGGCATAGAATTTTTGGGACTAATCAACAAGTGTGTGGTAGTGTATCTGGACTATGTAACTGTGTATTCAAAGAATAGAGAAGATCACATCCAACACTTAACTTAGATTTTTGAAAGGTGTAGGAAATACGACATATCCTTAAAGCCTAAGAAAAATATTTTTGGTGTCGAGGAAGGTAAGCTACTAGGCCACATTATATCTCAAGAAAGCATTCACATAGACCCATAAAGGATTAATGCCATAGCTCAAGTCCCGTTTCCTCACAACAAGAAAGCAATGCAATATTTTTTTGGACAAACCAATTTTGTGAGGAAATTCACTCCTGATTTCACAGAAACTATCAAAACCTTACAAAAGATGATTCACAAAGATGATGAATTCAAGTGGAATGATGAACAAAAGGATTCTTTTAGAAACATCAAAATTTCTATATCTCAAGCCCCCATGTTACCAAATCCCAATTTCAATAGGGATTTCTTCCTCTATACTTTTTCCTCTAGCCAATCATTAGTTGCAGTTTTGACCCAGAAGGATGATGACAACAATGAGGCCCCAGTGTTGTTCATGAGTAATAACCTCCAAGGAGTTGAACTAAATTATCCTTGCATAGATAAACAAGATTATGCAATTTATAAGGTAGTAAAACACTTCATGTCTTACATTCTCAAGAACCACACCAAAGTAATCGTGCCTCACCCTGCGGTCCGATCCCTATTCACTCAATAGGAAATGGGTGAAAGAAGAGGGAACTGGATGACAGTAGTCCAAGAATTTGATCTAGATATAAAACTTTCCAAAATAGTAAAGGGGAAAGGGTTATGAAAACTCATTGCTGAAGCCCAGGACCAAGTAAATGAAGACTCTAGATGGGAGAATGAAATAGCATTATGGTGCAGTGAATCTTCATACATTTCCCCGTGACAAGAGTCTTGGTATGATAATTTTACTTATCTCCTGCACCACGGGACTTGCCTAGAAAATCTCAACCATAGGGAAAGGAGAGCTCTCAGGTTAAAATCCACACAATATCGCCTCATAAATTCAGTACTCTTCCGGGCTAATTATGATGGGGTACTCTTAAGATTTCTCGAACGTGAAGATGAAGACAAAGTTATGAAGGAACTCCATGATGGCCCCGCCGGTGGACATTTTGCAGGAAACACAACTGCTCATAAGATGCTGAGAGATGGTTATTATTGGCCCACCTTGTTCAAGGATGCTCACACCTACGCCAGAAACTGTAAAACCTACCAGGTAAGGACCGGGAGGGAAAAGAGAGAAGCAGTACCATTCCAAGTTGTGACTGTTTATAGTCCTTTTGAGTAACGGGGATTAGATATCATAGGAGAAATTACACCAAGCTCTTCAAAACGACACAAGTACATACTTATAGCGACTGATTATTTCATGAAATGGGCAAAGACCATTCCCTTGACCCATGTAAATGAGAAGGCAGTAATTCAATTTGTAGAACAACAACTAATCACTAGGTTTGGTGTCCCTTCTATCCTTTTTTTTGATAACGCAACTTATTTTTCTTCAACTTGGTTGACAAAGTTTTCTCTGGACAAAGGAATCATAATTAGGTACTATGCAAATTATTATCCATAGGGAAAAAGAGTGGCATAATAAACTAATAAGAACCTAGTGAGAATATTAAAGAATATGTTTGCAGACAACCAAAGGAGCTGGCATGATCTACTCCATAATGCTCTATGGATCGATAGGGTCACACCCAAGGAAGCTATAGGAAACTCCCTGTACTTTCTGGTATACGAACAAGAATCCATTCTCCCAAATGGGCTTTATCTTCCATATCTTCAACTAGCCCAAGATTCCAGAGAGGAGCCTTCATCGGTCATACAACAAAGGATTGACACTCTATTCATGCTGGAAGAAGAAAGGGAAAAGGCTAAGTCAAAGTTTCTAGGCCATCAACAGGTAGTGAAAATATGGTTTGATAAGAATAAGGCTAACGAGAAGAATTTTGAAGTAGGAGACATCGTCCTGAAATGGGACAGAGAAAACGAGCCAAAAGGGAAGCATTCTAAGTTTCAGAATCTATGGCTCGAACCTTTCCAGGTGGCAGAGAAGATTGGGGCAGACACTTATCAGCTAAAGAATATGAGGGGGGAACCTGACACCCTCCCAGTAAATGGAAAATCCCTTAAACAATATTTCCAATAATAATAATTTCATCAAATATATATATATATATGTGTGTGTGTGTGTGTGTGTGTGTGTGTGTGTGTGTGTTTTGTTTTTGTGTGCGCTTTCATGATTTTGTTTTTCGGTCAATTGCTAGATGCTTTTCCTATTTTTTCTGTATTGTTTTATTTTATTTTCACTTTTGAAGGGTGTGTTTAGAAATAAAGTGGTTGACCTTAGAGCATTCAACATAGAAAATTTTGTTCCCAACTCATCGCTCACTTACAACACAAGAAAGTACCAGGGAACCTGTGGTTGTTCTATGGAGTCCTCTATCTAGATTGCGCAAATGAACAGTTTTGGGGAAATGCATAAACGTTTTCTCGGTGGTCTGGTGAAACCCTTAGGGAAAGTTGGAAAGATGAAAATTACTACATGAACCCCAAAGACAAAGATAGAAAAGGATTCACCTCAATCGTCTCATCATGCAAATAAACAAACATCATCCACTCTCACTCACTCAGGGCACTCTGTCGAAATTAAGTGAACTTTATAAAATGAGTGAACAGTAGGAGAGGGTATGTAGATAACTCCATTGGGGATATAAATTCTCTCTCAAAGTGGAGCAAGGTCTGTGATGTCGGGGTGACTCCGTTGGGGCTATATATGCTCGTTGGTAGTGTAGAAACACCAGAAGGTGATTAAAGGTAACTAAAGGCTTCATTCCAGTGAATTCTTTACTAATATTTTTTCAAACAAGGGCATGATTCAAGGTTACAAGAAATGAAGGGGGAATAAAGGTTAAAAAAACCCACAGGCAGACACGAAAACATCAACCGGATAATTTCAAATGCAAGGGTAAAATAGGCTCTGATATAAAACCAGTCAAGTTCTCCAGTAGCTTTTGTATCAGCCGAGACTGAAGGAAGAATAGAGATTTTTCTTTCACCCAGTAAGTCGCCATTTGTTGAGCACTCAACACACCCTAAAAATTCTATGTTCATCTTCATTATGGAAATTGTTGCATTTGCTTACCATTTCAAATCTCATTTTAGTATTTAAAAGTTTTATTGAACATGTAAAAATCACCATAACTTAAAGGACTAACATATAATTAAAGAATCGATAGTCGAAACATTTCCCTGACACACTAAAATTCAGCATCGGCGAATGGAAGTTGATATTTCGCGACAAGCATCACACAAGGATATCACCAACGACCGATTCCCTTCAGCGTCGGTAAGGAGATAAAAGAGTAGGCGTTGTACAAATAAATGAATGATATCTCTGATCGTCGACTTCCGAAACACTTTCGGCATCGGGGTTTTTTCATGGACGTTAACTCACAAGAAAACCACACAATAAGTTCATTGCCAAAAGATGACCTCTGATACTTTTAGGCATCCGCAGTCTCGCGTTTAGCTTAAAATCACTCGACTTGAACATAGTGTCGAGTGCAAACATTACCCATAATCTAAGTTCTCATTCTTTAGTACCTTGTATCATGAGTCAGTGGTGCCATGTTAGTACTATACGATGAAATCAATCGACGTCGGAGGTTTTTTGTTTTTGCAAAAGGATATCAATGAAAACACAAAGAAAATCATAGCAACGCTAAGTATAAAATTGAGGGTAACTTACAAGAAAGTGTGGACAAAGAACACAATATACACGCAAAAAGAGGAAATGATGCATTCAACCAGATCTCGTTTGTCAAAGTTTCGAGACTCTATATATTAGATTATCATCAATCTTAGATTACATACAAAATACATTGTCCACACCTTTTGGCCAAACAACCCGGTTACATTAAGAAAGTGAGAATCTCCTTACAAAAGGGGAAAATTATCAAACCTTGTGCCGCGTCTAAGAATACAAAACAGAGTCCGCCAATCATTCTTCTTCCACGCGTGGACTTTCTTCTCAGTTGCTTCGTGCTCCGTGAGGTGTTTTCATATTTTGTTCCTCCAACACTCTTTGCCCCTCACACAGCTACATGATCGTATCTTGCGCCTCCCAAAGTTGCCTCCTAATCCAAGTTGTGTTCCCTTCACGACCTTGAGGCGCTGACACCTCAAGGGTCTTTTTTGCCAACTACCATCGTAGTTCTCGATTCTCTTGGTAGAGTTCATCTATGGTGAGTTGTGCTTGCTCCAGCTGCTAACTAGATTCTCAAACATTAGAACCGGAGGCTTCCTCCATTCTTGTTCGGCTCCTTCTTCCTCGACTTATTGTTCCGATGAGCTCTATCTGGATAGCACGCATTAGGAACTCCTTAGTGGTTGATCATGCACATGACTCAGTCGATATTTGGCTTTCACCTCCTACCTCCTTTTTTTTCCTAGGCCTTCCTCTCCTACACGGTATCTATTGTTGAGGAAGCGTGGCTTCCAACTTGCATCCTCCCGACATAACTTCTTCCACTTAGGATTCTACACGAGGTGATACCATATTTCCCATGAAAAGGTAGGAATATCGTTTTTAATCCTTGGGAACACCTGCTATAAATAAGAACGAGTCCCAGAAATTTTGTGGCTCAAGCCTGGCACTTCGGTTGCCTCCCAGACCCCGTCTTGCATTTTGAGGAGTTCCCATGGTGTGACAACATTCCTACCTTATGCATGGATGAATTAGGCCCAAATCAATTAATTCGATCGAATTGAGCTCACAAGATGAGTCACTAATGGTGCATAAGCTCAACTAATTGATTAGAACACTTACAAAACATATACAATTTATAATGAAGCAGGGCAGCGAGCTGAAATGTGCCAGGGAACAATGAATGCCTTGCGACGGGATGTTTTAAAGAATTATTGTGTCACATCCATGCAACGAGTATGATCTAGGGTGTGTGAGATGCAACTGATAGGAATTGAAGAGGATGTGTGGTATGATTATATCGACTCCTTTCCAATTTCCCTAGCCTCCATTATGAGGTGATGATGGTTGATGCACTTGCTTATGCGACTTCTGTTTGAGCAATCTGCCTCGATCTAAAGCATTTAGTGACTTCACTTATAATAGTATCCAATCTTTTTGGAACTTAATCGTACATTTAGAACATGTTCGGCTCTGACATCCTTTCCCGACCCCAAGGGCCAACTGGCCACTAGCGTGAATTTGACTCTCATGTTTTATGTACCTAATATTTCATGCTATTGCATGCAGATGTAACCCACCTTAACTGAAGAAAATGGCATCGCCAATGGATCTGGAACAGGTAATCCAAAAGGTTGCATAGATCACATAAGTATCAAACAACCAGGATTAGCGATATTTACATGTATATATCAATCTATTTTCTGCCCACCTACTTTTTTTATATATTTTGCAGAGTATTGTTCTGTAGGAAATTTCTAAATGATTTTAATCCCGATTGCAGGAAAGATCTCTCTGACTATTGAGCAACGTTGGTTCTGCAACTTCGTCGAGGAATCCAGGAGAAATCAGGTCTGAAGATGATGAAATATGTCAAACCCTCGAGTTTTCACCCCCGATGACTTCCTCGACTTGCGTGACATAGTCGAGTCTCACACCAAGCAAGATGCATTATGGGCCAAAGAGATAGTGAAGGTGACCGACGCAATGTCAGGGCAAGTGCAACGATTTATGGAACAACCAATGAGAGCTCTGACTGTGATACAACAGTTAAACACCAATATGGAAAAGTATTGGGTGGATGCGGTGGAGGTCAGAGGATTTTACGTGGCTCTGATGGAACAACACAGATTTCCACAGACCCAAACCTATGAAGAACTGTTCATTATCTAGTCATAGTATGAGAAAATTCACCCTTTCAAGTGATATCTTGAGTTGATTGTTAAAGAAACTGTTGGAATAGGATGCCACATGGCGTATTTCATTTTGTTTAAACTACACTTAGTTGTTATTTTCAGTTGAATTTTATATTATAAATAAGAGCCTTGACCAATTAGTTAAGGATTGATGGTTGCTGCAAGAGACTCTTTTGTTTTTGTTTTTTAAGAATTATTTTTGAGCCACTTTTAATAGAGAAGTCCTTCTCGACCAGAGACAAGATATTTTTATCAAATGCATGTGTGATTGGACGTGGAGACGAACTATTTCCTATCTCTTTTCATGAATGGATGTTATAATGAGTAATATAAATTAAGTATGTTGTCAAGTTATCTGGTGCAATGTTTTGTTGTTCTTTTCTTTAATGATGAAGATGAATCGTTGTGTTATTATGTGATGAATGATTAAGTAGGTGAATTATTTTGCTTGCTATTGTTTTATCGCATATGTGTTTTCTTTCTGATAATCAGTATCTCAGACAACGATTGGATTCTCACATGGTTAATGTATTATTACTAGGCATGTCATATATAATTTTCATCTGCATGTTTGAGTAGCAGGTTATCCCAAGCTTAGCCTCTTCCCCAGTAGTTAAACTTTGTAAGAACCTAGTTTAACAAAGCCTAAAAAAATTTGAAAATTTAAATATTAAGATTATTCAACATAAGAAATAAGAAATTTCATTCATCATATAAACAACATAAACTTAAATTTATGAACAACAATCTAATAAATTACATAACAACCCCATAACCCAGCAAATTCATGAATATAGATACCACTGGCTGATGCTATTATCCCAATATCCGACTAGCCTCTCTGCTGCTTTGCCCAAAATTCTTCCTGATGCTCTGACCAAACCCTGCCCAAAACCGACTAACCACCTAGCCATCTAGGAGCAACCTATCGATCTCCCTAGCTCCAAGATTATGTGAGGATTCTTAGCCCCCGAGCCCAAAACTCCCAGCAACCTTGTGCCCCCTGCAACAGTTCACCCAAACTCCAAACAAGAAAATATCCCTCAGAAAATACAGTCCTCTCCTGCCATAATGCTCCTCTCCCAAATTTTCATAATCCATTCCCCGAAGGCCTCTACCCATTCATATCCCCCACCATTCACCGACTCCTACCCTCCTTTAATTCCACCCACCTTATCCCTCCATTTATTACCTTATCCTTCCATTTATCACCTTATCCCTCCACAAAATGCTTCATCCCCCTGCATACGTAAAGTTTTATAATAAATAAATAAAAATTATTAAGCTCTTAATTTATTACCCAACCTTTAATGTGTTAATTAATTAATTAATCAATTAATCAAAATATATAAACAATTAATAAATAATTAATCAATTAATTAATATTATTAATAAATAATCATTGTTTAACTAAAATATTTTAGGACATTTAATTATTTAATTAATTATAATTGATAAACCTTAAGAAATCACTTAACTAGGGTTGTTACATACACCCACCCTTCAGGAAACTTCATCCCGAATTTAAAGTATTCTATGATACAAGGGAAAAGAAACATGGTCCTCACATTCATAACAAATAACTATCATTATTAGTAAGTAAGCCAAGAAACTCATTCATACTAGTGGACATGCGCAAGAAATGCATGTGTAGCTAGTACATACAAGTCTCGTTCATGTACTAATATCAATAACTATCATCTCTACAATAATTTCCTCATGCATCAAATCCATTCAATAAGACTATTCATTTTATAAAAGACAATGAACCAATCAAATGTTTGCAAAATCCTTTAATTTCAATTATCTAGCTCAACAATGTTATTTAGACAATTGTAATTTAATTACATAATTATGAATATTCATATATATATATATATACATTTTCTTTTTAGAAAGAAAAACAATAAATTCCACCATAAGACAAATCTCCATACACTCTCAACTATTTCTACTCATACTTCCTCCCTAACTTACTTCCATCTTCCATTCCTATCATTCCTCTGCTGGACTATTTTGGAGTGTCAACTATATTGACCTAACTCCAAATAGAACCCATAAGCAGAAGTGTCACTATCTCGACCAAGCTTCCCCAGCAGGCAACTGACAGTCATAATCACATGTCTAGGGGAGCGTGAGCTAACACCGTCCTCCCATGACTTCAGGTTTCAGAGGATACATGGTGGGAAATGCCTCCACCCCTTCTAATCATAACTAGGGTCCACACCCTACAATGGAATATACAGTGGCACTGTGTTGCTAGGAGTTTTGTCATCGTTTATTCGGTTTTGGGTAGTCTCATCACCTGAAATCCTACACTGGTCCACATATCATAGCAATGCATCCAAACCAATATAATTTCACATACAAATATTCATGCCATAATGTTTCTCGGCTAGTGGTCATAACATCCACTTTCATCATCATTATCCCTTGGCTATTTCATAGCACATAACCTATAGATTAGTCTATAACACAAAATCATACACTTCTATGCATTATCATTATGTAATTGCATACAACCATTATTTCAATTTGGTATCTATGTACCAACAACTTAACATCAAAGTTTTCAAGTTAGAAATAGATCTCATAATATCCCATAATTCAATTTCGACACCCATTCATAAAATTATCTTTTACCAAATAGATTGCATCA
>JZKD02S2271840.1:414815-432091 GCA_000966675.3 Picea glauca
CCTAACTACAAATGCATACTAATGCATACTAAAGAAACACACTTTTACCTAACGACATATTAGACCAAGTAGATCTTAACTAACTCCTAAGTGTCTAAATATCCTAACACCCTGCTGGTTGACGCCCCTTTAAAGTCTCATTTATAGCCTCCAAAGAGCGCAGTATGAGAGCTAGTTCATGCGATAGTGGTGGCAGCACTGGCGGTTCCTACGTCGATGCCCCCCTGCCTTGATTTCGTCGAGTCCTAACTATCCCATATTCTTTAACCTTCATCAACCAAGGTTGTCAGGGTGAGTTCAAGGACGTTTCACATTAGCGCAACTTAACTAGAAAACAGGCTTAGGCACAAGGTTTTTTTTTTTAACTTGTCTGTAAACTAACGTTACTCTCTTTAGGGGAGGTGGCTAGGTTAGGGATAAAGCATCTAAGCCTGATTTCTTCACCTAATAAAACTATTGACCCTCGCTCAGTAGTTACGCTAACATGGTACCCCTCTCGCCTATTCCTCTAACTTACCTTCCTAGTGCGCATGGAACCCCTCTCGTTTATCCTAGTCTAAGTCCTTTAAAATTTTTGTTTAAAACTAATTAACGTGATTTTGAAAATAGTTAATCATTAAATATGTATTTAATTACTTACTTATTTACTCACTATAATTAATTAAATCAGTGTAATTAATTAATCCTTAAAATCATTAGTTGAAATAATTAAAATAATTAAACTTTACACTAAATAAAAATAATTAATTATTTTTAAAATAATTAATTAACTTTAATTTAGATTAACTTTATGCTAAATAAAAATAATTAATTATTTTTAAAAATAATTAATTAAATTTTATTTAGATTAACTTTACACTAAATAAAAAAAAATTAATTATTTTTAAAAACAGTTAATTATACTTAACACTAAATAAATTTAAACGAACACAAAATAAATAAAATAATAAATAAATAAATAAATAATATATATACATACATATATATATATATATATAAATTTAAATAATATAAAAAAATAATAAACAAAAAAATAAAAATAATTAAAAGAAAAAAAAGGTGTGGGCACGCATGGATTCCACGTGCCCGCCATGCTTCCTCCGGCATCCTCCTTATCTAAAACCTAACCCTTATCATCATAACCCTAATTTCTCTTTTCCTCAATCGTTTCTTCTTGCGAGGTCCCTGGCTACACGGTCGGCCACCATGGCCTTCTCTCATGGCTTCTCCTCCTTGTGGTATGGGTGTTTGGTTTCTGGCTGACAGAGGTGCTATGCTAGTGCATGGCACTTGCTTGAGCTCTCCCGATATAGGGGACACAATATTTTCTCTCATGAATCATAGTGGGAGAGTGTTTATGAATCAAGGCTTCAAGCTATGGAAGAATTCCTCTAAAGGAACCGTTGTGGCGTCTTTCAATTCTTCTTTCATTTTGAATATAGTACCCAAGACTGGAAATGGTGGCGACGACCTGGCTTTCATTATAACGAATGGGAAGGACAATGTGCCCGATAGTAGTTATGGGAAGTATCTAGGACTGTTCAACTCTACCACTAATGGATATTCAAAGAATAGATTGGTTGCAGTGGAGTTCGATACCAGAAAGAACAATGCCAATGACCCAGATGATAATCACGTCGAAATAGATGTGAATAGGATAGAATCCATCGCAAATGCTTCATTCCATTCTTGCAATATTATCCTCAAGAGCTAATAAGATATTGCTGTGTGGGTTCAGTATGATGGCGGTTCGAAACTAATGAGACATGTGGAAAAGGAATAGCTTGGCGCTTGGCGCTTTGTGAAGGGTGAGTAATAATGTCCATTTTTTTTTTCGGTGAAAACCTAATAAAACAGTATTCCTTCTTTACTAGACACAATATTAATCAGATTTTTCTCATTTTATACGGTTCAATAGTTAATGGCAATATATAAACCCCCTTTATCGTACTAGGTGGATACGATTCAACAGAAAAGGCGGCAAGAGCTTATGATCTTGCAGCTCTGAAATTTTGGAGTCCAGCAGCCAAAACAAATTTTCAGGTACAGCTTATTACTTTTAGTTGTTCTCAAATTTTTCGCAGTAATTTATGAACAGATAAAAATTTTAAAGTGCTCATAATATAGGACAATAAAGCCCTTATAATCTTACCAGAACTGAGGCTAATAGGAAAACACCATATAGATCTACAAAATACTCGTTTTGAAGAATACCAGAGACCTTATATGAACAATAATAGGAATCGATATCATTTTTCTTTGCAGTCTACCAATTACGGGAAACAGATCCAAGAGATGGAAGGAAAGACTAAGGAAGAAGTAGTGGCAATAATGAAGAGGTGTCAACTTTACTCATGATTTCATTTTCCTTTATTAATTTCAATGTGTACATAAGTTTAATAACTTGGGTAATTTCTGATTTGTTGGGCCATCCTATATGTTACAGGAACAATACCTCATTTTCCAGAGGCACATTGTATATTGTAGACGTGGCACAACCCAAAAGACTTTACACGGACACCCAAACAATATTCCTTAGTTTTTATTCTTCTTCATGGAATGTGAAGCATTGACATTGATGTGCAGTGTCCTCTTTTAAAAACAAAGCAAGCAATCACAATGAGAGGAAACATGACCATATCTTTCAAATAACTTTCTTAGTGACCAGACAAAGGATGTCTCTCTTTTTTGGGCGTAGAGATCCCCATGTTCTCAACTTTATAAGCTCTGTATTAGGCCAATAGGTTTCTTTATAAGCTCTGTATTAGGCCAAAAGGTTGAGCTCTGTATTGGGCCAAACATAATCGATAGTTCTGTGTAAGGTCTCTCTATTATCCCCTTAATTTGTTCTCCCATTTGCTCCATTTCTCTTTCAATATATTCTTCCTGTTCATACATTAAATTTCTAACTGATGCAGCTTCATCTTCAATAATGGATGGCTTCTCCTCCTCGTGTCTTGGTAGAGTGAGTGGCTTCGTTCTTGGGCGCTTTGATTCACGTGTTGGCTTGATGTTGAGCTACTATGGCATGCAGAAAGGTATCCTCTTTGTGCTAGTGCATGGCTTTGGTGTCTAATGACTTGGTTTCTTACATGTTGTTTCTAGACTTTGATCTCCACTCTGATGTGCATAAATAGAGATTGACTATATGCCAATATTTGTTTTCTTCTTCTTATTTATTTATTTTCATTATTGTGTATATATAATCCTCTATATAAGGAAACTAGTATATATACTTTCCTAATATTTTGTTTATAATAAAATATTGTTGAATATAACTATTGTTTATATACCTTTCATAATTTTTGGTTTAAAATAAAATATTTATGAAGCTAATTCTTGTTAATCCTTCCTTTGTGCGGGTGATGATTAGTAGGATTAGTAAAGGTGGTTGGAACATGGGAGTCTTCATAGGGTTTATGACCTGTAAATAAAAGGTTTATGGGTTGTAGATTAGGAGTTTTTTTTTTTTTGGTAACAATCTGCACAATTATGTGGGTGGTCAAGCCCTAGGTTTCATCTTTGAAACCAGGCTCTGATACCAAATGTAAGAACCTAGTTTAACAAACCCTAAAAAAATTTGTAAATTTAAACATTAAGATTATTTAGCATAAGAAATAAGCAATTTCATTCAGCATATAAGAATCATAAATTTAAATTTATGAACAAAAATATAATAAATTACACAACAACCCCATAAACCAGCAAATTCATGAATATAGATACCTCTGGCTGATGCTATTATCCCAATATCCAGCTGTCCTCTCTGCTGCTTTGCCCAAAACTCTACCTGATGCTCTTACCAAACCCTGCCCGAAACTGACTAACCACCCAGCCAGCTAGGAGCATCCTATCCGACTCCCTAGCTCCAGGAATCTGTGAGGATTCCTGGCCCCCAAGCCCAAAACTCCCAACAACCTCTTGCCCCCTGCAACAGTTCACCCAAACTCCAAACCATAAAATATCCCTCAGAAAATACAATCCTCTCTTTCCATAATGCTCCTCTCCCAAATTTTCATAATCCATTCCCCGAAGGCCTCTACCCAGTCATATTCCCCTCCATTCATCGACTCCTACCCTCCTTTAATTCCACCCACCTTATCCCTCCATTTATTACCTTATCCTTCCATTTATCACCTTATCCCTCCACTCAATGCTTCATCCCCTTGAATACGTAAAGTTTTATAATAAATAAATGAAAATTATTAAGCTCTTAATTATTACCCAACCTTTAATGTGTTAATTAATTAATTAATTAATCAACAGATATAAACAATTAATAAATCATTAAATAATTTATTAATATTATTAATAAATAATCATTGTTTAACTAAAATATATTAGGACATATAGTTATTTAATTAATTATACTTGATAAACCTTAAGCAATAACTTAACTAGGGTTGTTACAAACTTAATATTATTTTGTTGCCAAGTTGGCTTATACTGAATTACAATCTCACATCAGCCCCACCTAAGAGAAAATATGAAAAGATAAATTCCCAATTGAAGGAGGGACTTCACAATAAAATGTAAAGCCCATCGATAAACTTGCTGGATCGCAAGATCTAGAGAGCCATTCCAATATTAAACGTTGGAGTATAAGCCATCATATTGATCTTATACTTGGAGCCAGTTTACAGAACAAAGCCGCATATAGGTTTATGCCATAGGAAAATGAAGAAGTTAAGAGATAGGTCCAGGACTTAATGGACAAAGGATTGATTCGAGAGAGCTTGAGTCCATGCATTGTTCTAACAATGCTCAACCCAAAGAAAGATGGAGGCTAGAGAATGTGTATAGACTCAAGGGAAATCAATAATATTACCATCAGATACAGGTTTCCATTGCCAAGGATGGATGACTTGATGGATTGCTTGAGTGCCGTAATTTTTTTTTCAAAGGTTGATTTGAAAAGCAGATATCATCAAATTAGAATGAGAGAAGGTGATGAATGGAAGACATCATTCAAGACGAATGAAGGGTTGTATGAATGGCTTGTCATGCCATTTGTCTTAACAAATGCACCTAATACTTTCATGAGGTTGATGAACAAAGTCCTGAAGGATTTCATTGAAAAATTAATCATTGTATATCTTGATGATATATTAATTTTCAGCAGGACAGAAGCATAGCACTTAAAGCATTTAGCTACAGTGATGAGAAGATTACAACAAGAGAAATTGTTGATTAATGTGAAGAAATTTTAATTTATCAGGACAAAACTCATTTATTTGGGTTTTGTTATCTCTTCAAATGAGTTAAACATGGATCTAGGAAAGATAGAGGCAATTAAGAATTGGCCATCGCTGAAGAGCGTGTTTGAAGTACGAAGCTTCCATGGTTTGGAAAGTTTCTACAGGAGATTCATCCAAAAATTCAGTGGAATTAGTGCACCAATGATGGATACGGTGAAGAAAAGACACAAGTCTTTTTATTGGATAGAATAAGTAGAGAAGAGCTTCAATCGACTAAAGAAGAAGATCACAGAACAACCAATTCTAGTTTTGTCGAAATTTAGCAAGACATTCCAGGTCAAGTGTGATGTGAGTCGATTTGTAATTGGAGCGGTCTTGAGCCAAGATGAAAAGTTGGTTGCATATTTCAGTGAAAAACTGAATGAAGCGAAGATCTAGTAATCCACATATGACAAACAATTATATGCAGTCATACAAGCACTGAAGAAATGGAGACACTATTTGGTTCCCAAAGAGTTTGTTTTGTACAACAATAATCACACTTTGCAATTCGTGACTCGACAGGAGAAGTTGAACCAAAAGCATGCTAAATGGGTCGAATACATGCAAAATTTTACTTTTGTGACTAAGCATATTTCTGGAACTGCTAACAAAGTTGCTAATGCTTTGAGCAGGAAATGTTTGCTTATGCAGGAATTCAGAGTCAAGACTTTAGGTTTTGATAACCTCAAAGAAGAAGTTGGGGACAAGTTTGTCTTTTAGCTTAGTGTATCATCCTCAGATAGATGGACAGACATAGGTCGTAAATAGGATCTTGGGAAATTTGCTGAGGAGCTTAGTCACTGAACACCACAGTCAGTGGGATCACATTCTACCATAGGTGGAATTTACTTATAATGATTCACTCAACAGAAGCATAGGGCAGAGTCCATTCCAGATTGTATATGGAATGTAGCCAAGGGGAGTTTCTGAATTGAAAGATGCAGAACAAGCTGAATTCAGGAGTGTCAGTGCAGAGAACTTTGCAGAAGGAATGAAGGAGCTTCATAGCTGAATTAGGGAGTGATTGTATATTTCAAGTCAAGAATACAAGCAGAGAGTAGATCAACATAGGCGAGAACCTCAATTTGAATTTGGTGATCTGATTCTTGAACATCTGAGGAACGAGAGTTTCCCAAGGGGAACATATAATAAACTGAAGATGGAAAATATTGGACCATGCAAGGTCACAAAGAAATTTGGGGCAAATTTATATGAGATTAAATTACCCAATGGGGTCGGAATCTCACCGATATTCAATGTTGCAGATTTGTACCCTTACAAAGCTAAAGAAGAAGGAGAAGAAGATGAGCAGGAGAACTTGAGTTAATATACAAAGCTTTGACTCAACTTTCATTGTGTTATGATGCTTATTGTTTACCTTTGTTGAATGGTATGTTTACAGTTGTTTTACTCTCTTTGTTTATGCATTTGTTTCAATGTTGTGTTGAATGTGTGATTTCATGTTAAGTATATGAAGTCTGAGAGAGAAGGAGAATGATTTTCAATTGTTTCTCTTCTTGAGAGATCCTGCAAGGAGTGCAGTGAAAATTATGCAAGGTGTGCATTGACAAGAGTCTGAGTTTTATCTCAGAAAGCTCAGGAGAGATATTGTTTTTCTCATACCAACAGAACTGCAGGTGAAGCACAGAGCCGTGCAAGGTGTGCACAGGTTGGTTGAAACCTTAGAATTTATCAACTAAGGGGAAAGTTGAAGGACCACTATTGCAAAGAGTGCACAAGGTCGAAGACTCAAATAACCAGGAGTTATTTGAAAGTTTTCCACAAGTTGTGCGAGCAAGAACCTTTTGTAAGCATTGAGTTTGGAAGTGAAAGATCAGGAGGTTTAGTACCTTTGAAAAGTTCAAAGGGAGATGGGGATTGAATTCATCATATAAAATTTAAGTTCAGAAGGAGAACATTTAGTCATTTGGGAAGAAGTCATTGAAGCGTGAATCGAGCAGTCAAAATTCTCTGTGGAGAACTTGCAAAGTTGCAAGGACCATAGGATGTAGTGAAGTTACAAGGTGGTTAGGAGTTGGAAGAACTCACCACCCTAGCATCAAGAATAAACATGAGTTGCTCATCTCGTCTCAACCCACATCGCTAGATCATATCGCGAACTCAGGGTTTAGGAATTTGGAGGCCAGACCAAATTCCTTGGTTTGAGTGAAGTTTTGAGTTGCGAGGAATAGGGAAGGAAATCCAAACCATTAGATCCGAGCTACAGGAGGACCGTCAGATCAGAACTTCCAATAGGTATCGCATCTCAGGAGTTTGGGGTTTGAAAGAAACTCTTTTTGACTGCAGAAGTCATGAGCTTGCGAATTACGAGGGCTCATGCAACACGTGGCACATCCGCTTGGTAGGAACCGTGTGGTTGATAGGTGGCATGAAAATAAAATGCCTGGAGAGAGGTAGAAGTGGTGATAGGTGGTGGACATGTGTCGTTTGAAAAGGGTTAAACCATCATTGACTTATCATGAGTCATGCATTCGCAAGGGAGGAGCAAGAAGAATCAACACTTCAACTCGTGAAGTTGCGAGTTGCGAGAGGCGCTAGAGTTAGGCTCTAGCCGACGGTCGCTTGAAGAAATGATAATAAGAAGGGAGGTATACCCATATCATCATCTCGGGTATCGAGAGTTTGGAAAAGAGGAGTCAAGGTTTATCGACCCACAAACTTGCGAGTTGTGAGTTGTGAAAGGTGCTTGCACCAAGGCACAATTGTGGTCGTGTGAGGGTGAAGCTCGTGCCTAGTGCTTGTTCGCATAGGTGGGGTTTCCGAAGGACCCATGGATTGGATTCATTGAAGGTTTCAGCAATGAACCAAAGGAGCCACTTCAGATCAAGGAGATTAGATAAATCCTGTGTGGATCTCGGCCTGAGGGTTGGGGGTCTTCTTTAGACTAGGTACCCGAAACTCTAATGGAACCACTCATTCTTGTCCATACACCAATCTGACTGGTTTCTTCCCTAGCAATGTTTTGCATGTGGCCATGTATGACCACAATATTGTTGGTATATTCAAGTTCCAATGGTCCCTATTGACATTGCAAATCTTTTTCAATTCATTTTCGAGGATCTATTAAAGGATTCCATTGTTCCATTTGCTTGAGGATGATATGGTGTACTCTTTTGGTGATAAACTACAAACTCCTCAGACATCACCTTAATAGTTTTGTTAATGAAGTGAGTGCCTTGGTCACTCATCAAAATAATTGGGCACCAAAATCGAGTGATCACTGTAGATTTTAACCTTGTACAATATTTACTGCAAATAGATTCTTAGTAAAAGAAGAAAAAATATACAATGAAAAATACAAACATTACACAAATATTTTTTCCCTGGAAACCCAAACCAAGAAAACCAACATATTCTATATTCATTCATTGTGATACATTGTTTACAATACAATATACATATAGGATATAGTGCCATCTAAAACCCTAACGCGATGATTTAGATTAATCAACAACCCTAATTCCTTAACCGAAAATAGAAAACCATTGGTAAAGAAACCATGTGCCGAAAAACCACCTAAATATGTGACATGTTTCCCAAGGAAGAAAACATTTTCTCGGGGGTGCTTCCCCTGAACCCCCATGCATGGGGAATTCTCCCCCTTACACCCCCCAAGGGGGGCATAGCGGCCCCTTCTGAAACACCCCAACGCACCGGAAAGACACTACTACTTGTGAAAAGAATATAACACATACCCAACAATCACTTGCTTAAAAAATAAGTGTGTTGTTGCCTCTGCGCTACAATATTTTAATGGTGTTGCTTCTTCTGATCTTGTTAAGTACTCTGTCGCAAGAATAATGTACCTCACTCCTAAACTTTTTGCTAGTGGGTTAATTGGTCCCACAGAATCTATTGCCCATTTTTTGAATACTTGCAAGGTTACTTGTGGTCTCATAGGCATATTGTCCTGTCTATTTGGTTTACCAACACTCTGACATACATCACATATCTAGCTATATTCCTTTGAGTCCCTGTGAACAGTTGACCACCATAGTCCTGCATGCAATACCTTTTGAGTGGTAGCTTTTCCGGAATAATATCCTCCTATTATTCCCTTATGGGATTGTGCTAAAATCCTTGGTCTTTCATGTTCTAGTACACATCTTCTCAAGATGTTGTTGACACCCATCTTGTATAAGTGTCCTACGATCAATTGATGGTCTGCAACCCTGACTACTGGACTTTTCTTCTGCACAATGTTGAATTCTTGTGGTGAAGTCCCTATACTCAATTATTGAATGATGTCTGTGAAATATTCATCAACAATTTGGACTGAAAATAACTGTGCGTTGGGGAATTTGTCCTCTAGATTCGTCGGTTCCTCTCCATTAGTGACCTCGATAGGTGATCAGGTCCTCCATTCAACTTCCCTGGTTTGACTCTCACTTCGAAGTCAAATTCATTGAACAACAATAATCATCTACAAATTATCCCCCCCCCCCAACACTAGCTTGTTAACGAGGTATTTGAAAGTTGAATGGTCTCTAAACATCTTAAATTGTTTTCCCAATAAGTAGTTTCTGAACTTCTGAAGCAAATAGACCATAGCTAAGCCTTTTCTCTCTATGATATTGTAATTCTTCTCCAATTCTGACAATGTTTTACTAGAAAATTATATAGGATGGTCTAATTTTATTGCTCATGGTTATGCCAGAATAGCTGCAAGTGATATGCTTGATGCATGTACATGCACATGGAATGTCATTTCACAATCTGGGAATACTAGTATTGGTGTGGTTACCATCTTCTCTTTCAAGGTGTCCAATCCTCGTTGACAGTCCTCATTCCACTAAAACTTGTTGTCTTTTCTTAATGATTATCCATTGGCGCAGTGATCTATGCATACCCTTTTATAAATTTCTTGTAGTATCCTATGTGTCCCAATGTTTCTCTTAACTAGCGAATTGATTTTGGTGGTGGTAGATTAACAATTACTACAATCTTGGAAGGATATACTAGAAAGCCTTGTTTGCTTACTATATGGCCCGATAGTATCCCAAAACGTGTTCTGAAGATGCATGTATTGATGTTTAGCGATACCTAACACTGCCTACTTGTTTATAACATATTCCTCAACACCCCTACATGGTATTTCAACAAACTATAGATTGTCCAATCATCGAGATATACCTATAGAAACTGGTGGATAAATTCTTTGAATGAAGCTATGAATACTATGGAAAATATTGTTGGTGCATTTTTCAATTCAAATGACATGACTGTGTACTGTAGGATCCCCATTCAATGACAAAGCTGATCTTGTATCTATCTTCTGGAGCTATCATGATCTGATGGTAGCCTGAGAATCCTTCAGTGAATGAATAAGCTTCATGTCCTCCTACGTTCTCCAACACCTCATCTATGAAAGGAGTAGGGAAAGAGTCATGTAGGAACACATCATTCAACTTCCTCAGGTCAACACATATCCTTATCCCTCCCTATTTTTTCTCCCAAACTACCATAGGGCTTACTCGTTCAGATTCCTCTAGAGGTTCTATGATTCCAGCCTCCAACATCCTATCAATTTTGGCTTTGAATTTTTTCTTATATATAGGGTTTAGTATATATGGTCTCTGTCTGATGGGTCTTGCCTCAGATCTGATAGGTATCTTCATTTCACCTAGCTCTCATGCTATGCCTTTCATTTCTGTGAACATTGTTGGGAATAGGTCATTGTACTTGCACAATAACTCTGTTATGCTTTCCATTGTTTGTTCATCCGAGTAGTCTCTAGTGTTGGCCATTTTGGGATTCTCAAGTCTCCCAATATTGAATTTCTTCACCTTGATCGACACAAACAATACTTATGATTCCAGAGGTCGACCTTCCACTTCTCTTTTTCCTTCAAATTCCATGATAAGAATGTTTTGCAGGCCATCTTCATCTGGTGTTTCTTCCTGCACATGGTAACATGAAAGCAATTATTTTAATGTCTCTCTATTTTGTTTTTTTTATTCTTTCATGAGTTCAACTTATGATTATTTAATGAATAGCACCCCTCTGATGTGTTTAATTTTTGAGTCTATTTTAGGGTTCTCATGCTCAAATGAGAAAGTGAATCTAAAGTTATGTTGTAATATTGTCAAGTTTGTAGCTCCTCTGCACAATTCCTGGTGTGTGTACCAGTTTGCTAGAATCCCTTCTAATGTGTGAGGCCATTCCTCTGGTGCTGTCATCCTCCATATCATTTTTAACTTCTCCAAGTGTTCTATTGGTGCCCCATGTACATCGTATTTTTGAAATTGGTTGTTTCCTTGTTCTACGCAAAACTTGATGCGCAGTAACCGCTTACATTGGTACAATTCCTTAATTGTTTCTTTGTGCTCACCCCACCATATTGTAGGTGCTTCCTTGAGTTCTAGATCCAAATATAAGAGCCTCTAATTTTCTAACACTTCATCTTTGTATTGCTTCTAAGTCATTCACCCCATGGAAGCTGTGAGGTTCCCTTATCTTCATACCTACCCATCTTTCTATCTGGTCTATTCTTGTGCATATTGTTGTGGAGACTTCATGTAACCTTTGTTGCCAATTATCTAAGCCCGTATCTGAGTCTGACGTGCATGAGGTGATGCTTCTCCAATTGAGTACCCCATATGCAGTTGGGTTCACATAATTTTCTTCTCTCACGGTTGTTTTGCACAACTGGTTAATTTCCTCCAGGTCCAAGAAAGTAGGTTCTACAAACCTTTCCCCTTCTAATGGGTCCAATGGCATAATGAATTTGTATTCTACTGAATTGAATGTCATCTTCCTTGTATTTAAGTTGATTATTGCATGATTGTCAATTGCCAAATCCAAGCCAAGCAATGTTGGATAAGGTGTTATGCCATCCACTATTTCTGTTACTTTGAAGTCATCTTTAGTGCACATTCCATCTAGATCTACTGTCATCCCTTTTAGTCTTCCAATTGGTAGAACTTTATGTTGGTTTCCTAGTTTCAGCTGAGCAGGCGAATAACCTAATGTGGGTTCTCCCATACATTTCCATCTCTTCTTGGGTATCACATTTACATCAGATCCTAAATCTAGTATAATATCTCCCATGTTGAAATCTCCAATGTTTGCGTTCAATATGAATTATCTTCTTGTTCTCCTCCTTGTATGCAAATGATTAATTGTTTTTTGTTCTAGCTTTCCTTCTTCTTCTATGCTACATCTTTCTAGCATATTTTGTAATACTTTAACAGAAGATGGATCATTTAGTAGTTTAACATGAGATTGCAAAAAACCTTTAATAATACTTACTTGTCCCAATGGTTGTGCTTCTTTGGTATGGTCCAGCGATGGAGACATCTCGTACACTGGTACTTCCTTATTATGCTGCACAATTGATGTCGATGCAATGTTTGGCTTCAATAATTCTTGTTTTTCTTGCTTGAATTTCTCCTTTTCCTTCTTTGCATCAAATTGCTTCTTCAGTTCGACATTATTCTTCACCCATTGGTTTTGTGATGGATCTTCTCCTACTGCATCATTTCCTATCTTAGATCCTCCCCTTGTAACTATGTTGATGTGTATTGTACCGCAAAACTCTCATAATTTTTTTTTTTCTGTGGTACAATATTTGCTATTCAATTTTGTTTAATCCTCTCGTGAGCCAGGTACTTACACTTTGTTTTTGCTTGCATGACCTTATAACATACTAGCTTAACACTCTTGTCTTAAGCTTAATACTCTTGGCTTAATATTTTACACAAAATTGAATGCAAGTATATTCTAATGCTGACTTTATTATAAGGCTTTATTATAATGCACGCACCTACCTATACTCTAGGATGGGAATTTCAGTCCCTTTTTGTTTAATAGAATCAAACTATTGGATTTTTGTGCATACAATTATGTCTTGGTTTAAATGCTCATGCACTACATAACTGTGTCAACATCAGTCTTCAAGTCATCATAGGAAAGGTTTTTATGGAGGTTAATAAAAGGTTTAGGAAAGGTTTCCAAGTGGTTTCCTTTGATGGTTCTACTTTTGTTATGTTACAACTTGTCCTTCCCATAACGAACTGAGTCTGATCCTATCCACATCATTCTCCATACAACTGAACTAACTAACCCTCCTCTATTTGTCAGAATAACGAGAAGATGACTTCATGGTTTGGCAACCAACTAGTTCATTGGAGAGTCATAGTCTTACTGTTGGTTTACTTCGTATCTCTGCATTTAGGGTTGCGGATGTACCTGTTAAGAGGAGTTTAAGGCTCTTTCCAGGGAATTAATTAAGGGTCCTACAATTATGCAGCCCCGATGTCTCTTCTTCCTGCTCCTCCCAATATAGATACACCAGCTTGCCCTAGTGTAATGTCTTGTACTTCCCATCTTGTAAAGAGTATAATTGTGCCTCTTTAGTTTTGGTGGTCTCATTTCTCCCTTGCGCCTTCGAAGGGAAGGCTCTGTATTTTGAAACTTCCACAGGGAAACATCTACTACCTATGTGAGAAACCCTTGGTGTAGTCGACGACAATGCCTGGTAAGTTTTCTCTAAGGGACTGTCATATTTCGGATTCGAACAGAGTTTATTGTTTTTGGTTGAAGCCGAGAAGAATTTGTTTCCTGTACACTTTGTTGTGGGTTAAATACTTTCCTTACTCCCATAGAGTCTATGTGACGTGGATAGACGTGACCCTCACGGTCCAACCCACTCTCACCAGGACCTTCTATAACCACGGCTCAAAGAGTCAAGGACTCTTTCAACTCCCTTGTCGGGAGTTCTTGCTACCCACAGTTATCTCCTCGAAATCTCCCCTTTGATATCTCGGGGAATCGGTGTTCGTGCTATCGCGAACCCTATGTGCACTTCCCGTGCAGTTCAAACCCCCGAGCTCCGATCCTCGATGGTCAATGGTCAACTGGTCAGTCCTGTCGGGGATTTCCCTATCGGAATATCACTACTCGCGATGCCAACCATCAAGCTTCCCAAACCTCGAGCTCCGAGGTGTCGATATTCTGATACGATGCCACCTGGACTCCACTTTATCCCAGGGTCCCATGCTGTCACGTCACCTTCGGGTATTCGCGGATCGCGGATCCACGATACAAGTTTTCCCTGCTGTCAAAACCTCCGAACGCCGAATCTCGATTCTCCGAATTCTCAGGATCTGATACCACGTGTCCCTGCTCTGAGCAACAGTTCCCGTTAAATCGGGAAATCACGACTCGCGACTTCGATGAGTCTACGCCTTACCTCTTAAAATGCCGAACTCTGAATCTTGATGGGCTTCGATCCTTCCTACGCCCACGGGTTAACCTCCCCATAGCTTCCCCACGATCCAACGGTCAGCGGGATTTCGCAAGCCTCGCCTGCGGACCTTGGCCGTCAATCCTCCGCCTGAGAGATTTCTCCTGCTCCAAACCTTTGACGTGTTTGGAACTGCTCCTGGTCTGTTCCCACCATATTCTTAAGGAACTATCCTTCTTGAGCTTCCATCCTGTAGCTTCGACCTCTACAGTTAGTTCGGCTCTTCTTCTCTTTCTCCCGTAGATGGAGAATACAATGCCTCCTGGCAGTATTCCAACTCAAGAAACCTATTGCTGAGTGCTCTGGGTACTTAGTAACCCAATGAAAGCTTCCTCAGTGGATTCTTCCTTCAGATGATAGAACTCAAAGAGCTCTTTTCTCCTGTGCTACCTGCACACTCCCTCGACGCCCTTCTAGCGAAGTATCTCTGCAACAGAACACTGAACAGTTATGCTTTCCCTATGCACACCCACACTTCACTCGACGTCCTCCAGACAGAGCTCCTCAGAATCCTCAACAGAATTCTGGTCCTTCAGAACTCACAACAGAGTTCTTTCCTCTGTGCACACGCTCAATACCCTCTTGGTAGAGATCCTACAGAACTTCTCAGAGGTTCTTCCCATAACAGTGTCTCAACTACACTGCCTTGACTATTGAGGTGTTCAGTAACCCCAAAAATCCTCCTTCTATTGAGGTGATGACTTCAGTCCTGTGCCCTCAACACGTCTCTGTATGACTCCTCTGAGTTCAGAAATGCATCCTCTGTGCACCGGTATTCAGAGTCTCAACACTCTGTCACGCCCTCATAGCATGAAACCTCAAAGACCTCTCGAACCTGACATCAAACACACTCCCTGCAATGGCCTAATAATAATACCCAAATGCAACATATAATGAACACATACACAGACATACATACAATGACAGAAGATGCAGGAAAAACTGCTCTGTATTTATGATGGCAAATGCCTGTATATTTTACAAGGTGTTCTTCGAGCTCTCCCTTGGCTCTTCTGCTCTACATACATTATCGATTCTCCTCTCTACTCTCTACTCTCTCACAAATGAGATCTTCCAATCTCTTTTACATGAGGTGACTCAATCGAGCGCTTCCCTCCAGCATTTACCTACTCTAATAAATTACAATCAATGGTTGTCTAGTCTGCTATCCAGAACTAGATCTCAGCCAATCTATAATAAATGCCTATCTTATCTACAGCCTGCGCAAAGGCATGGCATTCATGGCTCACCAGCCTAAGACATTGCATCACATTGAATTCAAATTCAAAATGAGGTTGCGCCTCCCTTTCAACCCTGAATGAGTGGGCGCTGACGTGGTTGTCTGGATGGCTGGTTGTATGGAGAGATGCTCCTGCATCACTATGCGATAATTTTTAATTTCGTAGTGATAATAAAAGGTTTTCTTACTATAACCATGGGTCAAAAAACCTCTACTTCTAGGAAACTATACTTCGAGTTTACTGTGTGTGTCCCGTGGGTCTATTTCTGGTTTAATCCTTTGTTTACCCTATACTTAGCAACTGTAAAATGGAGTGACTCAGAGTAGTATCCCTTGATGAAGTTAGGTTATTCTTCATGATTAATTTCATTGGTGAAAAGTATGATGTCGTTCCTTGCATTATTTTCTTTGTTCGTCAAGGGTTTTATCAAATGATTTCTTGTTCTTGAATTTGCTATGCTATTTTACTTTGTCAAGTAATTTAATTGACATTCTGTAAAAAGGTTTCTCTATGTATTAATGGCAGGGCTCTTATTTTTGCGAGGGTACCCACCAAGAGCTCCCAGACCCTTCTCCTCTTGGTCATGGTTGACTATGAAGCAAAACAAGGCAACAGGAGGGTGTGGTGTTTCGTCCTTGAGTTAAGTAATCTGACAGCTATGGTTATCATTGTTCCTTTTTGAGTTTATAAATCAATATTTTACTCTGTAACTTTTCTAATGTTTTACAGTGATGGCCGAATGCAAGTGTGCCCCCTTCACAGCGCGGGTTTTAGCTTCTGTTCAACCTGGCAAAGGTACTCGGGTTCCAAAATATGCCCCTTCAACTTGTTACAACTTGGAGGTCTCGATTTCTATTCGTAGTTTTTCTTTCTGATGTTAAGAGGAACCTTTGTTCATGCACTGATTCCCTGTATCAGATAACTGAGGGTTTAAACCCATTTTTGTTTATCAAAGTTCAATTTTATAAGTAAGCATGATGTGAGGGACTTGTGAATGAAATTCTTGTTTTCTTTTGTTCAAAAGGACTGTTTACCCCAACTGAATCGTTACTAAAGGTCTCACATCTTCCAACTGTGCGTATTCGTAAGGGTTTGCTTTCAACTGGTTGCATCTTTAGCAAGAATTTGCATCACTTTGTGACTTGTGAGAATGCGAAGCTATTTAATAAAAGAATGCTTTGTTTCCTTTCTGCACACAACATGTATAAGATATGTAGTCACAAGTTGTCTATCTATTTCCTATAGTATTATCCTAGCATGATTATATCGTACAAGAAATAGGGTGGTATTACATTCAAACCCATATGCTTCATCGTTGTCATCTGTAAAAATGGATTTTGTTTATAGTTTGAAACATTCATACGCATATAATCGTTTTGTTCATGCATTGATATATATATATATATGACTCTATTTAAAGTTTGAAATAAATATACGCATATAATTAGCCCTGTTCGTTCATTCAACTCTGTTAAAGTTTAAAACATATATATACGCATATAATGACTCTGTTCAAGTTTTATATAT
>JZKD02S2271874.1:0-21790 GCA_000966675.3 Picea glauca
GTTTGTTTATTTTATTGCCAAGTGTTTGGAATGTCAAAAATTCAAGGAAGAGCACATACACCCAAATGGTATGCTACAACCATTACCCATTCTTGAGTGGAAATGGGAAGTTTTGATAATGGATTTCATCACCAAGAATCCAAAAAAAACAAAGTAGCGTGATTTCATCATGGAGGTGGTGGATAAGCTTACTAAAGTTTTCCACTTAGTCCAATAAAGCTCAATCACAAGGAAACCAACAATGTTTATATTTATATGAGATAAATTTATCTAATTCATGGTATACCCAAGACAATTGTGTCTAACAGAGATAAAAAAATTACATCAAAATTTTGGAAAGGTTTATTCAAAGGATTTGGGACCAATTTGAACTTCAACACAACCTATCATCCTGAGTCAGATGGGAAAACAAAAAGGATGAATCAGGTGATAGAAGACATGCTAAGAATGTATGTGATGGATAAACTATCCAAATTGGAGGATTACTTGCATTTAGTGGAGTTTTTTTATAACAATGGGTATCAAGATTCTTTAAAGATGAGCCCATTTGAAGCACTTTATGCCATAAAATGTAACACCACCATTGATTTGGGACAACCCAGAAGATAGAGTAGTGGTTGGACCAAAATTACTCAGGGAAATGGAAGAGAAGATGGTGATAATAAAATAGAATTTAAAGGCTTCCTAGGGCAAGAAGAAAAGTTATCCTGATAAGAGTATAACTCACAGAGAGTTCAAAGTGGGTGACCATGTGTTATTGAAAGTAAAACCCAAAAGAAGTTCCCTGAAGTTGGGAAATTATTCAAAGCTCGCAGTTCATTATTGTGGACTGTTTGAAATCCTCGGGAGGATTGGTCCTATAGCATACATGCTTTCCTTACCTACATGAATGTGTATCCATATTGTATTCATTGTATCATTACTTAAAAAGTATGTACCTAATGGTAATCATGTCATTGATTCGAATGTGATCTAGGTGGAGCAAGAAGGAGACTTTCTAGTGCAAGCGATTTTCATATTGGACCGGAAGATAAAGAATCTCTGGAATCGAGCCATGGGGATAGTAAAGGTTCGATGGAATTTTGATTGTCCTGAGGATGAAACGTGGGAGCATGAGGATGTGATACAAACATAATACCCACATTTTTTTGAAGACTTTTGAATTTTTTATTGTATATATGTATATAATGCATTGAGGACAATGCATAAATAAGGGGGATGGAAATGTAATAACCCTAGGCTGAACCTTGATTGTACATATGTTTTATTTCCTGGTGATACATAATATTATAGGATAGAGTACCTATATCACTATTAGACTGGAGAGCCTGGATTGGCTAAATGGCTAGCATGGCTATTATTGTAATATGTAAATACTCATATTTTAACAAGTACATCATTGTTATCGAACTTCCACATGAAAGAAATGGGGGGATAAACTCCACTAGGATGGGAAAGGGGGATAAGAGTCTAGGAGGGGGCTAAGATTGAGGACATAATCCGAAAGGAATATTATATTATTATTCCTTTAGTCTAAAATATGGATATAACTATATGATATCCTAACTTCCTAGGGGAAGGGAATGAATTACAAGTGGGGAAAGGGAGTACCTTGGGTGCCATGTGTCTTAATGGACACATGCATATACATATATATTTGGGGATATAGTGTAATTCCCCATCTTATGACTATTATTCATTCATGATTCTTACCATTTTAGGGATTCATCCATGCTACCATCTGTACTAGTACGTGATTTTGTTGCACATCGAAGAGTCAGGGTTGTAAGGCTATGGTAGAAGAAGCAGGTTGTTAGGACCATAGAAATTTCTCTCCATGTGAGATACGTTTTGTGTTGAGGAAGCAGGTTTTCAGGCCCATGAGCATTCATTGAGATGAGAGAGCTATTGGAAATTAATTCCCAAGGTCCCAAGTTGCCACTACAGGGCTCTGAGACTCCTTGTCTAGCATTTTAGTGAAGCCCTAGAAGGGAATTGGGGCAGGTGAGGGACTATTGAGAAGAGAAGGGGAACACCCACATGTGGGGTATGAGGGATTGTAGGTTGGTTGCTAGAGGTCCATTTGTAACTATAGATCTCTCAGACTTCCTTTTCGGCCTGTTGTTGAAGCCCCAGAAAGGGAAGTGGGTAGTCGAGAGACTCTTGCGTAGAGAAGGGGCGCACTTCCTGGTGGTGGGACATGAATGTGGGGAATGAGAGACTGTAGGTTGGTTTCTAGGTTAGGCACCTGAATATGAGAATTGTTGTTGATTGTCATACCTTAGACTATATTAGAACTTCCTTTTCCCGAGTAGATTTTAGCCTCAGCTCGAGGGTGAACCACTGCTGAGATTATGAGAAGTGTGGCCTATGGTTGGAAGAAATGTGGAAGGTCTGCACACAATAGGTGTTTAATTCACTAAAGATAAGTGTCTTTATGTGTTTGTGAAAATGCTATGTTATGAATTATGATGTTCTATTATGGAATTTCTATTGACTATATGTATGAATTATTATTGTTGTATGTTTTTATTATTCTATTTAACTATGTTCATATGCAGAACATATCCGTATATTTAGTGGTATATGAGTGGTAAAAGAGAGATTTTTGTGTGGGGCGTGGTTGGCTCGGTAGGTTACATTATTTGTCTTGAAGGTTTGCAACTCTACAATAAGATTCTTCATTGTTTCCACTCTCACTGGGGTGTTTTGGATCTCTAAGAGGATGTTGATTATTATTTCCTTCTTGTGTGTCATCTTCACCATTATCTGTGGACATGATTGCAAAGTTTTGAAAAAATTATGTTTGTAACAATGAACAATTTACTTGTTAGTTTTTATGAAAACAATTTACACTTTTATGGTGAGGCGCATTAAGGTCTAAGTATTGTAACCTCCAACTTTGATACCATATGTAACACACCTCAAATTTCTACCGAAAAAAAAAGTAATATCAATTGTCAATAGCCAATAATAGATTACAAAATAAAATTCTTTGAAACAAAGTTGATATATATATATATATATATATATATATATATATATATATATATATATATATTCTATAATTTGTATCATTCTTAATAAATCACATAATAAACATTTATTTTGTATACTATATTATAGACATGGTTAAGTCCTAACCTTAAAATTTTTGCTATTCAAGTAAAGAAAAACTATAATTCCTAAGAGATTTCTTGAAGTTAATATTTCTTATGTATTCCAATTAAAAATTTTCTGTGCTAGACAACATTATATTACTATACTATACACCAACCTTAAATTATTCAAGCCATAATGTTTCCATGACGAGAAACAAGTTTATACCCTCGCAGGATTTTGTTAGTGTTATCTCAAACAAATGAAAAGGTAATACACTGGTAGAGCGTTTAATTCTAAGATTCGAACCAAGCACTTCACTGGCATGACTTTCAAGGGTCACTTCCAGCTAGTTAACGCGATCGGACCGTTGAGGTGAATACGCTTCATTACCTATTTAATTCATTGTACGCATGGTCTCCCATCACATGGTTTTACCAATCAAACGGGTCCACAATTATACTCTCACATGGTTTACTAAACAATTTAGATTGATTGTTAATTAAGTGTAGTTTTAATGGTTGATATTCTTCTTACTAAAATTCAATTCTCATAATAACATAAATAAAAAAATATAAAAAAAATGTTTCTCCATATTAAAAAAAACCTAGATTAATATGAATCTCCAATACTTTGTAATTTGTACAAGCTCGAGTTTCTTTTAGAACTGTCGAACGAGGTGAGGTTCCATTTCTACCGACTCTGAAAAATCCTTTGATTTCCCGTCCAGTCATTATGCAAGGAATGTTGCAGTGACCGGTGATTTTCCTCTCTTCCCATGTCGATGTTATTCTTCATCAGGTAATATTAATCTATAAAAGAGATAATCTAGGCTTGATATTGTTATTTTCCTCAAGATTTTTATGAATCCATGAATTCAGGGTTTAGATGTGTTTCCATCTGTGTGTTTCATTTGCATTTTGAATTTTGAATTCTCTATCACAGGGTTTTAATGATTTAAATACAGAGGTGTCTAACCATTAAGCTAGTTTAAAATAGCATTTTCCGAACCGGTTCTTGGGTAGAATAGTAAAGGTTGTGGGTTAAACGCTTTTATTTTTATCTAATAAACACATTTACTAATGACTGTATAGTTTATTAAATTAAAACTTAGTTGTGATACTGTATCCACTTGTTAGGGTTCGAAATGCAACACCTGTGTCTTTGGCCATCAGTTGATATAGCAACACGCATTCCTCTATTTCTTACATTTATTATATTAAAAAAAATTCTCCAACATGTGTCCATCCAAGAAGAACATTTGGCAAGTTAAAATCTTGCTTAAACATTCAAATAATAACAGTCAATTGTCTTAATAATTTCTAATACGAATTTTTATAAATGGAAATTATTAAATAAAATGTTTAATAATTGTGGATGTTATAGTGTGGTTTGGTATGAAATTGTGAGACATGGCCCACTTCATCACAATTAAGGAAAATATGTGGTCTTCCTCCCCCACCACCATTTTCTCATCCTCTTCTTTGTCCATACACTACTCTGAGATCTCCTTGGTATCCTCCTTTTTGAGCACCTCCATGGTCGCCACCTTTATGTTCTTCCTAGACCTCGAATGCATCTGCAATGTGCTCCTACATTAATTGAAGTGGTTGGAAGTTGTTCAAGTCATGCACCACAGATTTGTAGAACTCACAAAACGGAGTATGCATAGTCTTATGATATTTCCGTAATGTCACACCTCTTCAATGACCTATCCCCTTTTGTACTCACCTCTGGCACTGAGTTATCTCCCTCACATACTCCTAGTGATATCTTCTTTATCTCTTCATTCTAGTTTTGACCACTTGTCCTTCACCCCTTTCTATCTTATTTATGATCCTTTGTTCAACTTTTCTCCTTAGCTAAATTCTTGTTTTGTACCTCTCAACTATTTCTCTCTTCTTCTTCCATTCCCTTCTTAGTTCATCTTGTCATCTTATGGATCCATCCCACTGGATCCATTTTATCTCTCTCTTTTCCCCCCTTCTTCCCATCCCCTCCCTTTGCATGAGGGGGTCTAATCGGACATTCTATTAGGATCCATGCACATTATCCCCTTCTCTACAAACAACATCTTGATTCATAAGCGGATTTCCTCCAACAATCGTTTTCTAGGGAAGACCACAAATTTTCTTTCATTTTCGTTGAAAGAATCATTGTATTCGACGATGAACTCAACGATGTATCCTTCCTTAACATGATAGAACTAGAAGTTGATTTTTCAAGCCCACTTATTCTCCACATATTTCAGTCTATTAACTATAGTCTCGTTCCATACCAATGGTTTTTAGGCTCCCAGGGAAATGGTAATGGTTGTCTACCTGTTCAACCGTTCATCCAATAAACAAGGAAACTCATCGAAGAAAACTTCATGAAAATTTCCATAGAATCTTATACCTTTGTTTCCAAATTTCGACGTTGGTTATTAGGTTCTTAGTCTGTTGTTGTGTAAATGTGTCTTCCTTGCTAGGTCGTTTAAGACTGAGGATTCATCAAGCTTGACCAATAAAACCCCAAGGCCCCGACATATTCAATCTTTATTCTAGGACTGAAGAAGATCTCACCTAAGAAGCCATGAGAATCACAAAGATTGATAGTCTTGTGTTAGATGCGAAGGTACTACACACCTAGTAAAACCTCTCGTGTATCAGTACATTCATTTATCCATAACTAAATAAAATAGTACTTTCCATAAGAAAGTAAAACGCATATGCATTCCAAGCATAATACACATAAGAATGTTGAGACAAAGGACTTAATATTTTAGTCATTCATTTAATATGTATTCAGATAAAAAAAACTCATAACAAAGATCTCGACCATGTTCTGTAGTCTCCTTTCTTTCATTCCTACATGGTTCTAGGCCTATTACAAATGTGTGTCAGACTCAGAAAAAACTAGACATATAACTCTCTCTTTCTGTTCCGGACAACTCTTTATTACAATCCTCATCTATCTCTTTCTCTCCTCCACTCTCTTGAGTGATAAAAGTCCCACATGATTTGCATGTCTACATGCTACCCCCATATATTCCTAGATATTTCCAATCTTAACTAACTTCCGAAGGCATCATATCCTTTCCCACAATCCTTTAGGTTTCTCTATAAATCATTCAAAAAATATTCTTGAAGATACGCTCATATTTGGTCTTTGTGGACCACGTGCACAACTTCCTTAAAACCTTGAGTCCTAACAGAGTTGACGAACAAATGTATCAACAAACCTATGAGTGGGATACAAATGATTTTCAATGAAATCCATGGAATTTCCATCCACAAGTGGAGACCCTATCTATCTAATGAACAAAATAATCATACATAACATGTCAACTAAAAATGTTCATTACAAGGACATTGTATTGTTAAACATTTGTATCAACATTAAAATGAAGAGATGTTACGAGGAAAATTAATCTATGGCATGGGATAAACCACAATAGATAGAATGACTGTAGAAATCAATTATAATCTCAATTAGGGTATATAAACAAACATGCTAACAAGATAGGATAAAGAGCCTACCTCGTCCGGACGTTCGATGAAGACCATAGTTGAGCACTCGAGTCAAAGCTATATACTTGCAACTTGTCCTCAAAAACCAAGATATGAAAGCATATGGTGATAATATATAATGTTGGCACATATAATATCATAATCCATCAATATTCATAACAAATATGCCCATGGAATAACAATTCAAATATTTTCAAGACATTAATTGGATGAGAAAAGAGTATTTCAATTAAAATATGATTAAGAGAACTGTACGAATGAAAAACATCCATGTCAGCACATCTCGAAACTGAGAAACTAAGTAATTCCATGTCGGCACGTCTCGAAACCGAGAAACTAAGTCCCTTCTAGTTGGGCCTCCACCACTTCAATCCTCCACCAAATACAATCTCATTTAAGAGATACAATTAGGTTCTCCATCAAAAAGGGAAGATCTTGGGGGCTCAACAATGTGTCCATACTTAAAAGGACAAAGGGATGCAGACTCAATATGAAGTGAATAATTTCTCCGGAGTAACTTTATCTCAAAAGTTGAATTCTTCTCATCTTCCATGACTTGGATATGGCCCATTTATAGCCTTAAAATGGAACTGAAGGGCCGATTCAAAATGTTTCTAGTATATGGAGGGTCAAAGACCATGGATATCGTGACGTGACATGGAAACCCGACACAATTTTTTTTTATTTTGGGAACAAAAATCAATGTACGCAGGCTATAATGGTGCAACCTACGTATACACATGTTGTATAGCTGTTAGTGAGCCTATATGTGGAAAAATATTATTTTTATCTCTAGTAATTGGAAAAAGGGACTTCGAGTCTATATAGGAAAAATGGAAAAGTTCTTCTCAACAAGTTGCATGGGATGAGACAAATCTTTCTATAACATATTCCCCCTAATGTGTGAGGTGAGAGGAGTATCTGCAATGACCGAAATACATTATATTCCTAGAAGTGGAGTAATGGATACCCATCTAGACGAATTAGTTTCTCATAATAATATTACAATCCATAATGACGTTGTACACATGGCTTCCAATTTGAATCACATTGCAGATCCATGTGGAAATATACCAAACAGTTGTTCATGTCCATGAATAGGAAATAAAAAGTAGATACATGCCATAGGATTTCATAGTCACGAACAAGGCCTAGTGAAAAATAGTCTCAAAATCAATCTGAAGATGTATGTATACAATGGAGTACAATCTGATCTCCCATGATAATTGAATTCATATAGGTACTGGTCTAATGAATGATAACAATAACTCAGAAAAGCTGCGACTATAAACTGATGTCTTCAAGTCTTCTACACGATTCGCCAAAGGTGCAATTATACATCAAGTGGATAGAGGAGTTGAGGTCGAACATAATGAGAGTTCATTTTATTACCAGTCATTAAGGTATAACGTTAAAAAATGTGAGACAACCTACTGAAAGTAAGTATAAAGGCATCAGGTACATTCTTACAAGTGTGAATAAAGGTGTTGAGGTCGAACACTTGAAGAATCCATCGATCAAGAGACATTGATGTATTATCAACTTTCAATGGCGAGAGAACCTGCCACTGATGGATGCAATCCTCTAGGTACTCATAGGACTATAGGCCTCATTTCCAAAATAGATGAGTTGAAGTTGATGGAAGGAGACCGATGAAAGGAGAGCATTAAGGAATATCTCATCATTCAACCCAAGGTACAAAGCAATATCCTGATGATTTGGAGGAACTCAAACAAAGATGATTTTCACGAACCAATGAACCTGTGTGTCTCTTGCATGTACTAGATGAAAGCAGTGCATGGAAGAGACTCTCTGAATAGAATCCAATAAGGAAATTTTTTTATAAAGGCAAGGAAACCACCAATAAGGCTAATGGAATCCAGGACAATGCATGAATCCCAATGTGTTAATATATTTATTGTCATTGAAGACAAGGGAAGCCCTCTATTCAACAACTAAGGATGAGATGTTGACTATTGGGTTCAAAGTTACCTACCCATAATGAAAGTAGCACCAGGGTGTATGGTAGGACTACAACTTCATGTGACTCTGAGATACACTGAGAGTATGACCGACATGCAAAGTCAAGAGTTCTGAGAAATGGTCGACATAGGCTTATAGACATCCTTTGAAAAAGAGCATGATACATATTGTGGACTCCAACAACATAGAATTGATAATGAAACTTTGTGATACAGGAGGCACCAATAAAACTCTCCATAGGGACTGGAAGAGTAACCAATCAGAGTAGTAAAGTCTAAGTAATGAGCTCAACTTCCTAAGGTCATACTAAACCCAAACTTTGGATGACAAGTGGACTCAAAATTTTGTTATTTTTCAATGGCAACACAATTTCTACCAACATGAGATAATATTCTTTTCGAGCCCATCTTTTTTTGTTTTTTTATAGAGAAATGAATTCTATGATATAGGAAAGGAAACGAGTGTCACGAGTAAGGAACTGGTTCCAATAGTGGAATGTATTTATTCTCAATGCAAGAAAGTGCATGTATGAAGTGGACGCTAGGGGGAATGTTTCATATTGGGGTACATGGTGTCAATATGGAAATGATATAAAAAAGGCTTTTCTTGGCTAGAGATGCAAATTGTTGAGGTAGTAAGCTTATAGCGAGAAACAGGGAATCAGGAATAGGTTCAATATTGCAAACAGGATAATGGAGTGAAATTATAAATTAACACCAAAGAAGGTCCTTTTACAAAAGTTTAGTCCCCTAGGCCCAAAAAAATATAAAACAATACCCAGTATAACTCTTCTAGCCACTAATGACTAGAGTATTCATTTTTTGAAATTAGTCTACTTGGTCCGAAAAAGGGTTAAACTTACACCAAATAGACGTTCTTTCAAATCCAATTAATGAGTGTGAAAGAGACAAGTTCACTCGACAATCTTTTCTATTTTTAATGGAGTCAGAAAAGGGACTAACCCAGATTGAGGGATGTTATTCTAATAAGCATATCATTGGGGAGGCCAGGGCTCCCATGCAGGACTTCTGTTGAAAGTCATAAAATCACAAACAACTGACACAAGTTTGGGAAAACCCAAATCTTTTCAAGTCGAGGAGGATAAAATACTTATAGAGGTTACCTTTTCTACAATATATTGAAGAATTCCCCTTATCTAGAAGGGTGTATAAGAATGAATTCAATGCTCCATAAGATCATTCCAGTCAAATGAAACCTCCCTAGGACTTGGAGGGAGAGTACTCAGAGAGAGTGGAAATATCCCTTGTTCAGAAGGTACATGACTAGAAATGATAGTGATATGCTCTTAGCATGACTTGCATAGGCTAGAAGCTCATATCCAACATGATTTACATAGGTTTGTGATGAATCCCCAACATGACTAGCATAGGTTGGTGATGTATGTGTAGTGTGACTAATAGTGAGTAGCCTTATTCCTCTAGCATGACACACAATAGTTGGTTGTTGGTATTCAACCTCACTTGTAGAGGTTGTTGGCCTATATCTAACATGACTAGCAGAGGTTGGTGATATAATTCTAGTATGAATCACAATGACTAGACTTGTGATTCCAACATGACTTGCAACGTCTCTTTGTGAAATTTGAGACTAAGGTTCCGGGAAAGACTGAGTTTCAGAAATTGCAGGCCATGGAGGGTTCTGGTATACACCCTCGCCTTGTCGGACATGATAATATCCTCCTCCAAACTGATTCATAACGGGTTGTAAGGGCTTCGTCACTGAGGAAGCTGCTTGTGAAGATAAAGTGACATGACAAGGGTTATTTAGGTGAGGATATATTTTGCCCCCAAATGAAGGAACTTCATGAATGGCATTTCCCATACTATAAAACTGACTCCCCCCTAAATGAAACACCATAAGACAGACGAAGGTCGACCATGGGAAAAGTGTTCGTAGGAACTAACATAGCAAAAGAAGGATATATGGATGGGATGTAATAAGTAGAATGAATGCCCATTGGATCCATAGGAAGGAAGATTCCAACCATCTATCGTAAGATTTGGTCGAGGGATATGACTCCCACCAAACAACAAGGGAGAAAAAGGAGGCATCATGCCCCCATAACGAAAACTGGGATTCACATAAGAAGACAAGACATAGGATGGCAAGTGCGAAGACATGTCTGGTGTACTAAGAGAAAAATGATTAGAGGCCTAAGGTGTTGGTTGAGTATCATAATTCAATGTACGATTCGGAAATACAAAAGGATTCATCCCCATGGAATGATAATAGAGCATGGGTCAGGTAGTGTTAATTGAGGGAGTCACAGGGGCTCCACTAATCATAGAAATGAAAACTCACGACACAATACAAAATCCTAAGGCCAACTAATAATCATATAGCACACCGAAGTAAATAAAACATGTCAATGTGCACAAACAAGATATAATGGTTGAAAAAGGAGTCTCCCTCACTAGAGTAGGTATGCCTCACCCAAGAGGGCCCTAAGATTCCCTTCAAAATATCAGAGGTATCAAAATCATTTATAAAGGCCTTCGTGGGCTTAAAAGGGCAGTTAGCGAGATCACCCAAGAGAGGTAATCCTCCATAAAGGTTGTGTGTTGTCTAACCCTTATTTGAACTAGGGTACCTATAGAATAACCCTTGCAAGTAACCTATGTGGCTACCTATGTCAAGCAACTAAAGTCACCATGATATAACCAATGCGCAGGCGAATAGTCTTAAGTCAAGTCCACCATATGGAAAGGGTAACAAAGCTCGAAATCTTGAAAGAACCACCTCTCATAGAGATAAAGGTACTAGAAAGATCCCCAAATACAAATATATCCCTAGAAATATCTCTAAAACTAAGAAGGTATTAGAGGGATATGTCTACAACCAACTTCACGCGACCTCGCGCTTCACTCCGATGTGAGTGGAGCCTCCTGACGTCATTAATTATATAATGTACTTCACCACTCACTTAGTCAGACGCACATGTTGAGTATAATAGCCTTGGATAAGTTTACTCACAAAATCCTATTCCAAGGCTCTATATCTTAAGCTATTTTCTGTACCATGAAAAGTAAAATCGTTTCTAATCAATTTTAAATTTATCATCGTTACTTTTAATGGTTTTGTTTACACGTAAGACGTGGTCGTGAAACTAATGATGTTATGACTCAGCAAATAAAAGAAATGAATATGAATATAATGCAAAGTCCTAACTTCAATTCTCAATAAATGATAAGCTTTCCAAAATGCAACTTTCAATTCAACTCTGCAATTTCGAATAAGATGTAATTTTCCCATGTATATCAAAATCAATATCAAACAACCCAAAAATAAAATGTCAAAATGAAAAATGTATATTTTTGTATTTTCAATATAAAGAAATGAAAGTGAAAGGACTGAACCGCAGCTTGATATATAGACCCTATTGTAAGAAGAAAGAGACAAACCAAGTAGGATATCAAGAAGAAAACACCCAACCCAAAATTCAAGGACAACCAATGAAAAAGATGATGAGAAAGAAAAACCACCTGAAAATTTAACCAAAGAAAGGTTTCCTATCAATCTGTAGGCACTCGAAAGTTATGACAGAGACCTAAAAAGATTCAACAACCATCAAAAACTCACCTAGCAAACACCAAACTCAGCAATCAAGTCAAAAAGATTGATGTACATGATTGTTTAGGAAAAAACCGTGTATGTACATGACCTATAGAATGACAACTCGTGTATGTACGTTTCTGTCAAGGGAAGATTCAATCCCCAGTATGGTCTCCAATTCTGTTATGAGGAAAATAACTCTATGGCATGGGGTAAACCACAACAAAGAGAATGACTGTAGAAATCAACTATAATCTCAAGTATGTTAAATAAACAAACATGCTAACAAGAGAAGATAAATAACCTACCTCATCCGGACATTTGATGAAGACCATCGTTGAGCACTCGACTCAAAGCTATATACCTGCAACTTGTCTTCAACAACCATGATACACAATCATATGGTGATAATATATAATTTTGTCACATATAATAGCATAATCTAGTATATGGAAGGTCAAGGATCATGGATCTCGTGACATGATATGGAAACCCGACACCATTTTTTAATTTTTTAATGGTGCAACATGAGTATATTCATGTTGTATAGTTGTTAGGGCGTGTATATGTGAGAATTGGAAAAAGGGACTTCAAATCTGCATAGGGAAATGGAAAAGGTCTTCTGAGCAAGCTTCATGGGATGAGGCAAATCTTGCTATAGCAAGAGATGATATTAAAGAAATTGCACCTTTCTCTAACTTAAACATTATCAATTGGAAACCAAATTTCTCTTAATTTGTGCCATAAAATTATAAAAAAATACCAAATAATAAATCTAGATATACAATCTATTTAAAAACTTTGTTAATCTAATAAATTCCTCATTAAAAAAATATTACTAAAGAAAAAATTGCATTGATTCCTTCTTATCTATGTACTAAAAAAACAGAAAGAATAACCTAAGTCATTAATTCCTTCTTATATATCTACTCAAAAAGACAAAGAATAACCTAAATGGATTTGTGATGAAGCATGTACAACAAACATAAAAATAAAATACAATACAAAAATAAAATATACTAATGGAAAAATGAAATATAATACAAAAGACACATAGAATAACCTAAATGAATTTGTGATGAGACATGTTCAACAGACATAAAAATAAAATAAAATACAAGGTAAACATAAAAATAAAATACAATTCAAAAATAAAATATACTAATGCAAAAATAAAATACAATACAAAAGACACATAAAATAACCTAAATGAATTTGTGACGACACATGTTCAACAAACATAAAAATAAAATACAATACAAGGTAAATAAATCTTAAAAAGAAGAATAACCCAAACGGATTAACACTTAACATCCAAATTGTTTTAAAAATAAAAAATACATTACACAGATTTGAATAACGTGATGTAGACATATCATTTCATGCTTAAAAAATAAAAAAATACGTTATAAAGATTTGAATACATTTGAACACCATGATATAGATATATCATTTCATACAATAAATTATTTCAGAAGCATTATGCGAATAAAAAATACATTACAAAGATTTGAATACCATGGCTGTAGATATATCATTTCATACGATACAATAAATTATTTTAAAAACATTAACAAAAATGTGAAAGGAAATGTATGCACATTGGTGACTTTAGTGAAAAAAACAATTTAACAAAAGAACCATGTGTCTAGGATTTAGAAACCTAATTTGCTTAAAAGGGTTTGAAAAGTTCGCTAAAGAATATCAAAGAAATGAAATATGAAGTGAGGTGAATCATAGGAAGAATGAGGGCCAAGCCCTTCAGCTCATCAAATTTCATGTATCTGTGTTGTGCTTAAATTTTAATCATCTATTCTCTCCAACAATGAGATGATATCATAATAAAAAAATGAAGTAAGCTAAATCAGAGCTCTTTTAAGTTCTTCTTGTTAATGTCAAGCTCCACTTGGTCATCCAAGTTTTGATAATTGGGACTCCTTCTTCTTGACCTTTGATTTGTAAAGAGACATATATGTGTTATATTTAACTTTTAGTCATCTATTTTCTCCAACCACGACATCAGATCACATTATGGTTTGCACAAACCATAACTCTCAAAGTTATGCTAAAACCTAATGCCGTTTAAACATAAAGAAGGAATAATTTCCCTCTAACACTTCCAAATCCGAATCTAGAAAACAAAAAAAAAAATTGTTCATAATGTGTGAGAGCCTTTGAATTTGTAGTTTGTGGGATGAATTTGGAATTCAAGAGAGAACCATTAAAGGTCTATCAAAATAAAATCTGATGGCTATTTACTTTTTGACAAGGTGAAAATTATGAAAATTTAATATTAATTATATTAATATTTATTTTTATTTTGAAAATAAGATGGAAGATACCAGATTTAGTAGTGTGAATATTTAGTAGTGTGAATAAATTGAATAATTATGTATTTTTTTAATCTCCACAATTCAATAATGTAGTTGTTTAAAGATGTTTTTAAAACTGACTAATGAAAAATATCTAATTAACAGGAGATATCTGTATGGTTGACTAAAGGTGATTCCTATATATGTTAAACATGAGCTATGTTACTGATGTTGTTGTTGTGCTGGTTTTTAAATCAATACCATTTAGAAAGGTAAATCCCCGTTGTGTTCGTGAGTACAAACCTAAATTTGGACAGTATGATTTACACCAACTCCCCAAAACTATGATATTTGAAAATGGTTAAATCCGAATTTAAGTCTTTTTGTTATAATGCACTGACATTTCATTTTACAGAATGGGAATCTAGATCTATATCGATCAATGATTGTATATTTCATGTATTATTAGATGCATGTGCCAACTTATAGAAGGCCAACTATTGTGCAGACACTCACTAGGTCAGTTTTGTGCAGACCATCATTACCCCATTTTTTTCTGTCGACTGTCGCTATGCCAATTTTTTCCCACCGACACTGGCTGTTCTCGCCGTCCGTAGGCCAGTCTTTGAAAATGGTCACATGCCAGTTATTGAGCTGCTTGATAGAAGCTGTATTTTGTGTCAGTGGACACTAGTCTATTTTGCGTTAATTATCATTTGGCTAAGTAGGCTAGATTTTGTGCCCCTCCCAATAGGCCATCTTTTGTATTGTATCGACTGGTAAGTAAACTACTTAGTTTGTAGATTGAAAGTAGATCAGTTATTGTGTATGTGTATTTTTATAGTTGTATTTTTTTTTGGGTTACAATTGTAGATTTGAGTTATTGAGTTCGTATAATTTAAGTGTATTAAGGTTTTTTAAGATACTTACTTTATTTTTATATTGAAAATACAATTTAAACAACAAAAAATTGAGATTTCACTAATCTGTATGTCACCAATATTTATATCTCCACTTATGTCACCAATATATTTGTATCACCTTATTCCTGTCACTAATATTTATATCTCCTTATTTCAGTGAAAATTTTCAAAAAATAAAACATTTAGAAAATACCATTCAAATAAGCTTATGTGCTGACTGGAGCATGGTCTCCACTCTCGTGTGTTGGTTGATCGAGAACCGCCCTTTTCAGAAGCTGCAGTCAGAAGAGTAACAAGTGAATAAAAATAATGCTGCAATAATTTAGTCTCAATCACAGTTATGATTTGTCCAAACTTTTAAATTCCAAGATTGAAATCCATATATTGCCACAATTGCTTTTGAAAAAATTGTCCATATTGCAATTATTATATCCAAAAGCTAATAATGCATATCAGCTGTATAAGTGGATGGAAGAACGCAACTTGGTGTTCCCACTTGCACATGATACATAATACCGAAATCAGAACAGGTTGCCTGTGTCAAACACTAATAATGCCTATCAGTTGTGTCGGTTGATGGGACAACACTAACTGTACCCACGTGCACATCATTCATGGATACTGGAAATGATAACGTACGAGTAATGAGAAACAAGATAAATTCAAAATGACAAAATTCCAATTCTCAGAAAACACCATTTTTAAAACTTCAAAATGTATTGTTGAATGGATGTGATTATGTTTGCCTAATGAATGTATTACTAGATTTGTCTCATTGACACCAACACTTCAGGTTTGAGCTCCATAAGGTAAGGGAAAACATGTGAATGGAATGGCTAGCCAACAAAGCCAGAAGGGAGTAGTGGAGCACTAGGCATAATATCATTTCCCATGATACAGAGTCGTAATGTTTTCTCTCGAAACAATTTTCAGTTATTAATTACTAATTACTAACCTGTTTTCATTGCTGTTATAACCTATAAAATTTCACTTTATAGAATGAAAAAGTTGCAATTTTTAAGTGATGTGATTCTGAATTTTGTGGTGTGGCGATTGTTGACTTTGTACTTTATTAGTGCAGGAAATCTTAGTTGGTCCCGTACCCATGGCATAGTAATGTCCCTGCCCTGGATCAATGCTTACGAGTTAGCATGCTGGCAGGTGACCTAATCGACAAGTTAAGGCGCGAGCTTATAATAGAAATTTAATTACCAAATCAATAAAACATCAACCATGATCAATGGAACAATAGTATTCTAATCACATATATGCAATCACATTAAATTTAAGTTGCAAGAGAATCATCCATTCTAACTATATGACTCAAGTAATCTAGTTAACCCCTCATAAATCGCATTAAGTTCATGGCGTAAGAAAATCTACCAGCTCAGTTAACATACATCAGCGCAAGAGAAGTTATTTTTTTATTTCCATGGCGCAACGGTAGGTTAAATACTTTATTAAACACGCATCAACATTACTACAATGGCGCAAGTCCACTCCTAAACTAAATTCAAGACTAGATAAGACATCATAGTTACCATCAATTCTTCGTGGCGCGAGAGAATATAAAACAATCCTACCTTTACATAGATAATGAATATAATTACTTGAAACAATCCTACCTTTACATAGATAATGGCGCTATACATAGATAATGAATATAATTACTTAAAACAATCCTACCTTTACATAGATAATGGCGCTAGAAGGCTAATCACTTTAATCATTTAGTCAACAACGCTATCCAAGGCACATGAAAACTAATATTAAAACCATACATTACATTAATATTCAGTGCATACAAATTACACAATAGTCATACATAGATAATTGTATCTCCAATAACTACATCTAAATTTATATTTGTTGATATACCCAAAAACATTTCTCACTAAAATGTGTTAGAAAGTAAAAATTGAAATTAATACAACCTTTGCAATAAAAACACATTGTCTTTCACTACAAACTCTATTTGAGTATGAACATATTACAACCTCATGTCCAAAGATAATACGTCTATAAACTATCCCCCCAAAAATAAATACTTCTTGACACGAGACATGTTTCTACATCCTACCCAAAAACAAGACGCATATAAACTATTGAAAATAAAAATATAAAACCCTTTACTTCTTGACACGAGACATGTTTCTACATCCTACCCAAAAACAAGACGCATATAAACTATTGAAAATAAAAATATAAAACCCTTTTAATAAAAAGAAAACTTTTCCAAAATCACCACTGAGAAAATCCTAACAATACTTGAATGGAATCTATACTTTCATGTCCAAGTACTGTTAAATATAATGTAACCTTAACAGTCTGACCAACTGTCCTCGCCAGCTGTAGTTTCTATTTTTGTCTTGCTTGAGCCTATTTAACTCAGCTATTTCCCTTTACATTGTAACTTCGTTTTTGCACTCTTCTTCATACATTCTAATATATTGTTTTATGTTCTATCTTTCTCTTTGCATTTCTTGCTTCACAATTTATCATGGTGTCAGAGCTTCAGCAGTAAGCCTCTTCACACAGGCTGGAGAGCAACACGATCCTCACAGCACAGAGCTTCATGGATCTTGAGAGCACGCGACACAATCTTTTCACAAGGATTGGAGAGGTGTCCGTCATACTCTTGAAAGTTCCTCGCAGGAAACTTCCACGAGGAAGTTGTCCGCTCATACGCTCAAAGATCAACGTAAGAAGCTAACGCGCCAAGGCAGAGCATACAACGCTCGAAAGATCGAAGAAGATGAGTGCAGAAGAAGAAACTGTAAAGATTCTTGTAATCTTTTCAAGAATCATCAAAATTCATGAAGAAGAGATTAAGAAGGTGGAAACGTTGAAGATTTCACGGACATTTGTTCAAGTTCGTGGAAGATTGTTAAAGAAAGAAGAAGCGTTTAAAGAATTGCAGGAATTCTTCAAATCTGTCAAAGATTGCAGCAGAGGACAAAGAACTCGTGAATTTCTTTCAAATCTTTGAAAGATTTACAATTTTTTTCTTCCACAGGAGAAAATTCCTTCAAATTCAGCAAAGATCGCGTCTATTGTGCAAAGAACATCCATTGAGGCCGTAAGATTCGTCCTGTGAACGGATCCAGAGCGGGAAAATCCAGTTCAGAAGAGACGAGGATAGTGAGGAAAAGGTGAAAGCATTTCAGCCGTTAGATCTTGCGCAGAGGACTGACAGTCGTTGGATCAGCGAGAAAGTGCACGAGGTTTAATCCTCTCGAGCGCATAGGAGGAATTTTGACTTGTGAAGTCACGAAATCCCAACATCACGTATCACGAAATCCAGAGAGGATTGTGTGTCGTCCATCTCAGAGGACAGGTGGCAGCAGATACGAGTGCCATCAAATCGACATTTCGGAGTTCGCGGTTTTGAAATACTGTCGCAACACAAGTTCGAAACTCGCGAAATTGTGATTCCCGAAATAGCGATCAGATCTCAGCTGTCCATTTGTTTTGACACATGACAGACATCAAGGAAATCATCGGCGTTTCGACAACCGAAGTTCTCAAGTTGACATAAACTTTGGCGTCACAAGTCACGAAATCGTGAAACGACGTGGACCGTCCATCTTGAGGGGACGCATGGTGTAAATACAAGGACTCGAAAAAGTCCCGAAAGAGGAGAGTCCATCGGCACATCGAGATTTGACAAATCGCGAATCCTGAGGACAAGAAGCACGAGCATTTCGGAACTCCGAAGTCCGAGATCTCGACAAGAGGAAAGCTCCGTTGTGGGGCCCAGCTGACGACATCTCGTCAAAATGAGGGATCGAGAGTCTCCACAGGGAAACCCCCGAAGCAGACTTGAGTCGTCCATCTATTGGGACACGTGGCGGAGATCAAAGGAAACGAGAAATTTCCCGAAAGGAAAGCGCCACCGATAAATTGGAGATCGAGGAATCGAGGAGTCAAAAGAGCTCGTCATCAGGGTTCATGAAGTCCTGATTCACGATATCCCGATAAGATCTGGACCATCATATCACAGGAAGATCTGGATCGTTAAATCGTCCAAAAGGAAATTTCGCATATCGACAACTTGAAAGGGAAAAAACCCGAAAAGCCTGTAGTGCTTTAACATTAAGGCGCGTGGTCACATTGCACGGTGACTAAGGCCAATTCAAGACCGATAAGCTCTTTTCGGCCATCGACAAATCGGCGTTTCGGCGATCAGAGTTAAAATACAAAAATTTCCCTCTGTTTTCACTGCAATTTAAAAAAATATATATATATGGGGTTGTCTAGGTCTTTACGACCAACTCAGGGTCTGATTCTTCTGGGAATTAATTACGAATTTTGGTCTCTTCGGATGAGATCCTTCTTGCAAGAACAAGAGTGCTGGGAACCAGTGGATCTTGGATATGTGGAACCAGATCCCGCAGCCCTGTCTTCTATGACAAATCCACAGCAAATTGCTCAGGCAACACTAAGGAACAAAGAAAATAAAGCCAAATTTTGGATTCAAAATTCTGTGGATGACTCGAGTTTTTCGAAAATCACAGGCGTTGGTACTTCCAAACAGGCCTGGGACATCCTTAAATCTTCATATCAAGGAAATGATAGGGTCAAAATAGTTAAAATGCAGACCTTGAGGACGCAATTCGAGACTCTAAGGATGACAGAGTCTGAAAATGTGGATCAGTTCATGACCAGAGTCATGGGAATCTTGAACCAGATCAGATTGACTGGCAAAACCATCACTGATCAACGAATTGTTGAGAAAATTCTCAGAAGTTTACCAAAGAAATTCAAAATGGTTGTAACAACAATCCTTGAATCCAAGGATCTATCCAGTTTTTCCACAGATGAATTAATTGTTTCTCTGGTGACACATGAGACCAGACTGCATCTCATAGATGAGTCAATCTCCAGTGCTTTCAAAAATTAATTCTCCTTCAGTAGAGGGAGAGGCAGAGGAAGAAGAAGAGGTCACCAAGGAAGAGGGAGCAATCAAAGTTACCCTCACTCCAGTGGAGGTAACAGACAACAGTATCCGAATCAAAATTTCCAAGGTCAAAGACAACAACAAAAAAATCAACATCAGAATTTCCAGCCTCAAAGAGGCAGAGGGAGAAGATCAAATGAGAAATCAAGCATACAATGATATTCTTGCAAAAAGTATGGGCACTATGAATCTGAATGCAGGAAGAAGCAAGAAGATCATCTCTTAGGCAGAGCACATGTGTCAAATCACATGGGAGAAAACTCAAGTGGTATGTTTCTTTCGTGCCACAAGACTGAACAACAACCTAAAGATCTCTGGTTGCTGGATAGTGGATGCAGCAATCACATGACAAGTAACAAAGAATTACTTTCATGCATTGATTCTTCAATCTCATCTGATATTACACTTGGAAATGATTACTTAGTCAAAGTTCAAGGAAACTGAACTGTCCCTATTCTTACTAAACAGAATGTCAAGAAAGACATATACAATGTCTACCATGTTCCAGATCTGAAACATAATTTGCTAAGTGTAAGACAACTCATTGAACATGGCTATAAAGTACTTTTTGCGGGAGCATCTTGCAAAATTTATGATAAAAACCCCAACAGAAAATTAATTTTTGAAATCCTTATGACTCCAAATAGGATGTTTCCCTTTACCCTCAGAATTGCAAATCTGAGTCAACCATATGCACATAGTGCATCAACCCTAAATGAAACAATGGTTTGGCATACAAGATTTGGAAATCTACCATTTCAGAGTCTAAGTCTTCTTCAGAAAAACTCCATGGTCAAAGGTCTACCTATCTTTAAAGAGCAAATTCCCCCATGCGAGTCTTGCATACTTGGAAAACACAAGAGAACTAGTTTTCCACAATCATCAAATCAAGCCAAACAACATCTTGAACTTTTTCACACTGACCTATGTGGACCAATGCAAACAGAGTCAATAGGTGGTAGTTTTTACTTTCTAACGTTTATTGATGATTTCAGCAGAAAAATATGGATCTATTTTCTCAGACACAAGTCTGAAACTTTTGCAAAATTCAAAGAATTCAAGGCAGAAGCTGAAAAACAGAGTGGAAAATATGTCAAAGCACTTAGGTCAGATGGAGGAGGAGAATACAACTCCAGAGAATTTGCAAATTTCTGCAAATCACAAGGCATTAACATGCAAATAACAACCAGATATACTCCACAGCAGAATGGAGTGGCTGAAAGGAAAAATCAGACAATAATGAATATGGCAAGAACACTTCTCAAAGAGAAATGTCTGTCAAACATTTTTTGGGCTGAAGCAGTAGCATGCTAAGTTTATCTCTTGAATAGATCACCAACCACAAGTCTAAAGATGAAAGTTCCCCAAGAAGCATGGAGTGGGACAAAGCTCAATGTAGCGCATCTAAGGACATTCAGATGCATAGCA